>JARQOC010000003.1:557364746-557498293 GCA_033576535.1 Allobates femoralis
ACCTGCACCGTTGACACTTATAGCCATCACAGCAACACAGAGGAAGGTGGATATGTAGCCCCAACACAGGCACCAAGGGTTCGTGGTTTGCCCAGAGTGAGAACTGGGTCAACTGTTCCCAAGAGCACCCCCAATATGAGCCAAGTCAGGGCAAGGGGGCGTTAAGGTGCTGTGTGGAACTTTTTTTCTGCAAGACCTTCAGAGAAAAACATTGTAGTCTGCAGCATCTGCCATACCATGATGAGCAGAGGCAAGGGCAAAGGCAACCTGAGCACCACCACTATGCGAACCACATGTCAGCCAAGCACCCCAGTAGGTGGGCGGAACACCAGTGTACCAAATCTGTGTCTGCTGGTCAAACTACTGCCATATCATCTGGGTTGTGTCCTTCAGAATCTGCTGTTCAGGAAGAAGGCAATCATACCGCCTGCCCACAAGCTGCGGTTGCTCACACACACATCCACTTCCCTGTCCCAGCAAAGTATCCAATTGTCCATGATTGAGAGCTTGGAAAGAAAGTGTATATACCCAGCCATGCACCCAAAGGCAAAAATACTAAACTCACACATTGCCAAATTGCTAGCTATGGAGATGTTGCCGTTTAGGCTTGTAGGGAATACAGTCTTTCTTTGGCTGTGGTCACACATAGAAGTCCGTTTTTAGAAGTGATTTCCATGACCAATCCGTTTTTTTGGGGGTGCTTTTTGAGCCTCCTGCACCCCTGAACGTTTTTGGACTTAGTCATTTTTTGACCAAAATTCCAGAAAAAAACACATCCGTTTTTTTTAAGGCACCATAAAAAACTGATCCGTTTTTCCATAGGGCCCATGTTAAAAAATTTTTTTTTTTGAAGAACGGACACCAAAAACATTGCTAGCAACGTTTTTGGCTCAAAAACGGACCTAGCAATGTTTTTAGGTGCAGAAAAAAACGGACAGAGTGTTTATTACATCCAATCCATTTTTCTATCAGTTTTTGGACTTAGAAAGAAAAATGCCAAAAATGAAGCCAAAAATGGACCAAGGGCTTATGTGTGACCCCAGCCTAAAATAGGCTAGTAAACAGGAGGTGAATTAAGTAATACCACATTACCTGTAGCCACATTATGGATGTATAGGATTTCACCATTTATTCAATCTATATAAATGCATAGATAATCCATAATCGTGACACAATGAGGATTTCAAAATAGAACGGACATTGACATGGTACCATGCGTTAACGCATGCGTTAATGCACAGGGTTTTTTAGATGCAAAAATTGCATTTTCCAAAAACGTTTGGAAATGCAAAAAACTGACTGCCAAGTGTGACCCTGGCCATTGGCTATGTTCACACACAACTTGCGTTTTTTTTAAGCACTCCTAAAAGCACTTGCGTTTTTTTAAGAGTGCCAAAAAATGTGCCTTGTGTGTGTGAAAGCTCCAAAAACGTTTTTGGACTTAGGGTAGGGTCACATTGCAAACATGAATTGCATTCACCGCATCCGGATCCGGATGCGGTGAATGCAATGCCGGTCGCACACATTTTTTTCCAAAAATGTGTGCAGAATACCGCACTGCGGTAACCGGATGGCTCAGGATGTGTAATCCTGAGCCATCCGGTAACTGCATAGGTTGCGGATCCCGGGATCAGCAAACTTAATAATGAGTTAAATTGCGTACAGAAATGACTGTTTGAGGTCTGTAGGGGGGCTTAGACCCCCCTACAGACCGGGCTCCCACTTCTATAGTGTTCTTCAACAATTTCGCACCGGGCACGGGCTCCTCGGAGCCCGTGCATGTCAACCAAGGTGCCCCCCCCCCCATCACTATACAGGGGTGCATACACCCCTCTATTACAATTATGCTTACATTGATGTGTTTTACACAACGAATAATCACAATCGTATTGTTAAGTATATATTTACATGTTGTCCGAGCCAGAGTCCAGTGATTTCCATGGGCGGGGCTGTGTGCAGTAGCCTCCACCCGATCCTTCTTGATGGCCGCCCCCTCTGGCCGTAATCCAGTGTTGTGAGGGCGGCCTCGTTGTTAAAGGGGCGTGGCTAACTATGTGCCGCGGTTAGCCACGCCCCTTTAACTACGAGGCCGCCCTCACAACACTGGATTACGGCCAGAGGGGGCGGCCATCAAGAAGGAGCGGGCGGAGGCTACTGCACACAGCCCCGCCCATGGAAATCACTGGACTCTGGCTCGGACAACATGTAAATATATACTTAACAATGCGATTGTGATTATTCGTTGTGTAAAACACATCAATGTAAGCATAATTGTAATAGAGGGGTGTATGCACCCCTGTATAGTGATGGGGGGGGGGCACCTTGGTTGACATGCACGGGCTCCGAGGAGCCCGTGCCCGGTGCGAAATTGTTGAAGAACACTATAGAAGTGGGAGCCCGGTCTGTATGGGGGTCTAAGCCCCCCTACAGACCTCAAACAGTCATTTCTGTACGCAATTTAACTCATTATTAAGTTTGCTGATCCCGGGATCCGCAACCTATGCAGTTACCGGATGGCTCAGGATTACACATCCTGAGCCATCCGGTTACCGCAGTGCGGTCCCAGAAACGCTGCGAAAACTGCTGCCTGCATGATTTTAAACGCAGGCAGCAGTGCCGGATCCGGCCACCGGATGGCTTGTGAAGCCATCCGGTGTTTTGCATAGGCTCCTATGAGGAGCGTTTCCTGGTCCGGTTTGGAGCTTTTTGAAAGCTCCAAACCGGATCAGGATTTAAAAAAAAAAACGCCGATGTGACCCTAGCCTTAGTCATTTTTTTCACCAAACACCCAAATAACAAAAAACGCATGGCATACAAATTTGTGTTTTTGCTGAAGAAATTTTTTTTCCGTTCTCCTGACGACCAAGGAGGGGGGGTGCTATCTTAAAAATTTTTTTTGTATTTTCTTTATTATACAGGGGGGTGTGCAACTGAAAAAAAAAATTTCATTTTTTATGACTCCTTTTAAAAAAACGCTACGTTAACGCAGGTGTCTGCATGTGCCTTGCGTTTCCGTTTGCATTTGCCTGCGTTTCCCATAGGGGCCCATGTTAAAAAACGCATGCATTGAGAGTATGGCCAGGGTCACATCTCCGTTTTTTTTTAAGAATCCTGATCCGGTTTTGGCTAACGGTGTGACGCTGTTAGCCACACCCCTTTCATGACGCGGCCGCCCTCACAACGCTGGATGAAGCCCAGAGGGGGCGGCCATAATGAATGAGCGGGCGGAGGCTGCTGCACACAGCCCCGCCCATGGAATTCCCTGGACTCTGCCTACAAGAGCATGTAATTATGAACTTACATGTAGACTTTAATAATACTTCGTTTTTGCCACATAATGCAAGAAAAACTGTACAAGAGGGGTGTATGCACCCCTCTATAGTGATACGGGGGGAATTTGGTTGACATGCACAGAGCTCGGAGGAGCCCGTGCCATGGGGGAAATTGTAGTAGAAGCCCACCGGAGTGGGCGGCCGGTCTGTAGGGGGGTCTAAGCCCCCCTAGAGACCTCAAACAGTCCTTTAGTTAGTAAATTTAACTCTTTAATAGTCATAGGACAGTTTGCTGATCCCGGCAATAGCCGGGATCAGCAAACTATGCAGTTGCCGGATGGCTCAGGATTACACATCCTGAGCCATCCGGTTACTGCAGTCCAGTATTCAGCACACATTTTTGTAAAAAAATGTGTGTGCCCGGCATTGCGTTCACCGCATCCGGATGTGGATGCGGTGAATGCAATTCTTGTTTTAAATGTGACCCTAGCCTATGGCCATGTTCACACACATGCGTTTTTTTGCCCATCCCTGCGTTTTTGGGGTGTTAAAAGAAAACGCAGGTGCGTTAACGCAGGGTACATATGAGTGTACATGCGTTTTTCAGGAGCACTTGCGTTTATTTCCCATACCCCAAAAAACGCTGCATGCAGCGTTTTTGGGTGCTGGAAAAAAATGCAGGTGTGCTTCCCCAAAAACGCATGCGTTTTTTAACATGGGCCCCATGGGAAACACAGGCAAACGCAAACGGAAACGCAAGGCACATGCAGACACCTGCGTTAACGGTAGCGTTTTTGTAAAAGGAGTCATAAAAAATGAAAAATTTTTTTTTCAATTGCCCCCCCCCCTATATAATAAAGAAAATACAAAAAAAAAATTTTAAGATAGCACTTCCCCCCCCCTTGGTCGTCAGGAGAACGGAAAAAAAAATTTCTTCAGCAAAAACACAAATTTGTATGCCATGCGTTTTTTGTTATTTGGGTGTTTGGTGAAAAAAATGACTAAGTCCAAAAACGTTTTTGGAGCTTTCACACACACAAGGCACATTTTTTGGCACTCTTAAAAAAACGCAACTGGTTTTAGGAGTGCTAAAAAAAACGCAAATTGTGTGTGAACATAGTCTATCTTGGTGATACTTGCAAAGTGGTAAATCGTCTTTGTGCATCATTATACGAATCAGCATTTGCTTGAACATTATTCAGCGGCATGTATATACTGTGAACTGGTTACTCGCATAGTGCTGGACATATGACCCTCTACCACCCATAGGTGATAAATTTGGTGTTGTGAACTGTATAAACAGCAAATGTGAATTAAGATCATTCCTGGGTGTATATATAATAAAGTTGTTGCTATAATACCAATAGATGTATGGCACACAACTACCTGGTGATATACATTGTAAGGGTCTGTTTATACTAATCAGCATGTGGTGTCTAGGCCATCTAGCTGTGCATATGTTGTAAATCGTAAATCTACATATTACTGGGTACAGGACCCTCCACCATCTATCGGTGATTATAGTGGGTGTTAATAACTCTACAGACAGCATATGTGAATACTTTGTGCTGCTGAGTGTAAAATATTTGCTATTATATTAACCAATGCTGTATGGAATTTATTACCAGATAAGATATTCATTGGAACGTTGATCCTGTAATTGTCAGGTGTTTTTTTTTATGCGTTGTTTTAATGCACCCAAAAACACTGCTAGCAGCGTTTTGGTGCCTGTTACAAAAACGCATAGTGTTTTTTTTTAGTGCACTTTACACAATGCATTTTTTTGCATTGGAGCCTATGGATTCGTTAATGGATCAGTTTTTCAACAAATTCTAAGTAGAAAAATGGATGCTTTTAGCAGATCCAAGGCTCAAGTGTGACCCTAGGCAATACCTATATCCTATCCACCAAGGGTTACTAAATTGCAGTGAAATGTAGTACACCTCCCTAATCAGGATTTTACCTTCCAATGTGCAGATTCAAAGCCTACGTCTTCCCTCCCCGGCAGCCGTGTGCCCTATGCGCATAACTAGTAGTAATACAGGTCAAGACAATGTTCAATATCACAATGTTTCTGTAAAAAATGACATATTCTATGTATTAAGCCACTCCCATTCCCCGGCCCCCCTGCCATAGTTTTAAGATGGCACTTCACTATCCCCTACTAATACCAATACATTTTGTACATTTGCATATAAATTGGACTTGAGTTGCGTTTTTTCTTTTTTCTGATATAAATATAGGAGGTGCAGCTTTCTTCACAACAGTGCTATCCCAGTGCCTGGCACAGGCTAGGGTCACACAGAAGCCCTTGGTCCATTTTTGGCTTCAGAATTTGGATTTGGACTGATAGAAAAATGGATTAGATGTAATAAACACCCTATCCGTTTTGTTCTGCACCTAAAAACATTGCTAGTTTCGTTTTTGGGCCAAAAGCGTTGCTAGCAATGTTTTTGGGGTCCGTTTTTAAAAAAACAAATTTAACATGGGCCATATGGAAAAACAGATCAGTTTTTTTGGGTGCCTTAAAAAAAAGGATCCGTTTTTTCTTGAATTTTGGTCAAAAAATGACTAAGTCCAAAAATGTTCAGGGGTACAGGAGGCTCAAAAAGCACCCAAAAAAAACGTATTGGTCATGGAAATCACTTCCAAAAACGGAATTCTATGTGTGACCCTAGCCACACACTGCTACTAGCCAGAAAGGATTTGCTTGGCTAGATGCAGAAAAAAGGCTATTAAACACAGGAAGGCTGGGGTCACACTTGCGTTTTTTTCATGCGTTTTTGGAGACCTGCATTTTGTAAAAAAACATGTAAAAACGCACCCATAGGCCCCCATATTGAAAAACGCATGCCCTAATAGCAAAAACGCATTTGTTAATAGCAAAAACACATGTGTGACAGTACCATGCGTTTTTGTGTGCGTTTTTGCAATTATGTGATTAGCTGACATCAAAAACGCATGCAAAAACGCATTAGTAGCATAAAAAAAAGTATGAGTTTTTTAGAAAACGCATGCGTTTTTTTAACATGGGTCCCTATGGAAAACGCATGCGTTTTTAAAACAGCACCAAAAAATAGTGCATGCACTATTTTTGGGTGCTGTTTTAAAAACGCATGCAAAAACGCAGGGTGCCATCAGACACCTTAAAAAATGCATGCTGAAATGAAAAAAACGCATGCGTTTTTTTAAGGCACTAAAAAAACTCATGCCAAGTGTGACCCCAGCCGAAGTGTAACTTTCTTCACAAGAGTGCTACACAAGTGCCTTTCACACACTGCTACTAGCCAAAAAGGGTTTCCTTGGCTAGATGCAGTAAAAAAAAGCCTAGTGAGCACAGGAGGTGTAGCTTTCTTCACAACAGTGCTACACAAGTGCCTTTCACACACTGCTACTAGCCAAAAAGGGTTTGCTTGGCTAGATGCAGTAAATAAAAGCCTAGTAAACACAGGAGGTGTAGCTTTCTTCGCAGCAGTGCTACACCAGTGCCTGGCACACAGTGCTACTGGCCAAAAAGGATTTGCTTGGCTAGATGCAGAAAAAAAGGCTAGTAAACACAGGAGGTGTAGCTTTCTTTACAACAGTGCTTCACCAGTGCCTGTCACACACTGCTACTAGCCAAAAAGGATTTGCTTGGCTAGATGCAGTAAAAAAAGGGTAGTAAAAACAGGAGGTGTAGCTTTCTTCGCAGCAGTGCTACACCAGTGCCTGGCACACACTGACATTAGCCAAAGAGGATTTGCTTGGCTAGATGCAGTTAAAAAGGCTAGTAAAGACAGGAAGTGTACCTTTCTTCACAACAGGGCTACATCACTGCCTGGCACACACTGCTACTAGCTAAAAAGGATTTGCTTGGCTACATGCAGTTAAAAAAAGGGTAGTAAACACAGGAAGTATAGCTTTCTTCACAATAGTGCTACACCAATGCCTGGTACACACTGCTACCAGCCAAAAAGGATTTGCTTGGTTAGATGCAGTAAAAAAATGGCTAGTAAACACAGGAGGTATAGCTTTCTTCACAACAGTGCTACACCTGTGCCTGGTACACACTGCTACTAGCCAAAGAGGGTTTGCTTGTCTAGATGCAGTTAAAAAAGGCTAGTAAACACAGGAGGTGTACCTTTGCTCAAAACAGTGCTACACCAGTGCCTGTCACACACTGCTACTAGCTAAAAAGGATTTGCTTGGCTACATGCAGAAAAAAAATGCTAGTAAACACAGGTGGTATAGCTTTCTTCACAACAGTGCTACATTAGTGCCTCGCACACACTGCTAATAGCCAAAAAGGATTTGTGTGGCTAGATGCAGTAAAAAAAAGGGTAGTAAACACAGGAAGTATAGCTTTCTTCACAACAGTGCTACACCAGTGCCTGGCACACTGCTACTAGCCAGAAAGGATTTGCTTGGCTAAATGCAGAAAAAAAGGCTAGTAAACACAGGAGGTGTAGCTTTCTTCACAACAGTGCTACACCAGTGCCTGTCACACGCTGCTACTAGCCAAAAAGGGGTTGCTTGGCTACATGCAGTAAAAAAAAGGGTAGTAAACACAGGAGGAGTAGCTCTCTTCACAGCAGTGCTACACCAGTGCCTGGCACACACTGCTACTAGCCAAAAAGGATTTGCTTGGCTGCATGCAGAAAAAAAGACTAGTATACACAGGAGATGTAGCTTTCATCACAACAGTGCTACACCAGTGCCTGGTACACACTGTTACTAGCCAAAAAAGATTTGCTTGGATAGATGCAGTAAAAAATGGCTAGTAAAGACAGGAGGTGTAGCTTTCTACACAACAGTGCTACACCAGTGCCTGGCACACACTGCTACTAGCCAAAAAAGATTTGCTTGGCTAGATGCAGTAAAAAAAATCCTAGTAAACACAGGAGATGTAGCTTTGTTCACAACAGTTCTACACCAGTGCCTGGCACACACTGCTACTAGCCAAAAAGGATTTGCTTGGCCAGATGCAGTTAGAAAAAGGCTAGTAAACACAGGAGATGTAGCTTTGTTCACAACAACGCTATACCAGTGCCTGGCACACACTGCTACTAGCCGAAAAGGAATTACTTGACTAGATTTGGCCAGATGCTGTAAAAAAAAACGCTTGCCGGGTTATTCCATGCTGAGAAGGAATATTTTCAAAATTTTCAAATGTTAGGAAATAGCTAATTTTTTGTAAGTTGGTACTTCATTACACTTGGCATAAAGTGGCAACACTGTTTCTTTCAAATTCCATATATTTCCAAGATGGCAGATGGTTGCATGTGAACATCTACTGTTCTTATTGGAATCATACAGTAACAGCCTATATTGGTAAGTGGATTAGTATTAACTAGCAACATGCATAACTTAAGTTCAGTAAATAAAAAAGTACTGTTAGGAAACAAAAATACTATAATATCTGTAAGGCTGGCTTCACACCACGTTTTTTTTGATCCGGGGTTGTCCGGTGTAAACCAGACAGCCCTGGACCGGTTTTTGGCCCCATAGCAGCCTATGGGGCCCGATGGGGCCGGATGGCAGCTCTCTGCCATCCGGTTTCATCACTTCGGGACAATCCGGGGAATACGGATTATTCTCTCCGGACACAAAAATGATGCATCATTTTTTTGTCCGGGGAGAAAAATCTCCCCAATTTGCCGGATCCCGGATTCGGCCGGAGCCCCGGAACCGGACACTGGCGGCTGCACACCGCTGTTGTTTCAGGACCGCGGCTAGCTCCATGCTAGCCGCGGACTTGAAAAATCAGCAGCTGCGGCTGCAATTAGCAGCATCCGGCTGCACAAAGGACAGGAGGGCACATTTGGCCCTCCGGTTCTTTGTGCTGATCCGGTCCAGGGCTGTCAGGGTCATCCTGGACAGCCCCGGACCGGATCACACCGTGGTGTGAAGCCAGCCTTAGATAATTGTTTACCAGAAATTTTGCACATATCCCTTGTAGACATTTTCTCAGTAATGTAAGTTACCAAAAAGATAAAAAGTTTTTGTAGGATTGAGAACTAAGCATAAATTTAAAAAAAATTACCTATTTATGGCCAATAAGAAATATTTAGGGCTTAAACTCGATCTGAGAAAAACCTATATATGAAAAGAGTCTTTCAGCCAATAATTAGAATATAATTATTTTCTAATTATTGGCTTAAGCATAAATTAAGTTGTAACTTTCAGAGTTCTTATATTACATAATGTATTAACTATTCACTAAGTTTCATGTTGCTACTAAAAGTTGCACAGTTTCTGTATGAAGTAAACTTATTGTAACGTAAGTTTCTATCAGCTTTGTAACATATGTTACTTCAGCTTTTCAATGTATGTTACCAGCTTTTCAATTTTTGGACAACACTTTCAGTCAGCTTTCTGAAATAATATATAGTTATAGTTCACAGAGGATGTCACAGGGCCTGTGCCCGGTCCCGTAGCCCTGGTGGTCACTGAAAAGTGTCAATAAAAATAAAATAAAAGTGTTTTGTGATGCCACCTACAGCTCCCGTAATGTTACTGGCGCTGTGGAATAGACCTGCAAGGTGATGGTGAAGCAGCAAGATGGTTTTGCTCCTCGTAGGTGGAGCAGGATCCCCGGGGCAGTAGTGGATGATGGGAGTTATGGAATAGACTATGGAGGGAGTAGGATCAGACGCCGCAATAACAGTCACACACAGGGTTGTTGTTTTTGAACTTTTACTGATGTTGATGTTCAAGGTTAAGTCCAGGGTACCGATCGTGTGGTCTGGAAGCAGTTCGGGATCTCCACATCCAATGAGGCCTCCCTTTTACTCTGTGTTTGTGCTTTAGTCCTGGGCTGTCAGAAGCTAGGCACTGACCCTCTCCTGTGTCCTCACTTGTATGGCAGGCTGTAAGAGCTCTGCTGCGGGCACCGTTGTATGACTGCGGTCCCAGGCTCTGCTGGGTGGCTGTGCCTCAAGTGCTGCACCAGGAGACTTGAAATCTTCCTGCCTTCCGGTCTTTACTGCTGGGCTGACTGGACCCGTGCAGTCTTGGACTCCGGTGTCTGGGCTGTTAACATAGCTCTTCTGGGGTGAACTGGCATGGTTCTGCTACCCCTTGCCAAGTTGCCTTGCCTCCGACCGTCACTCTTGGGTCCCTCATACTGGCTAGGCTTCCCCTCTGGCACGGGCCTAGCGTGACTCCGTTCACCAGGTGTCTTCCTCAGTACTGCTCTGTACTGAACTGCCTAACTCCACCCACGGGTCTGCATTTATAGGGGACCTTGCCTGAAGTTGGCAAGTAGAGCTCCCCCATCAGGTCTGGGGTGGATGTTGTTGAGTGCAGGCATACTTGATGTGGAAATCATTCCCTGCTCCAGGTGTTCCTGTGGCAACCGAACCGTGGAGTGGGATGTCACACTATTATAATTGGAAATAGCCATCTAAAGATGATGACATTTATTATGATGTCTGTCAAATTTTAAGAATAGTTGATCCTCCCCTGAAAATGGTTTCTAGGGACATTTGAGAATTTTTTGATTAGCCAGGAAGTTAAATGAGCAGTGAGCACAAATTTAAATCCTTGTTGGAGTTCTTCATTAGCTGTGTCTGAATTCATTGGACTTGTCCACATATGTAGGCCTAGATTAAAATTTAGTCTACATTATGTAATTGATCAAGGGTCATATTTTGTAATCAAAATTTCCACTCTGCAAAAATGTCGACAACTGAAGTATGAATATTGATTGATTACATTTTTATACTAAATTTTAGTCTACATATGTAGTTTACACCAATGAATTCTCATGCAGCCTATGTTTTGTCTAAATAAAGTCAGTTTGCCTTCTCAAACAAAATACTGACAAAGTTCAACATATTCTTTGTTTTGTAATGTACCGTAAGTTACTATATTGTGTTGTAACGTAAGTTACCTACATTTGTTGTAATAAAAACTGTTGCATTTAACTTGAGAGGTTAAAATAAATTTGTTAAAGTTGCTTGGACTATGGTGTTTTAATACAATAAAAATAGTGCTTCTTCCCTGTTTACCAGAACAGAAAATGTGGCAATTTCATGAAATGGACAATTACCGTATATACTCGCATATAAGCCGAGTTTTTCAGCCCAAAAATTGGGCTGAAAAGTCCCCCCCTCGGCTTATACGCGAGTCATATGGCGCGCCCGCCACCCCCATCAGTATACAGGCGCCCCCCCCCATCAGTATCCAGGGCCCCCCTTGCTGCCGCAAACCTGTAAAGTAAGATCATTATACGTATCACTGTTCTGTCACGCCGTCCCCGCTCTGCATCGCGCTCCTCCGGCTTCATCCGGCTTCCTCCTCCTCTGGCGCAGGCAATGACGTCATTGTCTGTGCGCCAGAGGAGGAAGGCGGAAGAAGCCGGATGAAGCCGAGGAGCGTGATGTAGAGCGGGGACGGCGGCGACAGAACAGTGATAAGTATAATGATCTTACTTTACAGGTTTGCGGCAGCAAGGGGGGGCGCCTGTATACTGATGGGGGTGGCGGGAGGGCGGCCTGTATACCTCTGGAGCTGCTGCTATATATACCTCTGGGGCTGCTGCTATATATACCTCTGGGGCTGCTGCTGTATATACCACTGGGGCTGCTGCTATATATACCTCTGGGGTTGCTGCTATATTATTATTATTATTATTAATATTATTATTTATTTATATAGCGCCATTAGGTTCCATGGCGCTTTACATGAGGATAAGGGAGACAAGAACAAGTACACTAAATCTAGGCGATCAGGACGTACAGGTACAGGAGGGGCAGGGACCCTGTCCACGAGGGCTCACAGTCTACGAGGGGCGGGTTGGGATACAGTAGGATGGGGGAGTGTCAGGTATGGGGCGGTCGCCTGGGTCTCATGGCAGGTTGTAGGCTTGACGAAATAGGTGAGTCTTCAGGTGACACTTGAAGCTTCTCAGGGTAGGCGAGTGTCTGATGTGTTCGGGTAGGGAGTTCCAGAGTAAGGCAGATGCCCGGGAGAAGTCCTGGACTTGGTTGTGCGAAGAGGTGATGAGAGGGGAGCAGAGGAGAAGTTCTTGGGAGGAGCGGAGGTTGCGTGAGGGTAGGTATCGGGAGACCAGGTCGGAGATGTATGGTGGGGCCAGGTTGTGTATGGCTTTGTACGCCATGGTTAGTGTTTTGAATTGGGATCTCTTGGAGGCGGGGAGCCAGTGAAGGGCTTGGCAGAGGGGGGAGACAGGGGAGTAGCGGGAGGACAGGTAGATTAGTCGGGCAGGATAGACTGGAGAGGTGTGAGGGAGTTAGCCGGGAGGCCATTGAGAAGAAGGTTGCAGTAGTCAAGGCGGGAGATGATAAGAGCATGAATGAGTGTTTTAGTGGAGTCGTGGGTGAGGAAGGAGCTGATCCGCGAGATGTTCTTGAGCTGGAGCCGGAGGGATGTGGTGAGGGCCTCGATGTGGGGCTTGAAGGATAGGGAGGAGTCAAGGATTACCCCGAGGCACTTGGCTTGGGGGACTGGGGAGAGGGCGCAGTCGTTGATGCAGATGGATAGGTTGGGAGGTGGGGTGGAATTTCTTGGGGGGAAGACTATTAATTCTGTTTTGTCCATGTTGAGTTTAAGAAAGCGAGCAGAGAAGAAGGATGAGATGGCGGAAAGGCATTGTGGGATTTTGGAGAGTAGGGAGGTGATGTCAGGGCCGGACAGGTAGATTTGGGTGTCGTCGGCGTAGAGGTGGTACTGGAGGCCGTGGGACTCAATGAGTTGCCCTAGGCCGAGAGTGTATATGGAGAAAAGTAGGGGTCCCAGGACCGAACCTTGGGGGACTCCGACAGAAAGGGGGTAGGGTGAGGAGGAGGTGTGGGAGTGAGAGACGCTGAAGGTCCGGTCCGTTAGGTATGAGGAGATCCAGGAGAGGGCAAGGTGGGTGATGCCGAGGGATTCCAGGATCTGGAGAAGAAGGGAGTGGTCAACCGTGTCGAAGGCAACAGACAGGTCAAGGAGGAGGAGGATGAAGTAGTGGTGTTTGTTCTTGGCAGTCAGTAGGTCATTGGTGACTTTGGTCAGGGCTGTTTCGGTGGAATGGAGGGGTCGGAAGCCGGTCTGTAGGCGGTCGAGGTGGGAGCACGAGGAGAGGTGAGAGGACAGTTCGGAATGGAGGTGCTGTTCAAGTAGCTTAGAGGCGAATGGGAGAAGAGATATGGGGTGATAGTTAGAGACAGAGGTAGGGTCAAGTGAGGTTTTTTTTAGGATGGGCGTGATAAGGGCGTGTTTGAAGGCCGAGGGGAAGGCACCAGTTCTAAGTGAAAGGTTAAAGAGGTGGGTGAGGGCTGGGATGAAAATGGAGGTGTGGTTTGGAATGAGGTGGGATGGGAGCGGGTCGTGGGCATTGGTGGTGAGGTGTGATTTTGACAGGAGGGAGGAGAGTTGGTTTTCAGTTATGGGGGGGGAAGTGGCTGATGGAGGAGGAGGGCAGTGTAGGTGGCAGGGGGAGTTTTGGGGATAGTGGACCGAAGCTGTTTCTGATCTTGTCGATCTTCTCCTTGAAGAAGGTCGCAAAGTCTTCAGCAGAGATGAGGAGAGAAGGGGGAGGAGCAGGCGGGTGAAGTAAGGAGTTGAAAGTTTTGAAGAGCTGTTTGGGGTTGCGGGACAGGGAGGTTATTAGGGATGAGAAGAACACTTGCTTGGCAGTAGCAAGTGCTGTCTTGATGTCAGTGATGGATTGCTTGAACAGAGCAAAGTGCTCGGGTGTGTGGGACTTTTTCCATCTCCTCTCGGCGACCCTGGATGCCCGTCTCAGGTTTTTCGTGAGCGTGGTGTGCCAGGGTTGCCTGTTAATGCGTGGAGCATGGAGAGTGAGGGGGGCAGTTAGGTCGAGAGCGTTTGTTATTGTGGTGTTGTATAGGGTGGTGGCAATGTCAATGTCGTCGGTGGAGGGTATGTCGGTGAGAGGGAGGAGGATTCAGAGAATAAAGGAAGATCAAGATCTTTTAGGTTTCGGCGAGGGTGATCATGTTTGCGGAGAGGGGGTAGTGTGGCAGGGGAGGAGAGGGCGGAGATGGTCAAGAGATGGTGGTCGGACAGTGTGAGTTCCGAGGTTGTGAGGTAAGAGAGGGAGCAAAGGCGGTTAAAGATGAGGTCAAGCGTGTGGCCTTGTTCGTGGGTGGGAGAGGAGGACCATTGGGAGAGCCCTAGGGAAGTGGTCAAGGAAAGAAGGTTGGAGGCGGCTGGGCGGGGAGTGTCAATGGGGATATTGAAGTCGCCCATGATGATGGTGGGGATGTCAGCGGAGAGGAAGTGAAGTAGCCAGGTGGTGAAGTGGTCAAGGAAGGAGGTGATGGATCCGGGGGGGCGGTAGATGATGGCTAGTTGGAGGTTGCTATATCTACCACTGGGGCTGCTGCTATGTATACCTCTGGGGCTGCTGCTGTATATACCACTGGGCTGCTGCTATATATACCTCTGGGCTGCTGCTATATATACAACTGGGGCTGCTGCTGTATATACCTCTGGGGCTGCTGCTGTAACACTGCTGGGGCCTGTATATACCACTGGGGCTGCTGCTGTATATACCACTGGGGCTGCTGCTGTATATACCTCTGGGGCTGCTGCTGTAACACTGCTGGAGCCTGTATATACCACTGGGGAGGCTGCTGTATACCACACTGCTGGGGGCTGTATACCTGTGCTGGGGTCCACCCTCGGCTTATACACGGGTCAATAGGTTTTCCCAGGTTTTGGGGCAAAAGTAGGGGGGTCGGCTTATACACGGGTCGGCTTATACATGAGTATTTACGGTACCTTTCTTTTTTCTGTAACATAAGTTACCAAGTAATATCACTGTATTTTGTATTTAATTTGTATTGTTGAAAAATCAAACTGTGTTGAAATCTATTGAGAATAGTTTAATATACAATATGCATTCAATCATTTTTGTGCCTGCCTTCAAAGAACAGTCTGTAGCCATTATTAACTCAGTTTTTGGCTTGTGAATGTAAGGTAAATTACCATGGAATGACCCTGCACAGCACTGGACCAGACCTACCTGGCACACAGTGCTTTTAAGCCCTAAAAAGGCCTGTTCTTGGAAGTAGTCCCTAAACCTACTATCTCTCTATCTAACTTGGAATGGAATCGCTATCTAACTATCTTTGTAGCGCACACAGCAGCAGCGGCTGCGGCATCTGACACTGAGCTCCACTGATAAAATGCAGACGAGGGAAAATGGCCGATTCTTATATGGCAAGGACATGGGACTTACCCAACCAATGACACAAGCCCTTGTGTGCAAAAAGTGCACTTTGCTCTATGCGTTCTGATAGGCTGACAGACTGGACCACCCACAGTAAGTGCGGGAAGGAAAAAAAAAATGGAGATCTGCATTAATTGACTACACACCTCTCCCCAGCCCCCAATCCCGCCCACTATTCCTAGACACTGAAACTCATAATAACATTGAACAAAGGCATTACTGTGAAAAGTCAGTAACACTTTTCGTCAATGAACCGTTATTGAACATAACCTCGAAATACTGAATTTTTAGCAAATCGTTCGTATTCGTCGAATGACTCGAACATAGCCCAAAACAGGTCAAATTTGAAATTGGGCGAACATCGCTCATCTCTAATTGACAGTCCAATATTACAAAATAATCTGAATAAATGTCTGTATGGGCAGAAACTTGGCAAATATAGAGTAATGCACCTAGGAAGGAGTAATCCTATTACTGCATATACATTAAATGGAATTAAACTGGGGACTACAGAACAGGAGAAGGACTTTATTATTCTGTTTACAACTAAGCTGAGCAGCTGTACTTATAGAGGACTTGTCACCCCCCATGGATATGAATCTAAGTATAGCACTGAATGCAGCATGTCTGCTGCATTAAGGCAAGGGGTCCCCCATGGCTCTGTGGGGCTACTACCCCGATATATAGGCTTATAAAAACTTACTTGAATACGCCATGGAGGCTGCCCTTGTGCTGCAGTCTGCATCTCTGTACCGCCCATGTCCTCATGCCAGTTATGAAATCCTCGCTCTGCGCATCCCTGTACTGGTGATGCAAGGAGCAGAGCAAAGTATTGCTTTTTAACACTCAGGGTGGCTGTCCCTCCTCCTGCTCTGATGTCAGAGCCTTTCCCTGCCCTCCTCCATGTTATGCTATGGAGGAGGACGAGGAGAGCCTTTCCCTGCCCTCCTCCATGTTATCCTATGAAGGAGGGTGGGCAAAGGCTGTGATGTCAGAGCAGGAGGCGGGACAGCCACCCGGGGCAGTGATATGCAATAGCTCGCATGACTGGCATGAAGACATGGGCGGTTCAGAGACGCACACTGCAGCACAAGGGCAGCCTCCATGGCTTATTCATGTAAGTTTTTATAAACCTATATATCAGGGTAGCATCCCCACAGAGCCATGGCGGACCCCTTGCCTGAATGCAGCAGACATGCTGCATTCAGTGCTGCACTTAGATTCACATCCATGGGGGGGTGACAGGTCCTCTTTAATGTCAAGCAGCCACTGCAAAAGCAAACAAGATGTTAGGCTATGTAAAAAGAGAGATAAATTCCTGGGATCCCAATGTATTATTACCCCTCTATAAATAACTTGTAAGGCCACACCATGAATATTGGACCCAGTTTTGGGCTCCACATTTTAAAAAGGATATTCAGAAGTTAGAGTCAGTTCAAAGGTGGGCAACTAGAATATTACAAGAAATACAAGGCCTCCCATATAACAAGAAGTTAGAAAGGTTGCGCTTGCTCAGCTTAGGAAATAGATGTCTCATAGAAGATCTCATTTATATCTATAAAACATGTGTGGTCAATACAAAGGACTGTCACATGACTTGTTCCTTCCAAAGACAATAATAAGGACCAGGGAGCACTCACTGCTGGAAAGGGTTCTTTACAGTTAGAGCAGTCAGACTGTGGAATGCTCTACCACAAGAGATAGTACTTTCAGACACTATAACTGCTTTTAAAAAAGGGCTGGATGATTTCCTAAGTGCACATAATATAGACACTTATGAACTACAAAGTGACAAAAATGTATAATTGAAGGAAGAAGGTTGAACTCGATGGACCTAGGTCTTTTTTCAACCTATGCAAGGCTGGTTTCACATTGTGATTTTTGGGGATCTGTGGCTGTCCATTGTAAAACAGACAGCCACAGATCCGATTTAGCCCCCATGCATCCCTATTGGCAGCGGATCTGTATTGATTTGTCCTTAATGGCATCCGATTTGTGACAGATCCGATTCTGTCCGATTTTTTGCTGTACCCAAAATTGGAGACTGCTCCAATTTTGGGCACAGCGGACCAAATCGGACACAATCGAATCTGACACGATCAGCGGCCAGTAACATGGGGGCCTATAGAGCACGGGTCCGTGAAAACATCGGATCGCTTCCTAGACCCGATTTTAGTGTACTTTGTATGCTCAGTACACTGAAACTGCTCTGTTCTTGTTTAATTTCACTTCCGCAATGTATATACGTATATTTGCGGAAGTAAAATTAACTAAAGCAAGTGTTAAAAATAAAAAATAAATCCTCACCTCTCTAGCGTGTGTCCCACGATGCGCGCCATCTATCCTGAGCTTAAGGACCTGGCGGGGCTACCCGATCAGCTGATCGGTCACATGACTGCATCAGCTGAGCGGATTAAATCTCCCACCCGCCTAAACCGATCGGCAGGCGTGAGATTTAAACCGCTCAACTGATGCGGTCCTTAAGCTCGGGATAGATGGCACGCATTGCGGGACATACGCTGGAGAGGTGAGGATCTTTTTTTTATTTTTAACCCTTGCTTCACTCCCTCAATGAATGTATATTGATTACGGGAGGGAAATTGCCCTGCTTGCCTGCACTTTGCAGGCTCTGGCTTTCTGTGTCCGGATCCATGACACAGACACAGAAATGGTATCCGGAGGCCACATCCGATCCGGTCCTTTCCTGTCCATTGGGTCCTGCAAAATATAGGATCCCCATGGACAGGAAAAAAACTCAATGTGAAACCAGCCTTACTATGTAACTTATGAGGATTTGCACTCTCATAGGCAGCACAGTGTGTCACAATATGACTAGGGATGGGCGAATCTACTCGCTAGGACTCGTTACTCGGCGAGTAGTAAGGGACTCGCAGGACTCGGTACTCTGCGAGTTTCCCAGCGTTTACTCGCACGAGTCCAATGCAAATCAATGGCAAACGCTGACAAAACTAGGATTGCCATTGTTTGCATTAGACTCGGCTACTGTGCCAGTGATAGCAGGGAAACTCGCAAATAACTGCTGTTACTTTGCGAGCCGAGTTCAGCTGTCTTCTCTGTGCAGCTCCAGGGTCCTAGAGCCCGCGTGCTCACAGACATGATGTATCAGAGCTGCAATTGTTCTCGGTCTGCTCATTCCCTGTGCATAGACATCTATATCTATGCACAGGGGATGTAGCAGAGAGGACATCGCGTTTTGGACTACGTCGGACGGAAGAGGATTTTTTAAATTAAAGATGGAGTCCCTAATGGCTTTTTTTTTTATTTCAAATTAAAAACTTTCTCTGTGTTGTGTTTTTTTAAACCTTCATTGGAGATTCTTAGTGGCCGGGTCAAACGTGGCCTGACATTAAGAATCTCAGACTTAATACCAGCTTGTATAACAAAGCTCTTATTAACCCCTTTATTACCCAGCGTGCCACCGCCACCAGGGCCGCTGGAAGAGCAGGGTTCAGCACCAGAGGATGGCGCTTCAATGAACGCGCCATCTTCTTGGGCGGCTGCGGGCTGCAATTTGCAGTGGGGGGTGCCCAGAAAGCTTGGGCATTCCTGCGCTGTGGATTCCAGACCCCAGCTGCTTAGCTGTACCTGGCAAGACATAGAAATTGCGCGGAGCCCCACGCATTTTTTTTTAATTATTTCATGAATTTCAGAGTCAGAGTCTCAGAGTTAGAGTCTCAGAGTCAGAGTCTCAGAGTCAGAGTCTCAGAGTCAGAGTCAGAGTCTGACTCAGAGTCTCAGAGTCAGAGTCTCAGAGTCAGAGTCTGACTCAGAGTCTCAGAGTCTCAGAGTCAGACTCAGAGTCTCAGAGTCAGAGTCTCAGAGTCAGAGTCTCAGAGTCAGAGTCTCAGAGTCAGAGTCTCAGAGTCAGAGTCTCAGAGTCAGAGTCTCAGAGTCAGAGTCAGAGTCTCAGAGTCTCAGAGTCAGACTCAGAGTCTCAGAGTCAGAGTCTCAGAGTCAGAGTCTCAGAGTCAGAGAGTCTCAGAGTCAGAGTCTCAGAGTCAGAGTCAGAGTCTGACTCAGAGTCTCAGAGTCAGAGTCTCAGAGTCAGAGTCTCAGAGTCAGAGTCAGAGTCTCAGAGTCAGAGTCAGAGTCTCAGAGTCAGAGTCTCAGAGTCAGAGTCAGAGTCTCAGAGTCAGAGTCTCAGAGTCAGAGTCAGAGTCTCAGAGTCAGAGTCTCAGAGTCAGAGTCTCAGAGTCAGAGTCAGAGTCTCAGAGTCAGAGTCAGAGTCTCAGAGTCAGAGTCTGACTCAGAGTCTCAGAGTCAGAGTCTCAGAGTCAGACTCAGAGTCTCAGAGTCAGAGTCTGACTCAGAGTCTCAGAGTCAGAGTCTCAGAGTCAGAGTCTCAGAGTCAGAGTCTCAGAGTCAGAATCTCAGAGTCAGAGTCAGAGTCTCAGAGTCAGAGTCAGAGTCTCAGAGTCAGAGTCAGAGTCTCAGAGTCAGAGTCAGAGTCTCAGAGTCAGAGTCAGAGTCTCAGAGTCAGAGTCTCAGAGTCAGAGTCTCAGAGTCAGAGTCAGAGTCTCAGAGTCAGAGTCTCAGAGTCAGAATCTGAGACTCTGAGTCAGACTCTGACTCTGACTCTGAGACTCTGACTCTGAGTCTCAGAGTCAGAGTCAGAGTCTGACTCAGAGTCTCAGAGTCAGAGTCTCAGAGTCAGAGTCAGAGTCTCAGAGTCAGAGTCTCAGAGTCAGAATCTCAGAGTCAGAGTCTCAGAGTCAGAGTCTGACTCAGAGTCTCAGAGTCAGAGTCTCAGAGTCAGAGTCTCAGAGTCAGAGTCAGAGTCTCTGAGTCAGAGTCTGACTCAGAGTCTCAGAGTCAGAGTCTCAGAGTCAGAGTCTCAGAGTCAGAGTCTCAGAGTCAGACTCAGAGTCTCAGAGTCAGAGTCTCAGAGTCTCAGAGTTCAAGAGTCTCAGAGTCAGAGTCTCAGAGTCAGAGTCAGAGTCTCAGAGTCAGAGTCTCAGAGATCAGAGTCTCAGAGTCAGAGTCAGAGTCCAGAGTCAGAGTCTCAGAGTCAGAGTCAGAGTCTCAGAGTCAGAGTCTCAGAGTCAGAGTCAGAGTCTCAGAGTCAGAGTCTCAGAGACAGAGTCAGAGTCTCAGAGTCAGAGTCTCAGAGTCAGAGTCAGAGTCTGACTCAGAGTCTCAGAGTCAGAGTCTCAGAGTCAGTGTCTCAGAGTCAGAGTCAGAGTCTCAGAGTCAGAGTCTCAGAGTCAGAATCTCAGAGTCAGAGTCTCAGAGTCAGAGTCAGAGTCTGACTCAGAGTCTCAGAGTCAGAGTCTCAGAGTCAGAGTCAGAGTCTCAGAGTCAGAGTCTCAGAGTCAGAGTCTCAGAGTCAGACTCAGAGTCTCAGAGTCAGAGTCTCAGAGTCAGAGTCTCAGAGTCAGAATCTCAGAGTCAGAGTCTCAGAGTCAGAGTCAGAGTCTGACTCAGAGTCTCAGAGTCAGAGTCTCAGAGTCTCAGAGTCAGAGTCTCAGAGTCAGAGTCTCAGAGTCAGACTCAGAGTCTCAGAGTCAGAGTCTCAGAGTCAGAGTCTCAGAGTCAGAGTCTCAGAGTCAGAGAGTCTCAGGTAACAGGTTTTCCACAGGTAACTTACTGGTTGCAGTGAAATCATGGAGACATGGTTCTATCTTGTTGCTGTGTACAAATGGAACTATGTCTCCATGATTTCACTGCAGCCAGTAAGTTACCTGTGGAAAACCTGTTACCTGTAGCTGCGTGTAAAGGGGCCATTAGAGATTAATTCATATTTTGAACTTCATATTTGCCATCTTCAAATAATTTTCCTAGAAAATGTGATTAATGGTGAATTGATTTACCACAAATTGAGCAAATTCTAATGCCTCCAAAACATGTATGGCACTATCCTTTTTTGCTCACATACCAATCTAGACTTGTTGCATCTGTCAGTGGCATCGGGCTCAAAAAGACTACCTTGGACAGTTTTGGTGTGAACAGCTGCATCTAACAGATTTCAGAGGAGCAACAGAGCCTTCACCCTTTAACCACTATATAGGTATGTTATTATTATTATTATTTATTTATATAGCGCCATTGGTTCCATGGCGCTTTACATGTATAAGGGCAGAACAAGGACGAGAACATAAATAACGATGAATAAATTATACAGGTACATTAGTGTAGAGATCCTGTCCACAAGGGCTCACAGTCTGTAGGGGTTGGGTGGGAGACAGTAGGAGGGGGAGAGGTGAGATGGTGCAGCGGATTAGGTCTCAGTGTTGGTTATAGGTTTGAAGGAAGAGGTGGGTCTTCGGGTTTTTCTTGAAGGTTCCCAGGGTAGGGGAGTGTCTGATGTGGTGTGGAAACGAGTTCCAGAGTATGGCAGATGCACGAGAGAAGTCTTGTATGCAGTTGTGGGAGGTGGAGATGCGTCGGGAGAAGAGAAGGAGGGCTAGGTTAGGGTTAGGGCTGTTTCGGTGGAGTGGTGGGCTCGGAAACTGGATTGCAGGTGGTCAAAGAGGGAGCACGAGGAGAGATGGAAGGACAGTTCGGAGTAGACATGTTGCTCAAGCAATTTTGAGGCGAAGGGGAGGAGAGATATGGGACGATAGTTGGAGACTGTTGCGGGGTCAAGGGAGGTTTTTTTTGAGGGTGTGATAAGGGCATGTTTGAAGGAGGAGGGGAAGACGCCGGTGGTAAGTGATATGTTGAAGAGAGGTGGGTTAGGGCGGGGATAAGGACAGTGGTGAGGTTATGGGTGAGATGGGAGGGGAGAGGGTCGAGGGCACAAGTGGTGAAGTGTGATCATGCTAGAAGGGAGGAGAGGTGCACTTCAATCATGGAGGGGAAGTTACTTTTTGTCGAGGGGCTTTGGGTGATAGAGAGAGAGGGCCGAGGGGATTGGGAATCGAAGCTTTCTCTGCTTTTGTCGATCTTCTGTTTAAAGAAGCTGGCAAAGTCATCGGCAGAGATGACGGGAGAGGGTGCAGGGGGACGGAGTAGGGCATTAAAGGTTCTGAAAAGTTGCTTGGGATTGAGGGAGAGGGAACTAATGAGAGACAAGAAGAAAGCTTGTTTTGCGGTGGTCAGTGCTGTCTTGAAGTCAATGAGGGACTGTTTGCACAAGGCGAGGTGCGTTGCGTAGTTGGATTTCTTCCTTCTTTGTACAGCTACCCTGGACGTCCGTCGAAGTTTTTTGGCGCTGGCGGTGAGCCAGGGTAGTCTGTTTGCATGGGTTTTGATGTATGAGAGAGGGGGGGTCCTGGTCAAGGGCTGTGGCGAGAGAGGTGTTATAGAGGGTGGCAGCAGCAGCAGTGTCATGAGAGGAGGCTAAGTCAGAGAGAGGAAGGAGGGATTCAGTGAGTGAGTGGAAGTTCATGAGCTTGAGGTGTCTTCGGGGGTGAGGGAGTTTCCGGAGAGGGGGGAGCGTGGCGGGGGGGAGAGGGCGGAGAAGGTCAGCAGGTTGTGGTCGGATAGGAGGGGGGTTGAGTTTGTGAGGTCGGTGAGGGAACAGTGGCTGGTGAAGACGAGGTCTAATGTGTGACCGTTATTGTGTGTGGCTGAGGAGGACCATTGGGAGAGGACAAAGGAGGAGGTTAGAGAGAGAAGTCTTGAGGCAGCAGCGTGGGGTTTATCAATGGGGATGTTGAAGTCACCCATGCTGATGGTGGGGATGTCGGAGGAGAGGAGATGGAGAAGCCAGGATGTGAAGTGGTCGAAGAAGGTGGACGAGGATCCTGGAGGGCGGTAGATGACAGCCAGTTGGAGGTTCCAGGGAGAGAAGATATGCACGGAGTGCGCCTCGAAGGAGGGGAGGGAGGCAAAGTGGGGTGGTGTAATTGGGGTGAAGGAGCAGCTGTTGGCCAGGAGTAGGCCAACAGCTCCATCACGGGAGTTGCTGGTGCAAGGGGTGTGGGAGAGGGTGAGTCCGCCATAGGAGAGGGTGGCGGAGGAGGTTGTGTCGGAGGGGGTGAACCATGTTTCGGTGATGCCAAGGAAAGAGAGTTTTTTTGGTGATGAAGAGGTCATGGATGAAGGTGAGTTTATTGCATACTGAGCAGGCTTTCCAGAGTGCGCAAGAATGGGGGATTGGGGGAGGGGCAGCTTGGGGGATGAATGTAAGGTTGCAGATGTTAAAGGTGGGGAGTGGGCATGGGCTAGGGGTGATTGTGGGGATGTGTTGGGGGGGACCGGGATTAGAGGAGATGTCGCCAGCAAGTAGGAGGAGGAGTGAGAGGGTCAGGAGGTGGGGGCATGAAAGCTTGTGTGGCAGGCAGGCATGTTTGGAGATAAAGGCTTGGGTGTGGAGGAAGAGTTCAGAGGAGTGGTTGAGATGGCTAGGTAAGATGGAGGGGGAGAGTGTTACTGTGTCGGGAGGAGGGACAGAGGGGGGTTGTAGGAAGTGGAGTAGGATAGGAGTGAGTGTGCATGGGAGTATAGGATTCAGTGGGAGTGAGAGGTGGAGCAGGGGGTGAGGTGCAGATGGGGAGTGGTGGTGGCGGGGGGCAACAGCAGCTGAGAGAAGGAGGTGCAGCCAGGGTTGGAATGGAGGCAGGGGACAGGAGGACAGGAGCAGCAGGAGGGGTAAGATAGAAGCAGGGGTCTGGAACGACAGGGGACAGGTGCAGCAGGAAGGGTGTTCAACGCGGATGAGTGCCAATCAAGTCCAGGCAATCGTAAAGCAAATGGAGGCGTACAGAGTCCAGCAGGTGAAGCAGAGTGATGCGGTGCAGTCAGAGAACAGGGCGAGATGCTGAGGTGCAGTCAGGATCCGATGCAGCCGGGGTCAGATGTAGCCAGGGGGGTCCATGCGGCAGAGGAGTCAATGAGAGACAGATGAGATGATAAATATATATAATTTGCCAACGGTGGACGGATAATCCATGAAAGAAAAAAAAAAAAAAGGTGCAGTTGCCATTGTAGATCTATGCAAAGTTCAACATGCAGGTGAGAAGTATCCATGATATTTCCACTCTCCATGCAGAAAGTTCTGAATTTATCTACAGCTATTGTTGTGAATTTCTATCCCAGTACCTTCCAGTAATTTCCTGTCCATTTATAGTCTATTTCATAGTCTTGTACTTAGGAAGCTGTACTTTGGAAGATGTAGTTTGGGAGATTCATGGATCAGACTCATGGTTCTGAATATATCTACAGCTAAGGGTCATCAGGTGTGGATGAGGGGGTGGGTGGGTATGGACTGACCAGATACTGACAGCTAAGCAGAGGTCATAAAAACAGGGAGGGCCTGAAGGGGGCCAGTCCAAGACATGGTAGAATAGTCATGAGGGATGCAGAGTAGCATGGAGATGAAGGTAAGACAATAGTAAAAGAGACAGAGTATCTGCACAGCACACAGATAGTCAGAGCCCAGGAAAACCTGAGTAGACCTAATGCGTACCCGAGATAGAGTATATGCACAGCACACAGAAAGTCAGAACCCAGGAAAAGCTGAGTAGAACCAATGCGTACCCGAGACAGAGTATATGCACAGCACACAGACAGTAAAAGCCCAGGAAAAGCTGAGTAGACCTAATGTGTACCTGTGGGAAGAGGAAACAGCCTGATTAGATGATATTGATGATGATGATGAGGTTCATGATAAAGCAGTGACAATGGTGATGAATGGATTAATTTATCATAGATTTCTAGTCTATTTCAAAGTCTTGTACTTAAGTAGCCGTACTTTGAGGGTTGTAGTTTGGAAGATTCATGGATTAGACTAGAGTCTGGATCAGACTCATGGTTCTGAATATATCTAGTATGTGGTCTTAAAATGGAGTCCACCGGATTGCTTCCACAGATGGGCTAATAGCTGGAGGAGTGAACCAAAGATAATAAATGTCATGGACATCATGCAAGGTCAATACCACAAGGTCACATCAAGCAAAAAAAAAAGTATCTGAACTCAAGCAGGGGGTCAAAATAAGCTGAGGTCAGAAAACATAACAAATCAGGAGACCCAATAAGGGCAAGGACATTTGAGAAGAACTTATTGACTTGTACTGGAATTAGGAGGCCCAGTGTTTTAGATAGCAGACAATCCCACCCAAGGCTCTCAAAGAAAGGAGTGATTAAAAGCAAACAATAATTAACTCCATGGCTCCCTGAGCTAGCAGCACAAATAGTGCAGGAATAAAACAAGACTGTAGAAGGCACAGCTGGAGCAGAAACAAAGAGGACAGGATCTGGCAAAGATAATATACAGTCATGGCCAAAAGTTTTGAGAATGATACAAATATTAATTTTAACAAAGTCTACTGCTTCAGTTTTTCTAATGGCAATTTGCATATACTCCAGAATGTCATAAAGAGTGAACAGCTTAACAGCAATTACTTGCTAAGTCAATATTTGCCTAGAAAATGAGCTTTAACCCCCAAAACACATTTCAACTTCATTGCAGTCCTGCCTTAATAGGAGCAACTAACATCGTTTTAGTGATTGTTCCATTAACACAGGTGTGGGTGTTGATGAGGACAGGGCTGGCGAACAATCAGTCATGATTAAGTAAGAATGACACCACTGGACACTTTAAAAGGATGCTGTTGCTTGGTATCATTGTTTCTCTTCAGTTAACCATGGTTATCTCTAAAGAAACACGTGCAGCCATCATTGCACTGCACAAAAAAGGCCTAACAGGGAAGAGTATCGCAGCTAAAAAGAGTGCACCTCAGTCAACAATCTATCGCATCATCAAGAACTTCAAGGAGAGAGCTTCCATTGTTGTCAAAAAGGCTCCAGGGCACCCAAGAAAGACCACCAAGCGCCAGGACCGTATCTTAAAACTGTTTCAGCTGCGGGATCGGACTACTAGCAGTGCCGAGCTTGCTCAGCAATGGCAGCAGGCTGGTGTGAGTGCTTCTGCACGCACTGTGAGGCGGAAACTCTTTGAGCAAGGCCTGGTTTCAAGGAGGGCAGCAAAGAAGCCACTTCTCTCTAGAAAAATCATCGGAGACCGACTGATATTCTGCAAAAGGTACAGGGAGTGGACTGCTGAGGACTGGGGTAAAGTCATTTTCTCTGATGAATCCCCTTTTCGATTGTTTGGGACATCTGGAAAACAGTTTATTCGGAGAAGAAGAGGTGAGCGCTACCACCAGTCTTGTCTGATGCCAACTGTAAAGCATCCTGAAACCATTCATGTGTGGGGTTGCTTCTTAGCCAAGGGAATCGGCTCACTCACAGTCTTGCCTAAAAAGACAGCCATGAATAAAGAATGGTACCAGAATGTCCTCCAAGAGAAACTTCTCCCAACCGTCCAAGAGCAGTTTGGCGCCCAATAATGCCTTTTCCAGCATGATGGAGTAGCTTGCCATAAAGCAAAAGTCATAACTAAAGGCTCAGGGAACAAAACATAGGGATTTTGGGTCCATGGCCTGGAAAATCCCCAGATCTTAATCCCATTGAGAACTTGTGGTCAATCATCAAGAGACGGGTGGACTAACAAAAACCGACAAATTCTGGCAAAATGCAAGCATTGCTTATGCAAGAATGGACTGCTATCAGTCAGGATTTGGTCCAGAACTTGATTGAGAGCATGCCAGGGAGGATTGCAGAGGTCCTGAAGAAGAAGGGTCAACACTGCAAATATTGACTTGCTGCATTAACTCATTCTAACTGTCAATATAACCTTTTGGTACTCATAATATGATTGCAATTATATTTCTGTATGTGATATAAACATCAGACAAACACAAATAAAAACCAGAGGGCAGCAGATCATGTGAAAATATAATTTTGGTGCCATTCTCAAAACTTTTGGCCATGACTGTAGTATCCCCAATCCTCTTACGAGGGGCATCCAGATGCTTAGGACCAGACCTACTAGGGAAAGACCAATTAAACTTTTTGATAAGATTGTCAACATTGATGTTATTAACTGACACCTCTCCACTGGTCCATAAACTATCCAAATATCAAGGTATCATAAAAATCACATTTCTATATGAAAATCAAGGATATTTTCCACTTTATAACAATCCTGCCTGCAACCCACTTGGCACAGGTGGGAGTGTATTAATAGGGTGCACAAACAATATGTCATTAGCAATGATTTGTGATAAATATTGGGAATCTGAAATCAGGGAAGTTGTTTCAAATAGAATGCACTTGGGTCCCATCTATCCATCTCTTATAAGTGCATATGTTTAATAGAGAATAGCGGTTTCAGGGGTGCTCAAAAGAAGAGGCAAAGGGAATGGATTAAGGATACTTTCCTTTACTTTGAGATAACGAGGTCCTCACAAAGTATCTCAAAGTAAAGGAAAGTATCCTAAATCCATTCTCTTTGCCTCTTTTTTTGAGCACCCCTGAAACTGCTATTCTCCATTATACATATGCATTTAAGCTCTCGGGCGAGCAGTGGGCTGCTGCACAATCGAGGAGGCGCACCATAACAACGGCCGCTGAAAAGCAAAGGACCTGTGGTGACGTCAGAACAGGTGACCTCCCACGTGATTGCACTCCTCTGCAAATTGGAAGCCCCAGCGTCAGCGGGCTGATACACTAACTCCCATCGCTCATCCACAGTGTTATGCCTGCCGCATAACCCATACAGGTGAGCAAACTATTTACCCCCTGTCCCCAGCACCACCAGGATTTCACTAGGAGCTCCCCTCTGTTCTCTCCTCTTGTCTCATCTCTTATAAGTGGGAGAGATCTGTCTAACCTTTGCTCTTTTCAAGTTTTCTCTGACTTCATAAAGAACAGGTTTAAAATTTTTTAGGATTTAACGGCCTCTGGAGTATCAACTTTAGAGATTACAAAGGAACCAAAATAATAAAACCCAAGATTAAAAAAAAACAGAGATGTCTTAATGGATTCTTGAAATTTATTATTTATACCAAACTCAGCTAACAACAGGTGTTCCACCCAGTCAGATTGGTGATAAAATGGCAGTGTTAGGCCTCAAACCAGTTATTGCAATATCTTTGTTTCCTCTCAAAAAGGCAGTGTTAGACTAGGGTCACACCTGCGGTATTTTTGTACATCCAGATCCGGTTCTGAGCATTAAAAATGCTCAAACCTCATCTGGATCCGCAGCCCATAGGCTTCAATAGAAAAACTGGATTGAACTATTTGCAATCCAGTTACTGGATCCGGTTTTGCAGCCTGCGGTAAAAATCATGCAGGCTGCATTTTTCAGAGCGGTTGCAAAACCGGATCTGTTTGTTTTAACATGGGCGCCTATGGGAACCGGATCCAGTACCGCAAGGTACATTTATGCACCTTGCGGTACTGGATCCGGTTCCCATATGTGCCCATGTTAACATAAATGTACCTTGCGGTACCGGATCCGGATCCAGATGCGGTTTTCAAAATTGCAAAAAACTACATTCCAAAACCAGATGCATTAATGCATCCAGATCCGGAATGAGGGTTGCAATTTTATTATCAAAAGATAGTATAAAGGCACACGGTAAAACCACATCCGGTAATGGATGCGGTTACCGGATTGTGCCTTTTAAGTTTGACCCTAGCCTTAGGCCTCAAACCAGTTATTGCAAAATATTTGTTTCCCCTAAAAAGGCAACCTCTGCATTAAGTGGCATGTCCTCCTTTTCCTCCACATCAACATCACAAATAGTACAGTCCTCAGAGGTGGCACCCCAATTACCCATGTGTCACCCCATGTCACAACTCTCCACCGCACAACTGGTTGGGAGGAAACACAGATGGGTGATTCTGCAGAAATGTTCACACAATCTATTCCATGGGCATCAGAGGTATGCTGCAAAGATTCACATAGGCTGGGGTCACACTTGATCCTTTATTGGCCTTGGATCCGTTATTGGCATCAGTTTTTCACTTTTTTGCTCTAAGTCAAAAACCTGATGATAAAACCAGATGGTGCACACAAGTGTGACTGAAATAGTGTC
Source organism: Allobates femoralis (assembly GCA_033576535.1). Taxonomy (NCBI): domain Eukaryota; kingdom Metazoa; phylum Chordata; class Amphibia; order Anura; family Aromobatidae; genus Allobates; species Allobates femoralis. The sequence goes on from JARQOC010000003.1 coordinate 557,394,053, forward strand.
AGTTTTTTTACTGGACCCAAAAAACGCTGCTAGCAACATTTTTGGGTGTAGGGAAAAAACATATCTTTTTTTTAACATGTGCCCTATGGGAAATGCTAGCGTTAATGCAGGGTACATATAGGCACCATCCGTTAACACATTTGCGTTTTTGATGAAAAAATGACTAAGTCCAAAAAATGTTCAGGTGCACAGGAGGCACTATTGGCACCCTTAAAATACCGGATCAGGTATAGAGATCAAGGGAAAAAACTGTCGGCCAAGTATGATCCCAGGCATACTCCAGAGGAAGAAAGCATCTGCACCAAAGCCCAAAATTTTTTGAAGCTGGATCTGAGGATGGATGAAGTAGGTTCCCAGCAGAATCCAGACTCTCATCACCAGATGTTAACCCCTGGGGATGGAGGTGATGATGATGTGACTCAGCTACCAGAGGAGCACCTGCACTTTACTGTGCATTCAGGGCAGGAAGAGGAGGAGGGTGACTCTCATGGCATGGAGTGGGACAACAGAGAGGATGATGATGAAGTTGGAGATCCAACTTGGAATCAACCCAGAGTCACACATCTGAGTAGATCAGCAGAGGACGAGGAGGAAGACAAGAAGGTTAGGTTACGTGTTTCAGCAAAGAAACTGTGGGCTGAAAGCAAAACAGGCACTGCTTCTTCACCCACAACTTTGGCTTTGGACAGAAGCGGTCTGCAGTTTTCCTAGGTGGCAAGAGTTGCGTAGTCTGGGCCTTTTTTCACACTGCAAAAGATGACCCAACTCACATCATTTGCCAACTTTGTAGTAAAAAATTAAGTAGAGGCAAAGAAAACAACAATCTGTTGCATCATTTTTTTTTTCTGTTAAGGAAGCGGTATGAATGATTGTGAAAATATTTTTGGCTTCATATAACGTAACACCTTTTATTAACTCAAAACAAAACTAATATGAATTTTTTATATTTAAAATTTTACGCTATTCACATGCTGCACAAATTAAGTATTAACTTTATTCTGTGGATAAGAATATATGGCAAAATTAAGTTTAGATAGTTATATTTCAGTTTTATAGTTTAATACACTTTTGTAATATACATCTGTGTCAGGATATTCTGACAGCCACACATTTCACAATTTTCCGTTAACCCAGAGCTTGGTGTTCACATTCTTGGCCAGGTCAAATTTTACAGTTCTGATTAGTTTCACTTGATATAGTCATTACTCTGGAAGACCACTACCATATAACAATAATACAATTTGTTCCGCTTATGTTAGTCTTTTAGTTTCAATTCCCAGGCACCTCTCTTCCTCTCTAGCCTGACTCTGCTTTATGTCACCTGTCGCATTTACTATAACATTTTTGTTTCATCTGCTTATGTATATATGTATGTGTCTTCAGAATCCGTGTCACTATCTACCTGATGAAGGGGCCACAGTGTCCCGAAAGCTTGCTATGTTTACCATCTTTTCAGTTGCTCATTAAAAGGTATCAACCACTGAGGACTCTCAGATTGGAATATTTTTCTATCTACTGGCTAACACAGTGCAAAATTTTTTACCTCATCAAAATATTCCAATGATTCTAATATTATTGTAGTGCCGTATTTAAATTTATGTTAGTAAATTTTGGTCTATGTGATTTGCATTGATTTTTGAATAAAATAAATAAAATTGAAAATTTCACAATTTTCTAACTTTGAAAAGACATTTTTTTAAACAATAAGTTAAGTGAATAACATTATACAGGGCTGGTTTGGCAGGGAATTTAGTTATACAGATGTGAATGCTGCTGGATTGAATGGCATACGGGACCTGACAGGTTCCCTTTAAAGTCATATAAACCAAAATAATACCATGAAGGATGTACCATTAAAACTTTTGGAAGTATGTACATGATAAAAAGAGTTTTCAGCAAAAAGGCTGATCATGTTAAGACACTGTGTTTCTCGCTACATAAATTTTTATCCTAATCATAATTAATTCATGAACAGAATAGAGTAATTGCCAGTGCAAAAGTGTCTGTCACGGTAATGATCATTTTTCTGCATCAAGAATTTATGCTCAAGTAAAGCTTTCAATTATGCATGCAGATAACGAAGTCCATCTATAAAACTCATTAACACATTTCTTCTTTTGTCTTTCACAATTAGTTGAGACCAAGAGAAACATTGTAAGTCTGCTCTCTTTTTTTTTTTTTTTAAACCAAGAAATGAGAGGAGATGATGCATAAATTGCATGTCAGGAATTTAATCAACTAGATTATGAATCTTTAACCTTACTAAAACAGGAATTTTGCAATTAGGCTACATTCTGTAAGGACATCTTGTAGTTTGAATGAAATGGACAAATTACTAGCTATGGTTATTATAACATTACACATTGCATCTCATAGAACATATTGAAGTAACAAGCAGTATATTTTATAATAAATAGAAAAACTATACATTGGATGTGCTGTGAAATGCTAATATAGGAAAATTTCCGATACAAAAATGTAAAAGCTTGTATGTGTTGAGGGCGGACATACTATTTGTGCAATCTGTGCAATTGCATAGCAGCCCAAAAAGTAAAAAGGAACACTTTTGCCTCCAAAGTAGAAGGAAATGTGCATTATGATGATCTATTGGACTGCAAAGGGACCATATATTGATCTTCTTGATGCCTGCATCTTGTGGATATGTATGTGACACACCCGCACAAGGGCCATGGGATACTCAGAACCGGGCCGTATAATTCTTTGGGGATGTCATGGTGGCGTGACCCAGCTCCGTGGCCCTGGCCCAGTCATAAAAGTGGGGGATAATTTATATAGGATTGAGTCATGACACCACCCGTGGTATTCAGCAACTGGATGGCTGACGCTGCGGTTCATGACCACTGATGCAGTTGGTGATGCAACAAAGATAGTACAGCTCCCCACAGGTGGAGCGGAGCCCCAGGACAGGTAGGACAGTCTGTTCAGGTGGTGGTGACCATTGGGGTGCAGAGAATAAACAAGGGACACAGGAAAGTGCAGTTTTATTTCCGTTTTACTCCTTGGCAGATGATAATGCAATCTGGGGTACTAGTCACAGATGACAGAAGTAGTCTGGCTAGCCTGGAAGCATTCTGGGGTCCTCCTCGCCAGGTGGGGTTGGAGGTTTTCCTACTATGCTGCATTTTCGAGTCCCTGCTGCCTGTGTGGCTGACAGCGTGAGCCTACCATGGGCACTGCCTTTTCACTGGCAGCCCCAGGCTCTTGGTCTGCTGTGGTCCCTCTGGGTGTTCGATCTGGCCAGGGGGTTGCAACTCCCTGCCCTCTAGATTCAGCTGTTGGGGCGTACAACGCCCACACAGCCAATGACTCTGGCATCCTTTTTGTCAGTGCTCCACTCTGGGATGAGCTCTGATGTAGTGCTAATTCCCCAGACCCCTTGTCAATCCTCCTCTCTCTTCCCTCTCCTCAGACTGTAGATTCTTGGAAAAAGTGCTTCGGTGTCCGCACTGCTGCTCCAAAACCAAAGAAACACAGACACGGGAATGTCTGGTACAGCTACAGCCTTTATTTTCCGACGCGTTTCGGAGCCTCCTCCCGAGCTCCTTCCTCAGGGGAAGGAGCTCGGGAGGAGGCTCCGAAACGCGTTGGAAAATAAAGGCTGTAGCTGTACCAGACATTCCCGTGTCTGTGTTTCTTTGGTTTTGGAGCAGCAGCGCGGACACCGAAGCACTTTGTCCAAGAATCTACATCACGACCATGGTCACCGTTGAGAGTGCGGTCCCTGCAGCAGCTGCTTGTACGCTATTCTACCAGTTGTGGGTTTCACAACTGACTAAGGTGAGCAATTCCACATCGACAAGTGAAAGTTTTTAATTGAGATAAGACCCTATATGCGCATTCTTTCTTTCACAGATTTTCTCTCCTCAGACTAACTGCCTAACAAACTTATAGAGCCCCCCTATCTTGCCTGCAGTAGAAATTGAGTTGCATGCTGTGTATTACCTGGCATGGGATCTCCTTCTGCTTCCAGGCATGACATTACCCCTCTGAGGAAGGCAACCAGACTCTGGGGTGCCACATATGTAGAGGAACCCTATAGGCACCAGAAATACATACTGTAAGTTATGTTAAAAGCAAACAAATTTCCTTTGCATTATTTTTCCTGTTGCCACCAAAATAGATGTTGAATTCGTCTATATAAATCTAAAAGTTTTTGATTGTTAGAATGCTGAGAGACAAATCTGCAAAAAGATGAACTTTGGTTTATATGAATTTTTCTACCATATTAAGTCAACATTCGACAATCATATGAATCAACTATGTTTTGCAAAATAAAAACTTTAATAATGACACACAGATTTGATGTGACTATAGTTTTGCATATTTAGTATCATGAATTGGATTGGATCCTCTCCTGTGAAATTTGAAGTACAAGATTTGGTTGTGGTGTAAAACACTGTATTAGGCTCTAACTTTCACCGAACATGTTTGCCAATTTCAAATTTGGCACAAACTTTGCAGATTTGGTTCACTATCGGAAAACCAACCTTTTTTCAAAAAACTCACCGATTGCGGCTTTGTTCGGAAATAAAGTTTGAAATTTAAAATGCCCCTAAAACTTTCCCTGTTTGTTTGGGACCAAAACACTCACCTGAAGACTTATTATCTAGGGACAACACCTAATCACACAGTTTTCCTCCATCAAGTCTACCAACTTGTATCAAGCTATAGAATTTTTGATGAATGTGTAATTTTCTTGGGTAATTGCAGGCTGCAATCCGTAGTATGGGGGGCCCAGAAAGCTTGGGCTTCCCCATGCTTAGAATTTCGGTCCCCAGCAGCTTAGTTGTACCTGGCGGGCAACCAATTAATTTATTTTTACAGTAATTTGACATCAGTCAATCATAGACGCCGGAAGAGAGGGTGGGCAGGGCTAAATTATTATTATTATTTATTTATATAGCGCCATTAAATTCCATGGTGCTTTACATGCTAAATGGGCAGACAAGGACAAATACAATAAATGAGGACAATTTAGTCGTACAGATACATGAGGAGAGAAGATCCTGTCCGCGAGGGCTCACAATGTACGGGGGGCGGGTGGGGATACAGTAGGAGGGGGAGGTGCTGGTCGTGAGGCGGTGGGTGGACTTGGCGGAAGAGGAGAGTCTTTAGGCTTCTTTTGAAAGTTCCCAGGGTAGGAGAATGGCTGATGTGTTGGGGCAGAGAGTTCTAGAGTATGGGTGATGCACGGGAGAAATCCTGAATGCGGTTGTGCGAAGAGGAGATGAGAGGGGAGTAGAGGAGGAGTTCTCGGGAGGATCGCAGGTTGTGCAAGGGTAGGTATTGGGAGACCATGTCGGAAATGTATGGAGGGGACAGGTTGTGGATGGCTTTGTATGTCATGGTTAATGTTTTAAACCGTGATCTCTGGGATGCAGGGAGCCAATGAAGGGCTTGGCAGAGGGGGGAGACAGGGGAGTAGCGGGAGGACAGATGGATTAGGCGGGCAGAGGTGTGACTTTGACAGGAGGGAGGAGAGCTGATTCTCAGGTATGGGGGGAAGCAGCTGGTGGAAGGAGAGGGCAGTAAAGGCGAGAGGGGAGGCTATGGGGACAGTGGGTCAAAGCAGTCTCTGATTCTGTCAATCTTTTCTTTGAAGAAGGAGGCAAAGTCTTCATCCTAGATAAGGGGAGAGGGAGGGGGGGCAGGCAGGTGGAGTAATGAATTTAAGCTTTCTGGGATTGTGGGCCAGGGAGGTTATTAGGGATGAGAAGAAGGTTTGTTTGGCGGCAGCAAATGCAGCCTTGAAGGCGGTGAGGGACTGTTTGAACAGCGTAAAGTGCTCAGTGGAGTGTGATTTTTTCCATCTCCTCTTGGCAACCCTGGATGCCCGTCTCAGGTCTTTAGTGAGGGTGGTGTGCCAGGGTTGCCTGTGAGTGGGTGGTGTGTGAGGTGGGAGGCTAGGTCTAGGGCCTTGGTTAATGTGGTGTTGTAGAGGGTGGTGGCAGTGTCCGTGTCGTGTATGGATGTTATGTCGGTGAGAGGGAGAAGGGATTCTGAGAGTGAGTGTAGATCGATGTGTTTTAGGTTTCGGCGGAGATGATCGAGTTTACGGAGAGGGGGTAGCGTAGTAGGTGAGGTGAGGGAAGAGAAGGTCAGCAGATTGTGGTCGGACAAGGGGAGAATTGAGTTTGTGAGGTTAGTGAGGGAGCAAAGACGGGTAAAGATGAGGTCCAGCATGTGGCCGTCTTTGTGGGTGGCAGAGGAGGACCATTGGGAGAGCCCCCAAGGAGGAGGTCAGGGAGAGAAGTTGAGAGGTGGTTGGGTGGGCGGTATCGATGGGGATATTGAAGTCGCCCATAATGGATGTGGGGATGCCAGCAGAGAGGAAATGAAGTAGCTTGGTGGTGCAGTGGTCGAGGAAGTTGGGGATAGATCCAGAGGGGTGGTAGAAGACGGCCAGCTGAAGGTTACAGGGGGAGAAGATGCATACAGAGTGGGCCTCGAAAGAGGAAAGAGTAGCAGAGGGAGGCAGTGGAATGGGGGCGAAGGAGCAGGTGTTGGACAGGAGTACGCCGACACCTCCGCCGTGTTTGTTGGAGGGACGGGGGGTGTGGAAAGGCTGAATCTGCCATATGATAGTGCAGCAGGGAAGGCCATGTCGGAGGGGGTGAGCCAGGTCTCTATGATGCCAAGGAATGAGAGTTTTTTAGAGATAAAGAGTTTGTGGCTGTATGGGAGTTTATTACAGACTGAGCGAGCTTTCCAGAGTGCGCCTGGCAGGGAGATTAGGGGAGCAGGGGCTGGGTGGATGGGTCGAAGGTTGGTGAGGTTGCGAAGGTGGGTGATGTGTCATGGGGGTGGGGTGCAGGTGACTGTGGGGATGTGGTGGGTGGGGTCGGGATTAGAGGAAATGACGCTAGTGGGCAGGAGGAGCAGAGAGACGGTTAGCAGGTGGAATCAGGAGAGTTTATGGGGTGGGTGTGTCTGTTTGGAGATGGAGGATTGAAAGTGAAGGAATAGCTCAGAGAAGTGGGTGAGGTGGTAAGGTAGGATAGAGGGTGAGAGATGTACTTTGTTACTGGGTGAGGGGATGAGCGGGGGAAGCAGGAAGTGGAGAAGGATGGGAGTGAGAGTGCAAAGGAGTGGAAACATTGTAGATGGTGAGATGGGTATGAGGGGTAGCGGGTTCAGACGCAGTAGGGGTCAAGTGCAGCAAGAAGGAGAGTTTTAGTGGTGGACGAGTGGACAGTAGTGAAGAGTAGTCCAGGATGGGATGCTACCATGGAATGAGCAGCAGTCCAGGATGAGATGTAGTTGGGGACGAGATTGAGCAGCATGGGACAAGATGGTGGAGCCGGGGACGAGGTGATGGTGCCGGAGATGAGAAGATGTAGAGGTGGTCCAAGGATGAGTTGCAGTCCAGGTGGGGATGTAGCTGGGGACCGAATGAAGCAGCCAAGGACTTGATGATGTACCCAGGGATGAGGAGATTTGGCCGGGGACGAGATGATGGGATGCTGCAGCCGGAGGATGAGATGATGCAGCCGAAGGATGGGGTGATGCAGCCGGAGGATGAGATGATGCACCTGGAGGATGAGATAATGCAGCAGGAGGGTAGGGTGATGCAGCCGGAGGATGAGATGATGCTTCCAGAGGATGAGATGCTGCAGCCGGAGGATGGGGTAATGCAGCCGGAGGATGAGATGATGCAGCCGCAGGATGAGATGATGCAGCCGGAGGATGGGGTAATGCAGCCAGAGGATGAGATGATGCAGCCGCAGGATGAGATGATGCAGCCGGAGGATGGGGTAATGCAGCCAGAGGATGAGATGATGCAGCCGGAGGATGGGGTGATGCAGCCAGAGGATGAGATGATGCAGCTGGAGGATGGGGTGATGCAGCCGGAGGATGAGATGATTGAGTGGTGAGGTGGCGCAGCATGTGGTGGGTTGGTGCAGCCTCGGGTCAGAAGCAGCCAGTGGTCGGATGTAGTTGGGCGATCAGGTGCCGCCAGGGGTGAGATGCTGAGATGCAGTGAGGATCTGATGCAGCAGGGGGTCAGATGTAGCCAGGGGGGGTCAATGCGGCAGACGGGTCACTCAGAGACAGATGAGATGATAAATAAATTTATATATATATATATATATATATATATATATATATATATATTGCGAAGGGTGGATGGATAATCCAGGGAGCAATAAAAAATGGTGCAGTCACCATTATAGATCCATGAAAATTTCAACATGTGTGAGAAAAATATGCGTGATCTTTCCTCTCTCCATGCAGAAAGTTTTGAAAATATCTACAGCTATTGTAGCGGCTTTCTATCCCAGTACCTTCCAGTCATTTCCTGTCCATTTCTAGTCTATTTCAAAGTCTTGTACTTAAGAAGCTGTAGTTTGGGAGATTCATGGATCAGACTAGAGTCTGGATCAGACTCATGGTTTTGAATATATCTACAGCTAAGGGTCATCAGGTGTGGATGAGGGGGTGGGTGGGTATGGACTGACCAGATACTGAGAGCTAAGCTGAGGTCATAAAAACAGGGAGGGCCCGAAGGGGGCCAGTCCAAGACATGGTAGAATAATCATGAGGAATGCAGTGTAGCATGGACATGAAGGTAAGACAATAGTAAAAGAGTATATGCACAGCACACAGACAGTCAGAGCCCAGGAAACATTGAGTAGATTCAAGGCGTACCAGAGACAAAGTATATGCACAGCACACAGACAGTCTGAGCCCAGGAAAAGTTGAGTAGATTCAAGGCGTACCTGTGGGAAGAGGAAAGAGCCCAATTAGATGATACAGATGATGATGATGAGGTTGATGATACAGCAGTGACAATGGTGATGAATGGATTAATGTATCATAGATTTCTAGTCTATTTCATAGTCTTGTACTTAGGAAGCTGTACTTTGGAAGATGTAGTTTGGGAGATTCATGGATCAGACTAGAGTCTGGATCAGACTCATGGTTCTGAATAAATCTACAGCTAAGGGTCATCAGGTGTGGAAAAATCTGAATTTAACTTATCAAGGGAGGTGGAAGAAGTGATGTTCTTGATTGGGCCTGAAAGCATGGTGACAACAGCGCGGAACCTTACTTAGTAGTACTTTAGGTAGCGAATTATGCAAAAAACAGTGGGGCTCCACAGTAAAGCCATTTGAACTGTGTTTGGCCGTTTTTGGGCCCCATTGAAAGTTTTTCCTATACCCCTTATTATGCCACCTATTGATTTGAATGGTGTTTGGAAGATCTCAAATTGTTTGCCGTACAAGTTGTCAAACATGTACCTGTTCAGCGAACCGAACCAAATCCGAACTTCAAAAGGTTTGTTCATCTCTATTCAGGACATTAGGAATATTAATTAGACTTTAGACAGATAGAGACATGGGTAATTGAAGTTCAAAACCTTAAATTAAATTTCGGGTAACTGCTCTTTGTATCCAAAAAGTGTGTTCTACATTCAGTGTACTATTTGATTGTGTCTTAATTTCAATTGTGTCACTATGCACAGCAGCTCTGTGCTTTTCCCGAATAACAAAGTCTTTGATGTAATACATTTCGCAAAAGACAATGGAAGTGACATTTCCAAGCAATTTTTTTCCATTAATGAACAGTACTTCAGGGAGTCTATAGGCAAGAGGCATATAATTTCTGAACTGTTTAAATTGCTAATTAGAACTGTACAGGAGGTGTATTCCTAATGCAGACAATTATATCGGCTCCTAAGTGTTTGCCTTACAGTTGCTAATTACTGCAGAAGCCAATTAATTGCTGTTGACTTTTTGTATTCTTTTGCATATCGCCAGTTAATATTTACATTTATAATGAAGACAAAATTGGCAAACACTGTGTCACTTTGTAATGAACAATTCCAGTGTCTAAACAATAAGCACATTATCTCATTTGTGCCTGAAGAGTGCGGCTGATTAGCATATGTTCTTTGCACACTACAGAAGCATTACTCTCTCTTCTAAAGACTGAAGATGTCATTTATGTGCTGCATCACTACACCTGCTGTGTCTCTGTGGCAATTAAAAGTGCTTGCCAGTATAAATAATTTTGTAAGTAAAGAAAATCTTCAAATGATTGGAAAATATATTTTATTTAAAGCCACAGTTTCACTTACGAAATTTAAAGTGCATTTGACACCGGATTCCCAATATAAACAACATACATTATTTAACTTTTCTGACTTGTTAAGGCTGGTGTACTTACATTAAAAATGTGTGAAAAGGCTTGTATAATAGTGGAATTAAAAATTATATTTTCTACATCCAGGTACGTCATGAAAGAGCCTGTGAGTCCTATCTTGTTTTACCTTTGCCTGACTGATAACCAGAGTTTGTCCTGAGCAGTGTAAGATTTAACCAGAATTAATCTGAGGACAATAGAAAGGAGTGGAACCATCCATACCAGGATTGAGTGTGAGTTCAATTTCCAGAAATGTATTTTTCGGTTTCATGTAAATTCATATATTTTGAGATTCAATGCACAGTTCACAGAAAAGAAACTTGCCCATTACCATTTCCAACACTAAGCATCATGCCATGTATAAGGGTCAGTACCTGAGATCAACAGTTCCCAGTGGAGCACAGTGTGTATGGCAGAGTTGTTTCCATCCCTAGAGTCACTGGGTGAGCTCTTCCTCTCCTTTATGGTGCATTCACACACTGAGTCTGTGGGGCAGATTTTGGACTTCCAAAATCTGCACCTAGTGGGTGAAAAGTGCAGCAAAACCATCCCTACCTGTACGGTGTATTCGATGTCCATGCCCAAATGCTAGATGTTCGGTACAGACCCCAAACTTTACACTACTATCAAGTTTGGGGTCTGTACTGAACATTTAGTGTTTGGGCACAAACCTTGAACAAGGACTTACCTGAGCAGTCCAAGTTACTGTTTGGATTTGGCTAGGGAGAATTAAAAATAAACAAAACAGTAATTACGTATCAGCTTCATACATACTGGGGTCCGCATGCTTTTTCTTCTGGGGACACTCATTAACTTCTTGATATTCATTGCATGATAGATACTAGAATATATGGGCTGCTTCCAGGTTACTGCACTTCATCCAACGGCTAATCATAGACACCAAGTCTGTGTGACAGCGTCTATGATTGGCTGTTTCACCCCCCACCCATTGTGCCGGCATCTATGATTGGTTGACATAGGCAACAAATTTGACGTCACAGTAGTGACCCATTGAAGCACCCCACGGGCATGAAACGGCTTGCTGTTGGCCGCTGCTCCCTCTCCCAGTCCCTGCACATGTTGCAACCTGCACCGTTATAAAGAAGACTTAATCTACCAAAGAAATAAAAGGTTATAGCTCTCAGAATATGAAGACAAAAAGTGTTTTTCTTGGAAAAAAATAGTAAATTTGCAAAAGTATTAAAGAGGACCTGTCACCCCCTGGTGCATGGCAAATGTGAGATCACTTACACGCCGGCGCAGGCGAGGAGGGAGCTGCACACAGACAGGAGGAGGAACAGAGTAGCAGGAGGCGGCACAGAGCGGCCAGAGGCAGAGAGAAGCCCCATGGCAGCACTGACTCCATAACCAGGAATGCCCTCCGGACTCACTATATGTAAGCTTTCTAAAATCTATTTCTCAGGGTACAGGGGGGCTAGAAACATGGGGGAGCCCTTCCCTGAATGCCGCAGGCGTGCGGCATTCAGTGGTGCATTTAGTTTGCCATGCACCAGGGGGGTGACAAGGTCCTCTTTAAAACATAAGAAAAGAAAATATAATGCAATTGCTGAAACTAGAATGACCTGAATATTAAAGTTATTTTTATCACTAATGCAGCACAATGAACTTCATAAATAAAAAAAAAATAAAAACTTCCTCTAGTGCTGATTCTGTTTAAAACAGTGAAAAACATGATTTAAACTACCGTATATACTCGTGTATAAGCCGACCCGTGTATAAGCCGACCCCCCTACTTTGCCCCCAAAACCTGGGAAAACCTATTGACTCGTGTATAAGCCGAGGGTGGACTCCAGCACAGGTATACAGCCCCCAGCAGTGTGGTATACAGGCCCCCCAATGGTAGTATACAGCAGCCTCCCAGTGGTTGTATACAGCAGCAGCCCCAGTGGTATATACAGCAGCAGCTCCAGTAGTTAGTATACAGCAGCCCCAGAGGTATATACAGCCCCAGTGGTAGTATACAGCATCCCCAGAGGTATATACAGCAGCCCCAGAGGTAGTATACAGCAGCCCCAAAGGTATATACAGCAGCCCCAAAGGTATATACAGCAGCCCCAGTGGTAGTATACAGCAGCCCCAGAGGTAGTATACAGCCCCAGTGGTAGTATACAGCAGCCCCAGAGGTAGTATACAGCAGCCTCAGAGGTATATACAGCCCCATTGGTAGTATACAGACCACTGGGGCTGTATATACCTCTGGGGATGCTGTATACTACCAATGGGGCTGTATATACCTCTGAGGCTGCTGTATACTACCTCTGGGGCTGCTGTATACTACCACTGGGGCTGTATACTACCTCTGGGGCTGCTGTATACTACCACTGGGGCTGCTGTATATACCTTTGGGGCTGCTGTATATACCTTTGGGGCTGCTGTATACTACCTCTGGGGCTGCTGTATACTACCTCTGGGGATGCTGTATACTACCACCGGGGCTGTATATACCTCTGGGGATGCTGTATACTACCACTGGGGCTGTATATACCTCTGGGGCTGCTGTATACTAACTACTGGAGCTGCTGCTGTATATACCACTGGGGCTGCTGCTGTATACAACCACTGGGGAGGCTGCTGTATACTACCATTGGGGGGCCTGTATACCACACTGCTGGGGGCTGTATACCTGTGCTGGAGTCCACCCTCGGCTTATACACGAGTCAATATGTTTTCCCAGGTTTTGGGGGCAAAGTAGGGGGGTCGGCTTATACACGGGTCGGCTTATACACGAGTATATACGGTAGTTTAAATCATGTTTTTCACTGCGGCCGTATACAGCAGCCCCAGAGGTATATATAGCCCCAGTGGTAGTATACAGCAGCCCCAGAGGTAAATACAGCCCCAGTGTAGTATACAGCAGCCCCACAGGTATATACAGCCCCAGTGTAGTATACAGCAGCCCCACAGGTATATACAGCCCCAGTGGTAGTATACAGCAGCCCCACAGGTATATACAGCCCCAGTGGTAGTATACAGCAGCCCCAGAGGTATATACAGCCCCAGTGGTAGTATACAGCAGCCCCAGAGGTATATACAGCCCCAGTGTAGTATACAGCAGCCCCACAGGTATATACAGCCCCAGTGTAGTATCCAGCAGCCCCAGTGGTAGTATACAGCCCCAGTGGTAGTATACAGCAGCCCCACAGGTATATACAGCCCCAGTATAGTATACAGCAGCCCCACAGGTATATACAGCCCCAGTGGTAGTATACAGCAGCCCCAGAGGTATATACAGCCCCAGTGTAGTATCCAGCAGCCCCAGTGGTAGTATACAGCCCCAGTGTAGTATCCAGCAGCCCCAGTAGTAATAAACAGCCCCCCCTCCTTATCATGTCCCCCAAGGCTGCGGCAGCTGTCAAAATAACAAACACTTTATACATCACCTTCCGGCGCAGCTCTCCGCTCCTCCGGTCTTCCGGTCCTCCGCTCGCCGGCTTCTTCTTCCTTGATGTGCCGGCTTCTGTGACCGCGCGCCAGGAAATGACGTCATCTCCTGCGCCCGGTCACATGACACCGACACAACAAGGAAGAAGAAGCCGGCGAGCGGAGGAGCGGAGGACCGGAGGAGCGGAGAGCTGCGCCGGAAGGTGATGTATAAAGTGTTTGTTATTTTGACAGCTGCCGCAGCCTGGAGGGGACATGATAAGGAGGGGGGGCTGTTTATTACTACTGGGGGACCCATATTAAGGAGGGGGGCTGTGTAGTGCAATATGCACGGCATCCCCCCGCCGCTGATGGACGGGGGGATGCCGTGCATATTCATTGCACTAATGAGGCGGCCCCACGTGACCACCTGCGGTCACCGCGGCCCCCTCCTGCCTCCTCCAGCCCCCGGTCACAGCCCCCCCCCCCACAGTCATACCGTATGACCCGTGTATAAGCTGAGGGGGGGACTTTTCAGCCCAATTTTTGGGCTGAAAAACTCGGCTTATACACGAGTATATACGATAATCTCCTGATGGAACCATTCATTTGGACTTATGGAGATGTTCCTGCAACACATTCCAAGCAAAAAATGGTCACGGGTTTCTGAACCTGAGTGTGACAGGTTCATATATTTCTATGAAAAATAATAAATTCATTTTAAAGCTTTGTTTACATTAATCTTGAGTCTATACTAACCAGTAACTTTAGGATTTTCCGCAAAATCAAAATTCAGCCAGAGCTACCGATGGAACCATTTTCTATAATGAGGCAAATTGAGTAATATTGGACTCCATATGGTCTCTGTGTCCTGTCTTTTTTAGGCATTCATAAATTATATTCAACAAATAAAAGAAAAACCTTGGAGCGGCATTCACGATTGCAGTAATATCTTTATCCTTTAAACCAACAGTTTAAAAGGCCATACAGGAGGTAGGAATGATGCAGGCTATGTCCTGGATATAGCCAGCATCATGCCTACCTCTTATATGGCCTTTTAAGCTGTTGGAATAAAGTATAAAGATTTTACTGCCACGGTGAGTGCCTACTCAAGTTTTTTCTTCTATTTGTTGAACATGTCTTCAGTGTGATCCATGAGGTGTAGCACCATTAATTGCTAATTAGTGCCTATATGCTGTTTCTACACCTGAATGCTCCTATTACACCAATTGAAGTCGAAATCTCTAAGTAGTAGTGCTATTCATTTGTCTTTATCTTTTGTTTTTTCATTGATAAAAAATAGTTCACCACTAAAAAGGGTATGTGTGCAACATAGTCACAGCACGGTCTGCAATATGGGGACTGGGTGTCGGTCTATTCACTTCAGCTTGACCGCCACATAGAAATATGTAGAGACAAGGAGGAAACCAAGGCGTTTGATTAAAAACAAAGTCATTGGTTTTCTGCTTATCTCAATGATGCATTGAAGAGTGGCTAAATGGGTACTTTTTGGTCTTGTGCTTTACTTTACTGGTTAACAAAGATTTTGAAATTAAATACAGTCATGGTCAAAAATGTTGGAACTCTTGTTCCAAAAAATGAACTATTTCTCCCAGAATATTATTGCCATTACACATTTTGTTATACACATGTTTATTTCATGTGTGTATTGGAACAACTCAAAAACAGATAAAAGAAGGAAAATTGGACATAATCGCAAACAAAACTCCAAAAATGAGCCAGACAAATTTGTTGGCACCCTTTCGAATAAGTATCTGCAATCAATCACTTCCTATACCCATGAAAAAAACTTATTCAACTTCTCAACTGGAATTTTAGACCACTCTTCTTTTTTGAAATGCTCCAGGTCTCTCATATTTGAAGAGTGCTGTTATGCCCGAAGGGCATAGAGATGTTAAGTAGACTCACAGGACTACTGGTGGAGCAGTGGCAGTTGAATACCCGATACAGCAAGAGACTGGAGAGTGGCTTCTGTAAAAGCGAGGATATTTATTAATTAAAGTTAACAAATGGAAAGGTGCCTGAGGGGAGGACCCTCTGGATCATGACACTGAACTCTCATAGCTGTGCATCAGCAAGGTATCCCCTGTACAGGGTTATACCACAGGTATTTAATGGGATTTTGATACGGCCTCATTGCTAATCAAGTCAGAACTCTCTTGTGCTTTGTTTCTATCCATTTCTGGGTGCTTTTTGAAGTGAGTTTTTGGTCATTGTCCTGCTGGAAGGACACTAACCCAACTTTCTGACACTGGGCACCACTTTGTGACCCAAAATCCTTTGGTAATTTTCATATTTCATGATGCCTTGTACACACAAAAAGGCATCAAGTGCCAGGGGCAGCAGAACAACCCCGAAACAGCATTGAACCTCCACCATATTTCACTGTAGGTACTGTGTTCTTTTCTTTGTAGGCCTCATTCCACTTTCAGTAAACAATAATATGATGTTCTTTATGTATGTTCTTTAAGTATTTGTGTCAGCAGTGTCATCCTCCTGAGCATCCTAAATTAGCAATTCATTTAATTCAAATGTCTTTGGATCTTTCACGCTGACACTAAAGCATCCTGGACCTGTAGGGCAGCTTGAGTTTCTTTGGAATCTGATTAGGGCTGCTTGTCCACCAGATGGACTATTCTGTGTAATAGCCTTTCATCAATTTTTCTCTGCTGTCCATGTCCAGAAATATTAGCTACAGAGCCATTGATTGTAAACTTCTTGATTACGGTATGTTGCACACTGAGGACCAAGAAACGTCAAGGTCTCTGAAGATTGACTTGTTACCTTTAGATTGCAGATTTTTATACAATAATTTTGGTTCAAATGTTTTCAGACAGTTCTCTTCTCCCATTTCTGTTCTCTGTGCTTACTGTGGCACACAAACACAAAATGTAAAGATTGAGTCAACATCTCTTTTTTATTTGGCTTCAGGTGTGATATTAATATTGCCCATACCTGTCTGTTAC
This sequence comes from Allobates femoralis, assembly GCA_033576535.1. Lineage (NCBI taxonomy): Eukaryota > Metazoa > Chordata > Amphibia > Anura > Aromobatidae > Allobates > Allobates femoralis. Next base: position 557,410,588 of record JARQOC010000003.1, read on the forward strand.
TACAGGTATATTTACTAAGCAGCACATACTTGAAACTTCGTTGTTTACTCACAGTTTTAGAAACTTGCCAACAATTTTGTCCAGCCCATTTTGTGTAAAATTATCACCTATTTCCTTTTTGTTACCTTCTTTTGCATTGCACACAAAGAAAATAAACATATTTATGGCAAAACATTTGTAATTGCAATAGTTTTCTGAGAGAAACTTCAAGGGTGCTAACACTTTTGGCCATAACTGTATTTGATTTAAAAAAGGTAAGACTAAAAAGAACCCATTGAGCCACTTCAAAATGCAGAATTGAGACAAGAAGAAAATCAATGAATTTGTTTTCATTTCATCACACCCCTATGTTTTTCCTTGTCTCAATACTTTTCTATGAAGCTGTCACACTCAGGTCGTAAACCTGGAGCCAGTCTGTGTATTGCAGTCTATGCTCTGAATTTGTTGCACAGGTGTCAGCATTAGCCCGTGTAATAACCTAGACACTTGAAATTAACCCACAAAAAAACAAGCCAGTACTCAAGCCTATTATATGACAACAGAAAATTAGGAGAGACTGGTGTGTTTATTGTATTGGTAGCTTTAAAGCTCTGAAAAAGTGATATGCTCCCCACCCAGTGGCGTAGCGTGGGGGGGGGGCGGGGGGGGCGGTGCGCCCCGGGCGGCAGTGTGTGTGAGGGCGGCAGCAGGGCTGCATATACAAGGCAGGGGAGTGCGAGCGGTTTTTTTTTTTCTTTACCTCCCTCCCCCAGGCTCCATATGAAAACTGGAGTCTTTGTGGGGGAGGGAGGGTGTCGCCGCCGGCTTGCCGCCCGGCCGCGGTGCCCGCATGTACTGTGCTCCGCTCCCGGCTGGCCCCCCAGCGCTGAGAGCGATCATCACGCTGACAGGAAGCCGCTGGGAGCTCTGCTGCTTCCTGTCAGCGTGATGGCTCCAAGTGCTGTGGCGGTGCGGTGGATGCGGCTGCGGTGCTGGCAGCTCCTCCACTCAGTCGGCTCGGCCCCCCATGGACCCGGAGAGGTGAGGAAAACTCTGCAGGGGGCAGAGGAGAAGAGGACAGGGGGGGCAGAGGAGAAGAGGACAGGGGGGGCAGAGGAGAAGAGGACATTAACAGGGGAACAGAGCAGAGCAGAAGAGGACAGGGGGGGGCAGAGGAGAAGAGGACATTAACAGGGGAACAGAGCAGAGCAGAAGAGGACAGGGTGGGCAGAGGAGAAGAGGACATTAACAGGGGAACAGAGCAGAGCAGAAGAGGACAGGGGGGGCAGAGGAGAAGAGGACAGGGGGGCAGAGGAGAAGAGGACAGGGGGGCAGGAAGACATTAACGGGAACAAAGCAGAGGAGAAGAGGACAGGGGGGGCAGAGGAGAAGAGGACAGGGGGGGGCAGAGGAGAAGAGGACAGGGGGGGCAGAGGAGAAGAGGACAGGGGGGGCAGAGGAGAAGAGGACAGGGGGGGCAGAGGAGAAGAGGACAGGGGGGTCAGAGGAGAAGAGGACAGGGGGCAGGAGGACATTAACAGGGGAACAGAGCAGAGGAGAAGAGGACAGGGGGGGGCAGAGGACCGGGGGGGCAGAAGCACAGGAACAGGGGGGCAGAGGAGAAGAGGACAGGGGGGGCAGAGGAGAAGAGGACAGGGGGGGCAGAGGAGAAGAGGACAGGGGGGCAGGAGGACATTAACAGGGGAACAGAAGAGAAGAGGACTGGGGGGGCAGAGGAGAAGAGGACAGGGGGGCAGGAGGACATTAACAGGGGAACAGAGGAGAAGAGGACAGGGGGGGCAGAAGCACAGGAACAGGGGGGCAGAGGAGAAGAGGACGGGGGGGCAGAAGCACAGGAACAGGGGGACAGAGGAGGACGGGGGTGCAGGAGGACGGGGGTGCAGGAGGGACAGAGGAGCAGCAGGACAGAAAGGAGAGGACGACAGGGATGCAGGAGGACGGGGATGCAGGAGGACGGGGATGCAGGAGGACGGGGATGCAGGAGGACGGGGATGCAGGAGGACAGGAGCAGCAGGAGGGACAGAGGAGGACGGTGCAGGAGGAGAGGAGGACGGGGGTGCAGGAGAGACAGAGGAGGACGGGTGCGCAGGAGGAGTGGGACTGTGTGTGGTGATAATGGCCTCTTCTGGGATGTCCTCAGCTCTGTGCTGTGCACAGACAGTGTACCACCATATCCTCAGCTCCGTGCTGTGCACAGACAGTGTACCACCATGTCCTCAGCTCCGTGCTGTGCACAGACAGTGTACCACCGTGTCCCCAGCTCCGTGCTGTGCATAGACAGTGTACCACCATGTCCCCAGCTCCGTGCTGTGCACAGTGTACCACCATGTTCATCTTCGTGCTGTGCACAGACAGTGTACCGTATATTGTCTGTGCATAGCACGGAGCTGAGGCCATGGTGGTACACTGTGCACAGCACGGAGCTGGGGACTTGGTGGTACACTGTGCACAGCACGGAGCTGAGGACGTGGTGGTACACTGTCTCCCGCCGCCTTAAAATCGGTCTGTTTCTTATCCAGGAGAGTCGGATGAGTGACATCCGTTTTTTGGTCCATTTGGCAACTGCTGTGCGAGTGTCCGACATTTCTCTCAGATTACATCCGTGTGCAATCTGTTTTTTCCTCAGCAGCTATTACTGTAGAATCATTTACAGGAACATTTTACAGTTGTCTCAGCTACAGAATGAGAATGTATCAGTGAAAAAAACAGATGCCTCTTGGATGATCCGTGTGCGGTCAGTGATTTTGTCGGACCCATAGCCTTGCATTGGTGAGTCTCGTGCGGGAATCACATACTGTCGCAGCATGTTGCAACTTTTTTCTCATCCTGAATCTGGATGAGAAAAAAGCGTCCGACACTCGCCAATCTGCTCTCAGAGATTGATTGCAATGTGAGAAAATCACACATCGCACTCATCAGAGTTTCACGCCAGTGTGTCCGTACCCTAATACTAAAATCCATATAGTAATCCTACTGGTGTGGGGAGAGTTTATGGCTCAGGTAGTACACTCCATAGTTCTCATTATTAACCAGTTAATGCTCTCTTGTCCACCGCACTGCAGTGTGAAAAGAGGACGACAGCGAGGCAGACAGCAACACGGCATCAGAGAGCCCCTGACCTCAAAATAGAAGATCCTCAGATCCCGGTATTGTGACATAATATTAAGAATAAAGTTTTTTGCATTTTTATTACACTATGAACTCCACAGTACAGCGGCAAAAATTGCTTCGGCCCCAGGCCCTCCTTGAGTCCTGCTTGTTGCCATACACTGGGGTTGTGCAGAGGTGGCGGTGCCCAGTAACAACCCCAATAGGTGAGTGGCCATTTGGCCCAATACTTACCCCCCAATTGCGCCCCTTCTCTTTGTGTTTTAGTATAGTAGTTATATTCTTGTATATAGGGGCAGCCAGTGTATACTATGTATACTTCCGGATTATCAACTTCCAAAGGGGCGGCAAATTTTTCGACCGCCCCGGGCGCCACACACCGTTGCTACGCCACTGTCCCCACCCTCCCAAAAAACACGTTCTACTAAAGAATTTCTATATGGCATGGTATCTTCAGAAGCATGCTGAGCAAAGAGTACAGTGCACTAGAATGGCATACAGAATATGTAATTTTCACTCAATAATATCCACTGAATCATAATTTCTGGAAAACATCAGTAGGGTTAAAAAAAATCACTACAACCATAGATATATTTTAACGAGAGGCTCAATTTTCAAAACGATGTGAATTTGGGCAGTTTCTGATATTCTAGCAACTGGGTGCTCAGAAAATGAAACCCACAAACTAGTGTAGCAAAATGTTCTTTAAAGGCAAATAGCACTCATTCCTGCTTGAAGGGAACCGATCATCTAGTTTATGCCCTCCCAAGCTATCAGTATCTGTTCCTGCAGCTTCATAATTCCATCCTATGTGTCCCTGTCTAAGCTAATATTGTAATGTTAAAGTTGAAAAAAAGCATTTATAAAATTACATTTTCTCATGTAAATTAGCACACAGACTAGTCTGTAGAGCATTTGTATAATATCTATGCCTGCTTTCTTTCCATGACTATAATGTCCCTGTGGGTGTAATAACCTAATTTTCAAGCGCTGTTTTCTACTCTATCGTGCTCTTGCCCGCATCTATTTCTGGTCTTGTGCATTGTGGGTTAGCATTGAGTGTACTTGTGTGGCGCCCCACCGGGTAGGCTGCTACCAGAGGTACTGCACTCCTCCGTTAAAGGGATAGTAGTGCCTCTGCTCTCCAGGTGCTGAGATGGCGCAGTAGAGCCTCACACACAAAACACTTAGTATCCCGGGATGGTGGGAGGACCCAAGCATAGCCGGGAGGGAAAAGAGAAGTGCAGGAGCTGAACTAGGGAGTAGTACCTAGGTGGGGTACAACTGAGCACCCGTGGCTGTCGGTACCTGAGCTTTGTGTGCAGAGGCGCTGATAGCCTGGGGAGCGGAGCGGCGTCATGCTCACCCCAGTAGAGAAACTACCTTATAGCGCTGAGAAACCACCAGAGAAAGAGACACCAAGTAAAAGAGAGAGAGGAACACCAATAGATGCTTGACTGCACTTTCCCGGTACTGGAGACAACGCTGAACTGGAGGATGGTAAGGGTAGTACCAAACATCCATGCTGAAATGACTGAGTAAAAGTAACAAAACTCTAGCTGTGGTGTGTGAGACTTTCTTTAGTGGCGACCGCATGAGACACTGGGGTGCTGATGATCTAATGAACATCTGCCAAGGTATGAACTGAACCCTCCTTCCAGCTGACCTGGGTACCGCACTCTGCCTGCAGGTAGTGAAACCATTCAAGCTGCCATTCATCGTCCCCTGAGGTTCTGAAGCAGCGGCAGCCTCCCATGGCCGGGTACCGCAGGTGGCGTCACGAATACCCCTTTTCACTGTCTTCCTCATCAATCCTCCTTTATTAAATGACACCGCCAGGGTCATGGAACCGGGTCTTGGCCCCTGTCTGTCCCCGTGAAAAGAACTGAGAGTGAAGAATAACTGCTGCCTAGTTCCCGAATACCCTGGACCTGGAGTGGGAGTATCACTTGTCCAGCTTAAGAATGCGCACTGCGCATGATCTGGAGCTGGCAAGTGTCTGCAGTGTAACACGGCAGGACTGGAAATGAACACTGGATCATGTACACTGAGGCCATCACAATACTCCATTTTTTATTCAAAATAGGGTAGACATCCCGCCAATGATTCTTAAATGGAGTAATGATATTTACTGTGCCCATGTTCGATTTAGACCACAGTTTCAAAAGGTCTTGTCTCTTGGTTTCTTGTGAGGATTTAAATGCATGAAAATTCCAGGGAACAGAAACCCGGGCACTACAGTTTATTGTTCAAGCCGTTCAGGCCGCTTGTGAACATGACTTCTTTACAGACCAGCAGTGGAAGAAAATAGATATCCTAAAGTCAGGATGTTGCTCAGTTCGCCGACACATATAAAACGGCAGACATATAGAGTGAAATGAACGGCACTTACCCTTAGACGATTTTCATTCTCAGACTTTTATTCCAGAAATTTGCTTGAACATGTGCAGGAAGGAGGAGGATGGACAATGGTCCACCCTTTCCTACTTGAATCTGTACTTTCTGCAGGACCCGCAGAAGTACTGATTTAGGTACGAAACGGTGGACCATTGTCCATCTTCTGCCCAACACCTGCTCATGTTCAAGCAAATTTCTGGAATAAAAGTCTGAGACTGAAAATCGTCTAAGGGTGAGTGTCATTCCTTTCACTCCATAAGTCTGCCGATTTAAGTACATGAGCAACGATTTTCCATGGATACCGTCTGTTCTTAAATCTCATAGTGTAATATTCTTTTAGTGGCTGTCTCCTTCTGATATAATGCTGTAGAAATGACTCCCTCCTTGGTCAAGATCTTAAGGTCAAGGAATTCCACTTCAGATGTTGAGCAATGTGACGTCAAGGTAATATTCTAAGGATTATGATTTAGGGCCACAATAAATTCCATGCATCCAATGATGTTCCTGTCCAGAAAAAAATGATATAATCAATAAATCTGAACCAATGTGTCCCATTATTCTTGTAAAGGATGTTAGCCTTGGCACACATATACTATGAAAAAGGCAAGTCTGAGAGAAATTTCTTTTTTATCGGTTTTTAGTGTGCAAACAAGATTCAGGGTCCCACGTTTCGGCTCAACATGAGCCTTCCTCAGGGAATAGTTTAATAAATTGGTACATAAACATAAAAGAAATAACACAATTACTCGAAAACAAAAATAAACACAGAATGCTGACAAGTTAACTGCACTGATGTCATTCAACCTCATGAAAACCGAAGTGCAAGTAAAAAACGGGAGGGTAGTATGGTGCAAAAGTGTGTGGTGATGTGCATGGGGTGAAGAGGAAAAATGAAAAGGAAAAGGAGGGGAGAGTTGGAGAGAAGAGGTAAAGTGGCTAAAGAAAGGAAGAATAGAATAGTGGGACCTTGAATCTTGTTTGTACAATAAAAAACGACAAAAAAGAAATCTCTCACAGACTTGACTTTTTCATAATATATGTGTACCGAGGCTAACATCCTTTGTTCGTGGCATAATTTTTTCCTCAGAGCACCTATTTGGGTTGAGCCGGGTCATACCCATTACAGTACATTACTATTGTAGGCTGGCAGGGTCTCCTCCCACCATCCTAAGAATAATTTTGCATAGGATGATGCACATCTCATGTAATTGCAGTCCCAGTACTTGCCTATAGAAGACACGATCGAAATTGAAATAGATGTTTTCCAGTGCCATCCTAAGCAGATCCAACAAGTAGGAGTAATGAAGATGGCTTCCCAAAGCTTTCTGATAAAGAAACAAGAAAATTGCAGAAATACCTAAATCTTGTCCAATCCAAGTGTAAAGTCCCTCAATGTCCATAGTTACCAGTAGAATTTCTTTGGGCACGATTAGTCCATCCAATTGAAAGATGAGATGAGATGGAAGGAATCACGAACTAAACTATTACATTTGGTGGAGAAGACTGATGATATGGGGTTGTTTCATAGTCAAAGGCATTGGATACTTGACCAAAATCCATGGTGATATGAATGCTAAGCTGTATGTAAGTTTCCTATGAGATGTGGTACTTCACACATTCGAGTACTATGAGTATGACAATGCTAACATAGTGTTACAGCAGGTCAACGACCCAAATCATACTTTGAGATTAGCAAATAAATAGTTCAATGACAATGAGGTAGAAGTGTTGGACTGGCCCCAACAGTTCCTAGACCTCAACACAATTGATCACATGTGGACAGAGTTGCATAAAAAGCTGTATACACACCCAAGTGAGCTGACCGTTATGTACTAACATTGGGAATGTTTACAAGAGACCTGGGGTCAGATTTTGGTCAAGTCTTGCTTGAGTTTGATTGACAGCATACCCAGAAAGATTCAGGCAGTGTTAAAAGCCAAAGATGGATTTACAAAATACTAACCAATTAATAAAAATTTAAATATAAACTTTTAGGAGCAAAGCAGTAACAATGCAGTTGCATGAAAAGAATCTGAATAAATTATCATATGCTAAATAATTGCAAGTCAAATTTGTGTATGAGATAGCCAAGATGATTACCTATAAAATTAAGGTGTGGTGAATGGTGAGATATGGAGCCTGAAAGTCAAAAGTTGAAAGTTTATCTACTCCTAATCAACTCAGTTAGGTCTTAGATATATTGTATATAATACTTTAAAATCTTGGAAAGTTTCCAACACTTACATTTAGAAGAGGAAATACTGTAAGTATCCCTAAGTGAGGTAGCCACAGAATTGAAACTCATGCCTTTCTGGGATTATATTTTAGCATAAAAAATTATGTGCAAAAGAAAGTTCTATTTGTTTTCAATATCTGCTTGGTCTCTAGCAAAAGTTGAACATTTTCTACAATAGGAATTTGATGCCTAAAATAATAAACACAGCTGCAAATATCTCGAATTTCCTTAACTCTACTATATCTTTCCCATATCCGTTCCTTGACGGACATTTACTTTGCTTTTCAAATAGGCCAAGTGTATTTTAAGGATATTCAAGAAAATTAAGAAGATAATTAGGTTTCTTAAGACAAATATTAATCAATTTGAATTCATAAAGTTACCCTATTATTTTTTTTAAAGAAAAGTTTAACATTATTTTTTTTGTTTTTACTTCATTTTTATATTATAACTATTTGTTAGATTAAAATAACATAAGCCAAGGTTGCAATTGTCACATTATTTCAGATACTATTAAGTTTCAATTCTATTAATTCTAAATTGAAATAACACATTCTGCAATATTATAACATAAAAACAGTGTTCCAGAATTCTATAACCCTTTATGAATTTAAGATTGTATAAAATGGTACTCTTTTTTTTTCATTCCTGTGCTGAACAAAGTCCTAATTTGAGGTAAAGAGCTGCACTTACTGGCTAGTGTCCAAGTAAAATCTCTCTTAATAAAAGTTATCAACTCGTGCACATTCCAGTTTTACATATTTTACTATTATAAAATAATAGAAATTTTACTTTTCCAGATAGTGCTTACTTGGCAGTGTCCCAACCAACTCCCGAGATATTTCATCTGTACCTTGTTCACACCCAATATGTTTTTCTTTGGAAACCAATGTGGTGAGTGCATATGTCAAAAAAATATCTTACCAAATCATTTTAGAAGATTTAGAATGAGAGGCAAAAAAGAAACCAGCTGGTGAAAAATAAATTGGCAGACTGTTCTTCATATGAGCCGACATGCCAGAATCTAACATTTTCTGAGGTCATTGACTGCATTCTCATCAAGCATATTGTGTGTACATGTCAGACATATGAAACAATTATTATTCTTCTCCAAGGCCAAAAACTTGTCTTTCTTTGCATTGAGATATTTGTCATGAAGTAAACAGTTCTGGTGAAGTGAAAAGATTTCAAATCAGTTTTAGTGAATTCCACATGCAAAAGAGAATGAAAAAAAAAGACGACACGGCCTTCTGGTGGATGAATCAGCTGTTAATTTTACATTTGCTTTCAAGATGAAAGAAAAAAGTTCAAAATACTTTTTTCTGTTCTATCCAGTTTGACGTCTGTTTGAACTGTTCAAAAGCCCTTTTTTTAATACTTTTTTTTCTACTGAATGATTCCATTGAAAACTTGCTATTGCAATAGCGCACTCTTTGATAATCCAGAAATTTCTTGTCATTCTAGCATAGCTTGTATTTGCTAATTACACAAGTGAAGTTTTTTTATGTTCATCTTCTATCACATATTTTATTTCATAGATTACTAAATAATACTAAAAATTGACGATTGCGAAAAATTGACTGGTGAAGCGGTCACCGTCGATCCTAGCACCTCCCTCCCTGTATCATGTACCTGCTGCTGTAATTTTTCATTAAATCAAACAGCTGAAAATTGGAATGCTGAGTGCCACCATCTTTCTTTTTGAATACTAAAAATTGACATTTAATTTGGAAAATGTACACACTTGTAAATTATTTAAAGTATTAAACTGGTTACCCTACATTATAAAGAGGGTTCACAGGCATTTATTGCTAACTTAGCTTGAAATAACTCATCAGCATCAGATTGATGGTCATTCAATACCCAACCCAACCATCGATTAGGTATTATTAGCTCCAGATTAAAAAATGTTAAGGAGTTGAATAACACAGTTCCATACAATGTGTAAAACAGAAGCCGATCTGCAATACCAGGCAAAAGCTGCTACACATTGAATGGAGCTCGGATGTTCAACAACTTTCAATGTTTATGTGGAGCCCACTGGGATGGGGTACTTGGTAGCGGACCGGGGTACTGCTGGGGATATCATGGCGGTCTTGGTCCGGACCGCATCCCGGGTTCCGCAAGTGATGGGGGGATATTTACAAGGGACTTTGTTGTGACCACTGCTGCTGCAGAACCTCCGGGGATGATGTTGGGCAGCTGGGGATGTAATGGCTCTCCGCAGGTAGAGCTGGGTTCCGCAGGGCAGTGGTAGTAATAGTCTATAGATGATGCTACGGATGTTGCAGGATAGGGGTAGTAGTAGAGATGATGGTAGTTTGTGATGGCACGCATGGTTTGAGCACAAGGATCACACACACTCATGGTTTTGAAGTTTTCCAAAGCTTTACTGGTCATGGTATTCAGTAGAGTACTGTCCACAGAGTCTGTACCGGGGCCGGGTTGCTCCCACCCTGTCCAGGTCCTCAGCTTCCCACTGCTGCGCTGTGTGTGTGGCCCTGCTGCCGCTTTAGCTAGGCTGCTGGCCCTGTTCCTCCTCACAGGTACCCCCTTTGCTAGGCAACTTGAGTCTTTCCGTGTGCTTCTGACCCTGCCGTGTTGCTTCTGTGAGGTACAGAGTAGATCTACAACCTCCACTATCCCGGTGTTTTCTGTGCTGCGTGTTTCAGTCACAAATTCGGATCCGGTATCCGGTTTCTGCGCTCCTCTGGAGCGAGTTATGAGGTAACTCAGTCTCCCAGATGTGTTTCTCTGTTTCTTAAACTTCTCTCTTCAGACCCTGGCTTTAGGCCTGAAAGTAGTTAGTGGTCTCTGTCAGGAGCTCAGCTCTGGTCACATTTACAGGTCCTCCTCCTAGTGCTCCCTGCACTAAATTGAACTGTCAACTGACAACTAACTACTTCCTCCTCAGACTAGAACATATAAGGGAGCTGCTTGAGCTCCCCCTTCTGGCCTAGAGGTGCTAGTGTAGTGTCCAGTGTGTGTGGGGAGTTAACCTTTGTGATGTTACTGTGGCACATTAACCCCTGGGGTGCCACATTTACATCCAATGACCACCAGAGCAAGTACCAATTGATCGCTTGGAATGCTCACCAATTTGATATTACTGACCCGTTGGGGGGATAAATCCTTGAATCCTCATCAAACATTTCAAACGAAAAAGTTTACCTTGGATCAGAGTGCTAACACCATGGGTCCTTACCACCTAGCCTCGCAGAAGCATGTTGTCCATCTCCTCTAGAAACATGTTTTCTCAGAAAAAAAGCTACCATAATTGTTTATGTCTTTCAAAATATAAACTGGAAGAAGTCTGGTCTAGTTTGTATCTTATTTCACCGGGTTATGTGGATTAGAGGGTTTTGAGGAAGAATGAAACAGGAGTCATTGATAGATTGTAAATTCCACCATGTACAACATTAATTATTTTGGTGGTGCAAGAGGTAGACTAGACTGAACAGAATGCTTACTCCAACTGACGGTGACACTTTCAGAGGCTACATCTTCCTGCTATAATTAAAATGAGGGATGGAAAGTATCCTAGGTTAGACCCTTTTCTTCCACAACACTAAATTTGCATTGGAGATCAAATGGGACTTGTATGTGTATGTGATACTATTACTACTGGGATAGCTGATTCAGCACTACTGATGATTACCCTACCCTTAACAAAATAGCTAAAACCAAAATTAAAGGTTGCTATGTAGATGCTACTAGTGGAATTCTTAGGCTGTTTTCACACTGCAATTTTAGAGGATCCGTGGCTGTCCATTGTAAAACGGACAGTCACGGATCCGATTTGGCCCCCATATTATCCTATGAGGATTGGATCAGATTTGGCGTAATTGCCATCCGATTTTGTCGGATCCGATTTGTGTCCGATTTTATACTGTACCCAAAATCGAAAACTGCTCCGAATTTAGTCACAGAAAAAACTTCGACACAAATCTGATCTGACAAAATCGGATGGCAATTAGGCCAAATCCGATCCAATCCGTGGCCTTTAACATGGGGTCCAATGGAGCACGGGTCCGAGAAAAGACAGGATAGTTTCTCGGACCCGATTTTACTGTACTGAGCATGCTCAGTACACTAAAACTGCTCCTAACCATCTAATTTCACTTCCGCAATGTATACATTGCGAAAGCAAAATTAAGTAAAATCAATGGTTAAATTAAAAAAAAACTTGTATTCTCACCTTTCCAGTGATCCCCCGATGGCTCCAGCAAGCTCTGGTGTGACTACAGGACCTGTCGTGATGTCACATCCAGATCAGCTGATCAGGTCACATGACCGGTTACCACAGTAACTGCAGTCATGTGACTCGATGACGCTGCTGGGTTGTGAAGTCACGGCAGGTCCTGTAAACATCGAGAGCTCCTGCAGGCGTCGGTGGATCGCCGGACAGGTGAACATAGAGATTTTTTTATTTTTAACCCTTTCTTTTACTAAATTTCACTTCTGCAATGTATGTATATACATTGCAGAAGTGAAAGTGCCCCGCACAGCGCTTTCTGTGTCCGGACCCGTGATAATCACGGACCCAGACACAAAAAAGGTCACCTCCTTTGGTGTCCGTTCCTGTCCATGGGGTCCTACAAAAAGTAGGATCCCATGGACAGGAAAAAATATGTGATGTGAAACCAGCCTTATCTGTGAGATCAGGTTTTTTCTATCACCTGCCAAATCTTTTGCTATTGCTATATTTAGAGTTAGCACATATTTTGGACAAAATGATAATGTTTAATTTGTTTATGAACTTAGTTTTTTTGTTGAACAAATTGTTCTTTAAAATTACCCTACCCTTGACAAAATCGCTTAAACCAAAATTAAAGGTTGCTATGTAGATACACCCAGAAAAAGAAGTAATTTGGGGCAGCAGACAGAATTATTGTTGTGCTACCTTTAATTGTTAAATTTGACTAGTCAAATAGTTGCAAAACCTTAATCTCTTGTTCTTGTTGTCTCTCTTTTAATTTGTAATTTTTTTTTAAATAATGACTATCCCTCACCTCTTAAACTGAAATGGAAAGAAATTTAATGAACACTAAAATTCTAAGTTTCTCATTTTTTTCCATGTAAGTTGCATGACTGATAACTACAGGGTGGGCCGTTTATATGGATGCACCTAATTAAATGGGAATGGTTGGTGATATGAACTTCCTGTTTGTGGCACATTAGTATATGAGAGGGGGAAACCTTTTCCAGATGGGTGGTTATTTTGGATCCAACTTTATTTTTATCACTAGGAAGAGGGTCATGTGACACATCAAACTTACTGAGAATTTCATAAGAAAAACAATGGTGTGCTTGGTTTTAATGTAACTTTATTCTTACATAAGTTATTTACAAGTTTATGACCATTTATAAAATGTGTTCAAAGTGCTGCCTATTGTGTTGGATTTTCAATGCAACCTCTTCTCCCACTCTTGACACACTGATAGCAACATTGCAGAAGAAATGCTATTGGTCTGACACTAACCCACAGTGAACAGATCCCTCCAAGACTGTTGGAACACAAAAACTGATGGTATGGTGTGGTATATGGTGTAAGAAGATAGGGGGGCCATTCTTCATCTATGGAAACCTCAATGCCACTGGATATCAGAAATTGCTACATGATTCAGATATCCAGTGGCATTGAGGTTCCCATTGATGAAGAATGGCCCCACGATTTTTGTACCCCATATACCACACCATACCATCAATTTTTGTGTTCCAACAGTCTTGGAGGGCTCTATCCACTGTGGGTTGGTGTCAGACCAATAGCGGTGGTTTTGTTTGTTAACTTCACCATTCACAAAAAAGTTTGCCTCATCATTCATCCGAAGGCAATTGTCTATGCTGTGAAGATACGAGATGTGCAGCATCTGAAACAATGGATACAGGAAGCCTGTGCTAGCATTTCTTCTGCGGTGTTGCCATCAGTGTGTCAAGAGTGTGACAAGAGGGTTTCATTGACAATCCAACACAATGGGCAGCACTTTGAACACATTTTATAAGTGGCCATAAACTTGTAAATTACTCATAAAAGAATAAAGTTACATTAAAAGCAAGCACAACATTGTTTTTCTTATAAAATTCTCAATCAGTTTGATGTGTCACATGACCCTCTTCCCTTGAAAAAAATAAGGTTGTATCCAAAATGGCCAACATCAAAATGGCCACCATGGTCACCACCCATGTGGAAAAGTTTTCTTCCTGCCACATACTAATGTGCCACAAACAGGAAGTTGATATCATCAACTATTCCTATTTTATTTAGGTGCATCTATATAAATTACCCACCCTGTAGAGATGAACAAACCTTTTGAAGTTCAGATTTAGTTCGATTCGCCAAACAGGTATTTCTTTGCCAAATCGATCGGCGAACAGTTTGCCTAATGTCCAACCCCATTCAAATCTAGATAACACTTTCAAGGGGCCCAAAAGATGCCAAACACAGATCAAACCATTTTCAAGTGGCGTCCCAATGTTTTGGCACTGACATAATCTTCCTACCTTTCACTTAGCAAGCTTTAGTGCAGCTGTTGCCATGCATCCGTGCCTGCTCATCATGAAACTTTGACATTCTCATGACTTCCCTGAGATTGTTTCACACAGTGGGTATCATGCAGCATGGAATCCCGCTGTTTGACCTGTGATAACTTCAGTGGCATCAGCGCTCATAACACTAGCTGTTTCGTGAGAGCCGTGATTTTGCCCAAGACGTAATGGATATATCCCGCCAGTATTGTGAGACAGCATTTGTGAGGAGCGGTAAAGTCAAGGAATGCAATGCAGTTCAAACTTGCAGTATAGCCCCTGTGTGACCCCTCAAGTCAGAACTGCACTAATGTTTGTGATGGCACCGCTTGTCACACTCTCACCAGTGCCTACATGGCTGCTCACACAGCAGATGGGGAATGCTGTCTGTGAATGTGCCCATGGTACATTGGCCTTGTTCACACACAATTTGCGTGTTTTTTTTTAGCACTCCAAAAACCACATGCGTTTTTTTAAGAGTGCCAAAAAATGTCCCTTGTGTGTCTGAAAGGATTAGAATCCTTTTAGGACTTTGTCATTTTTTCACCAAAAACGCATGCAAAAACGCATGCGTTAATACATGGTGTCTATATGTGCCATGCAAAAACGCATGGCACATATAGGGCCCCATGTTAAAAAAACACATGCGTTTTTTTACAGTACCCAAAAACGCTGCATGCAGTGTTTTTTGGGATGCTGAACAAAAACGCATGTGTTGTTAAAAAACGCATTGACACGTAAGTGGACCATGCGTTAACGCATATGCGTTTTTGGACTTTGAAAAAAAACAGTCCAAAATGTTCCCAAAAACGGATTTAAGGCAAAAACTGATAGTATGTGTGAACAAGGCCATAGACTTTGCTAGTCTCAGGATAGAGATGCAAATTTTGATGCAGATTCTCAAAATTGGTGTAAAAAAAATATCAAACAATGCACCATGGGAACAGGGCCTAAGAGGGTCAATAAAGATCTGCAGTTGTGTTGAAAGGGATCAATGATTCCTCTTGCCCCCCGTCTACTTCCACAGAGACTTCTTGGGAAGAGATGCCAGCTACGGTCCTCAAGGTCTTAAAACAATACAAGTTTTCAGGATTTCCTTAGCCTTGCACTAATTTTATCACCTGTAGAGGTGGTGATTCCAGTGCCTTGTGCAATGGTAGGTATATCCTGATAACTTGCATTGTTTTAAGACCTTGAAGACCTCAAAGTTCTTAATGGAATTTTCCCTTAATGGACTTTGCACCATTGTAATGAAGTCTGTCACGCGCTGTCTGTCGCTGATTATATGCGGTCTATTCTTGATGCTGCTGTAATTTCAACTGTGTGAAATTCCCTCTAATACTACATATGTTAATGGTAGTTCTATTGCCATGTCCTGGTGGATGGGAAGATAATGTGTGAGTCTCCTCCCTCTAGCCTGTAAGTAGCCTCTCCTTCCACCAGGTGGAGTTACCAATAGAGTTTCACACTATACCTGGAAGTCGTGCTGTGCAGACCTGATTGTTTGTGCTGCTGAGAACTTTCCATTTGGAGTTGAGGTACCCTGGTTTAGTGGAGCGAGATGAGGGGAACTAGCACAGGGCTGGTGGAGGAGTTGGGTCTTAGGGTGGAGACCTGAACCTTCTCATCATCCGAGATACTTTTGGGGTCAGGGCTATTCAGGGTTCCCAGTCTAGTGACAGACTAGTTTTCCCTGGTCACCCTGCCGATAACTGCCATTACCTCACCAGAAATTCCACTACAGTGTGAAATTATCCCTGTAGGACATTCCTTATATATACTGTATATATTTATTTATGTGTGTTTGAGACTTATTATAGTCTGTGCTACAGTTAAGTTTTTTTTTTTACTTCACTCCTTGTATGTTGGACAGTTTCTGCAAAGAGGTGCTTTGATACTGCCCTAAAGAGATTGGTGAACAAGCTGCAGGCCTCTGGCCTGACAGTCTTAGTTTTGGAAATACAAGACACTACTCTCACTCATGTACAACAGGGCTGGCCAAGTGCAGTCCTCAATAGTTGCAACCCATGCATGTTTTCAGGAGTTCCTAAGCATTTCACAAGGTGCTCTAATCATCACCTCTGCAGGTGATGAAGTTAGCACCTGTGCAATGCTAGGAAAATCCTTACAACTTGCATTGTATTCAGACCTTGAAGAGAGTAGTTTTCTACCCCTACCCTAAAAGTCTCTGTGGAAGTTGCCAGGGAACAAGAGGAATCCTCAAGCCCTTTCAGCACAACTGCTGCTCTCCCTGGACTATCTTAGACCCTAAGCCAGTGATGGCGAACTCCAGGCCTCGAGTGCCGCACACAGTGCAGGTTTTCAGGATTTCCTTAGAGTTTGACAGTTGGTAATTTGATTGCCAACTGTCAAATGAAATGGAAATCCTGAAAACCTGCACTGTGTGCGGCACTCGAGGCCTGGAGTTCGCCATCACTGCCCTAAGCCCACAGTGTGTTGTTTGATGTTTTTTTTACACAGATTATGAAGATTTACATCAAAATCTGCATGTCTATCCTGAGGCAAGCAAAGTCTATGACAGATCAAAAGTGCTGTGCCCATGTTCCTTTTTTTCTCCTTGCACATGTGGTTCAGATTTATTTTTTCTGCAACAATATTTGCACCAAATCTGCAAGGAAAAAAAGACATATTAGCTCCGCACTTCTGAACGCTCATAGACTTTGCTGGGTTTAGGATATACATGCAGATTCAGATGCAAATTCTCAAAATCTGCTTCAAAAGAAGCATCAAACAAAGTACTATGGGCATGGGGCCTTACAACAATATGATGTTATGTTCACGAAAAGCATCCCGCATATGCTGTGAGAGCAGGCACTGGTGAGGGGTCACAGGTGGTGCCATCACAAACAATATTGCAGTTGAGACTAAAGTGGTCACACTGGGGCTATCCCACAAATTTGAGCTGCACTGCACTCCCTGATGTCATCAGTCCTCACACTCACTTATTTAAAATACTGGCAAGATATACCCACTACATCTTGCACGATAACGTGGCTCTGCTAGTGTCATGAGTGCTAACGCCACTAAGGTTATCTCAGGTTACAAAGTGGGATACCCTGCTGCATGATCCCTGCTGTGTAACCTGAGACAACTTCAGAGAAGTCATGGGGATGTCTGAGGTTCATGATTGGGTCCAGAATCATGGTGACAGTGGTGCTGAAGCTTGCTAAGGCTAGGGTCACAATTTCATTTTTACCCTAGTCTGACGCAAGCGTTAAAAACATAGCAATTTCATCCGCAGTGCATAGCGTTAACGCTATGCGCTGCCAGGCAACGGAGCCCCATAGTAACCGGCTGTTTACCTTTGCAGCCAGCCACACACATAGTCCCAGGATGTGCACTTTACAACAGCGCACAGGAAAATGCTTCAGGACACGTTGCAGAATCAGGAAACTTTTACATTTTTACAAGATTCACTCATTTTTTTAGCAAGATCGTCTTTAAGTTAAAATGAAGGAAAAATAATTTAACTGAAAAAAATGCAGTTTTACCTCAGTTGCATTGTTGGACCTTTGTCCATTGAGTTTGATTCAGAATCTTATTTGAGCCAATACTGTGTCTATCTTTTTTAAGAGATAACTGAAAAAAACACAAGAGATCACAATAGCTAGTTTTGTGTAAAGTTAAGGCGCATTTTAACTTTTAGACATTGTAATGCTGTCTTATCTAACCCTATAATATATTGAAGGATGCTGCTTCAAAGAACAGTACAATACCAGTGAATAGGGATTACAGTATTTAGAGCAGCATGTCCACAATTTTACAGTGATACCTCGATTTTCGTCGATATAATTTGTCCCAAAACTATTGACGAAAACTGATATTGACGATGACCTAGGCAACGATTTCCATAGGAATCAATGTTAAATTAATTAATTGGTTTGAGACACTGAAAGAGACATACAAAAAAAAACATTTTATAGTGAATAAAGATAGCTGTTTATGATTGAATCAGTCAGAAATGACTGTAAAAGGAATATGAAACACTAATTTAAAGAAAAAAATAAACATTTAATGTGTTTTAAAAAAAAAAGTTTTAAAAATAGCTATTTTTGGTGTTCGGAGACGCCAATTGAGGGGAGAGGGGTCATTTTTTATTTTTGGAAGGGGAATCTCATTTTTATGGCTGCATTAGTAGCGATGTACGGACTGAAATCGACGAAAACCGAGGCATTGACGAAAACCAAGACGCGATTTTCATAAAAAAAATTGATGAAAACCGAAACCGACGATATCCGAAGTCAACGAAAACCGAGGTATCACTGTATCTTCTTAATTTTTGATTTCACTATTTGTAATGCAACTTCTGCATATTATTTTACATATGAATTTCTTATTCAATGTTTTGTGCTATACACCAACACTTAGCTTTACAGTATTATTTTGTCTGTTAGAAAAAAGTAACTGTTAAAGGAAATAATCAACAGCTCTGTAGGAATGTTGACAACTGGAAAGATAGAAGAAATAAACATCAAGGGGGTTTGATAATTTTTTTTTTTACAATGGTTCTCTTTCTATTCACCTTGCAAACAGAGTTCACAAACATCAATGATGAACGAAAGCTATGATTTATATTTATGAACAGGTATACATGTACCCCTGACCTCCTGCTACCTTTCTAGCCCTTAGCACCAGAAGCAATTTATACAGGCCAGTCTAAATAAACATTAAGGAGTCAAGGCCATAAACTGACAGCAAGAAAAATCAATGGCTTCAGAAACTAGCTAGTAGGATCAATAAAAAAGATTAGACATCAGCAGCTCGTCTGGGGCACTTACAGGTAAATGTGGCTTACAATTCATCTGACAGCAATAGGATAAAAACTGTCATATAAATGGAATCACACCAAGGAGCCTGGAAAATGCTGTTTGGCTGCAAACACTAACTAGTGACCTCTGAATGAATAAATGAGATTTATCTGGATCCTTCTGAGATTTGTAAATCGTTTTCGTACAACTTCATACTATCTCATTTAAAATATTGAGGACTGGAGTTGCTCTATAGACGTTTTGACCTTGTGTTGTCTTCTACTTGGACTCCACTTGCCAGGTTAACATAGTGTTTTTTTTGTGTGTGTTTTAAATTGGAACATGGTAGCATATACATTGTTAGACTGAAAAAAATCAGATGTGCATGCAGTGCAGTATAACGTCCAGCAATGTTTAGAAAAAGTAAAAAAAATAACTGAGGCAAAAGCAAATATCCCTTATTGTAGGAAAGAAATTTCTTCCCAATTTCAAAAATGATAGAACAAATACCTGGATCAAACATTTCCAAAAATGTAAATATTCACATTTATTCTGTAAAGGTATCTTGTCCCCTTTTAAACACTTTAAGGAAATTATAATTACATTTTTACATTGGCTAGGGTCACACCTATATATAGAATAATGTTCACCGCATCCATATCCGGATGCGGTGAACGCAATTGGCTTCAGACAGTCAGCAATCAGGGAACTGGATTGCTGAAGCCTCCATCTGGTAACCGTATTGCTCAGGATGTGTAATCCTGAGCAATCCGGCTACCGGATAGTTTGCTCATCCCTAATAAAGGAAAAGAATTGCTTGTGAAATCCTGACTTCCATGTGAGTGTTTTTCTTTGACATAGCAGCGCGGACCGTGATACACCTCTTCTACCCCAACATTTCTCTGGATGTTACCACATGCAAGTGGTCGGTGGAGGTCATGCAGCAACTTGCTTATTGATCCTCTTCAAACCAGTTGTGGGTACCACAACTGAACCAGGTGAGTGGATCCACAGCACCACCTTCACATCTGAATGTCTCTAGTGATAGGGCACCATTGCGCCTCTTGTCCCCCACCCCTCTTGTATTTGTATAGATACCATATGGGAAGAAGAACTACCGAAAGCTCTGGGCTATCATAACCACTGCAGGGTAGAGAGGTCACACAGGGTGGGCCCCCCGAAAGAGCCAAAAGATGGTCCGAGACAAGTAATTGCCCGCTTCCTTAACTACAAAGATAAGGAGAAGCTGCTCAGGGAGTATAAGATCAAACGGCTCCTTTTGCTTATATAAGGCCACAAGGTTAGACTTTATGAAGATTACTTGGCCGAGGTGGCCCGTAGGAGAAAATCATTTAGCCCGGCATGCTCTCTGTTATACAAACGGAATGTCAGATTCCAACTCGCATACCGTGCCACATTGAGATTCAGAGACGGGAATGGTGACATGAAGTCTTTCACCAACAGCAAAGTGGCACTACAATATCTCCAGCAGGGTCCACAGGATCCGGGGAGAGAGCAGTTGGAGGCAGGAGAAAGGAGGCCTTCGATATCACCGACTCGTCAATCTTATGCGGACAAGGTGGCTACCACACTGGTTACAAAGGGAGATCGGGCCAGGAATGATGACAATACCACATGGTCGAGGGCCCAACATAAGCAGAAGGATTGGAACAACAATAATGAGAGAGCCGACACAAAGGATTACCGTTCTACGTTGTCAAAGGGACCCAAAGAAAGGACCACCGCCACAGGGGGAAGATGATGTTGTCCGTCTATTAGTTTGCTGTCCATTTTCATGAGAAGTACCGCCTCACTATCTGAAGACCTATTGGAGGGGTAGCCGATGTTCCAGGGGAGGAGTCTCGTCTTCACCCTTCACAGACGGCCTTTGTCGCCCTCCCCCCTTGTTTTTCCTTTCACCCGCGCCCCTCTCCCCCCCCTTTTTTTTTTTTTCCTGTTTATCTAGGGTGTTATTTTTCTCTCCCTGAAGCACAGCAGGAGATCATCAAAGAACTTTCAACATGTCCAAGGAAAGTCTACGAACTGTGAGTTATAAGGGTCCTCACGACCCATGGAAAGGTCCAAATACTGCAATTATGGGGTGGGGTGGGGAATTCGGAGGCAATGGACCTACGACATGGTGACTGTTAAGATATGGTCCACATCAAGGCGACAAATATCTCTCCGAGAGCGGCGGGATGTGAACTTTTACTCTTGAGATGGACCTATTGAAAGTGGTCCATACTCCCCCCTCCCCCCCCTTCTCTCTCTCCCCTCTTTCCCCTTTGTTTTACTCTCTCTTCTTGGATATAGAGGGGACTTGGAGAGAACATTACTGCCTAGAACTTACACTGCGGCAGAATATATGGCTGTACGGCGGCTTGCACTACTGGGACTTAAGGGGATAGATAAGGCGTGGTCCGAGAGGGGCCTGCGCAGAAAAAGGTGAGTCATGCTGTTGGGGAATGTTTATCCGAGGGGAATCCAAGATGGGAAGTGTTTCCCTTGAGCATGATAGGTTTTGGGGTGTTTACTGTTTATTCTTGTAGTTTTTTGTTAAATGTGAAGTGGGAAGCTTTCCATATATTCAATCCACAGAAGGGTAGGCGTTTGAAAGTGAAACATAGCCAGACCGTCAGGTTTCCCTTACATCGAGATGCTAAAAGAAAGTTGGACACGGGGATGATAGCGGGCAACAAGCTCATACACCATATAATGCATATGAAATGTTACGGGTAGTGACTTGGAACGTCAAGGGCCTGAGATCCCCTAACAAGAGGTATATGGTGCTGAGACATTTGAAAAGACTAAACACTGATATCGCCTTACTACAAGAGACTCATTTACAAGCACATGAGATATTTTTATATTCAGAAATTATGGGTGGGATCGGACTGAGCCTCGGGGGCTCAGAATAGGAAAGCAGGGGTGTTGATCCTCGTCAATAGACGCCTGGCTCATTCCTTGGTGACTGTGTTTCAGGATCAGGAAGGGAGACTCCTGCATGTAGTCTTGAAAGTAAGAGATCATGGGTT
This sequence comes from Allobates femoralis, assembly GCA_033576535.1. NCBI lineage: Eukaryota > Metazoa > Chordata > Amphibia > Anura > Aromobatidae > Allobates > Allobates femoralis. Next base: position 557,432,658 of record JARQOC010000003.1, read on the forward strand.
CAGTTTATACAACGTTTATGCGCCAAATGGCTCACGTATTCAGTTTTTTCAGAGAGCTACACACGGAGATCCTGGGAGACAAGGAGCCCAACATTATCGTTGGAGGGGAATTTAACGAAGTAATGGGAGAGGATATAGATAGGCAGAGTGGTGCCACGGGTGATTTCTGTGATTCCGCTGGGAACCAGGGGACAGGGTACTCTGGCTGAAATGACACACCCATTTCTCCCAAACGCATTCCTCTTGGTCGCGCATAGATATGTTTTTGACAAGCGTCCAAACAATGCATTTTGGACCATAGTTCGGTTCGTAACGATTTAATAGATGCCCAACCTAAGGGCTCAGATATACTATGGAGATTTCCCTCACATCTGTCGATGAATGGGGATTTTAAAAGCAATCTTAAGAAGTGGTGGTCTAGGTTCTCCATGGATAATGCTATACATAATGATGATCACAGACTATACTGGGGGACGGGGAAGGCCGTGATCAGAGGACAAATAATAGTCTACACTTTAACACAAAAAAAAAATTAGAGAACACTTTGTCACTGCCAGTGAAAAGGTTTCTGACTCATACAGGACATTTAGGTGCACACACGACCCTTCTGACAATAAGAATTGGCTAGACGCTAAGAGGGATTACGAGATTTGGGCAGAACAGAGAGAAATAATGGTACGTGGGCAGTTAGATGTTGACCTCAACAGGTTCGGGGATATAGCCGGTCGCTTATTGGCGAATTTAGCCAAAGGTAGAAAACACTCTAATCCGATCATGGCCCTCAACCGGAAAGAAAACCCGAAGGACATAAATTCGATCTTGGGTGAGTTTTATAGAAACCTATATCGTTCTGATGATAGTCAGAAACAGGGAGGAGAGGAATGGCTGACGAAAGTGCCGCTCACCTCTGTGTCGGAGGCAGACCTAGAGGAATTGAACAGGCCTGTTTCGGAGTCAGAGGTCGATATGGCTATTAGACATCTAGGGAACAACAAGGCGCCTGGGCCTGATGGGTTCACAGGGGAGTTTTATAAACTTTTACGTGAAGAAATAGCTCCGACCCTAACAGGGATGTTTAATGGCATGACCATGGGGGACTCTATCCCAGACGAGACAAATATGGCATACAATAAGTTGTTGCCCAAAGGAGACAGGGGTGGAGAAGACCGAGCGAACTACAGGCCCATTTCACTCATAAACCTAGACATCAAACTCTTGTCGAAAATTATGGTGGACAGACTGGCCCGGGTCCTCCCAGACCTTATAGAAAAACATCAGATGGGCTTCATCAAAGGCAGGTCGGCCGTAACTAACATCCGTAAAGCCCTTTGTTATTATACGTGGTGAGAGATAGGATGGGGGACAGGAGAGGGGACCCGGCCCTGGTCACTCTAGATGCGGAAAAGGCATTTGACAACGTTAGATGGCCATGGCTGGGTCTGGTTCTGGACCGTATAGGGATTCAGGGAAGGTGCCGTCACTTTCTACAAATCCTTTATGCCAACCCAACTGCGAGGGTTCACACTCTGGGGTTCCTGTCGCCAAAATTCCCATTACAGAAGGGGACCAGGCAGGGTTGCCCCTTGTCCCCTCTTTTATTTAACTTGGCTTTGGAACCCCAGGCGAGGTTCTTCAACAATTGCAGGCAATTTATAGGTATTAAATTGGGGCAGGCGGAGGTGCGATCTGCTCTATTCGCAGATGATATTATTCTTTTTATGGATAATTCGGATCGAGATCTTCCTGCTTTGGAGGGTTCTCAGAATTTAAGCTGAACAGACAGAAGTGTGAAATCCTAAAGATAAGGGGTGGGAAAGTTTTGGGAGAGTCCCTGAAAGCACTCGGAATTTCCCTAGCACATTCTTCTATTAAGTATCTGGGGCTCTTATTGGGTAGGACCCCGGGCCAAGTGTATTCGCTCAATTACAAACCACTTTTCGACAAGATTGAACAGGAACAGAGGCGATGGGCAGGCCTACCTCTATCACTGTTGGGGCGTTGTCATCTGTTGAAGATGAGAAGTTTTGCGTGGCTTCTCTACCCACTGCAAGCTTTACCCATGCTTCTAAAGCACTCGGACATACAAAGGTTGAATAAAGCTTTTTCGGCTTTCATCTGGAGGGGGAAGAAACCCAGACTACGCTTGGGGGCCTTGATGTTGACAAAAGACAGAGGGGGCACAAACCTACCTGACATACGGGGATATAATTTGGCCTGTCTGATGAGGCATGTGGTGGAGTGGATCAACCATTCTGAGAGATACTCAGATGGACAGCTTCGAATCAGCTTTCTGTGCACCATGGGATAGGTGCTCCTTGCTGCACACAACCTTGTCGAAAATGCCAAAGCATATTAAGTCTACAGTGACTTTTAGAGATACAATCATGACTTGGAAGGTGGTGTGAAAGAAATGTGGGTTGTCCTGGAGAGTGTCCAAATATCTCAATCCGTGGGCCTTTCTTAATTTTGAGATTGGATGCAACAATACATTATTTAGGGAATGGAAGCAGAAAGGGGTGAGGAGGATGGGTGACCTGATACAGAGGGTAGATAGTCGTTGGATGATGAACCAGGAGATTGTGGAAAAATTTGGGCTCAGGGGAACTCAGGTGCTCCAATTCTTACAGATAAAACAGCAGGTTATGACAAATCTCCTATATGTATCCAATGAAGTTACCATGAATGTATGTGACAGATTGATCAGTATGGATGTCTCTCAATTGAGCATATCTACCATCTATAGAGAACTCAGGGTGATCTTGGCTCCAGTGGGGACAACTCACCTTTTCTCTAAATGGAGTAGGTTTTTGGCTCAAGATGCGGTATTGGACAACATACTGGCGGGATGGGAAAAAGTGAGGCGGAACGTATTAAACGAGCAGTGGAGGGATTTCCATTTCCGTATTATACATGGGCTTATATATGGATTTAACCTCCCACAGCCTATAACGAACCCAAACAGATTGACTAGTTGCCCAAAATGTCAGCAGGATAGGACTGACATGATACATGGCATCTGGAACTGCACTAAAGTACAGGAATACTGGTCAATGATTAGGAACATGACCACTAAATTATGCAATCTCACGTTTGTCCTGGACCCCTCGAACTGGATATTCCAGAATCTTGAGGCTCCGCAGGGACAGAGATCAGGCCAGCGTCTGGCGCATGTCCTGATTCTGCTGGCAAAAAGATTACTCCTTACATTCTGGCTTCGCACTGATTTACCTAGGGAATCCGATGTCTTGATAGGTTTGACTAAGGCAATGGAAATAGACAGAAGGGAAACATTGAGAGATAAGGAGTTATTAACGAGTACCTTTATGAGAAAGTGGAGAGGCTTCATTGAGACACGGGAAACGGAAGAGGAGATCCAGCACATAATGAACCCATTTAGGGGCACCTCGTAGTATCTTTTAGAAGATATAAATCATTCCTTGGGGAGGTTGGGAAATTAAAGAACTGGCGGATTGGGGAACCTTGATAGTGATGGGCGAATCCTAAATTACTCGAACTCGCTTGACTCTAGCGAGTCCGAGCCCGGGACTCGCTACTCGTTGCGAGTCTAGCGAGTCCAATGTTAATGAATGGGGAAGCGAGTAATAGCGAATAATGTGTGATTTAAAAATCGCTGATGTGTGTCGGAAAGCGCTCGCATTGCCGTGTCGGAAGCCCCACTCGCAACTGTATTTTGCTGCTGTCTCCGAGGCCAAAGTCGCATGTGTTTGAGGCGAGGCAAGCGATTTTCTGCAGCAAACCCCTATGCTTTGTGCAAACAGGAAATAAGCCGACTCGAGCTGCCTGGCTGGACGCGCAGAAAGTCACAGCGAGGAAGCATGGCCCTGGTCGACACCCTGCAATTAATTGCTCTGGTGGAGTCTCGGCCCCTGCTTTGGCTGCCCACTGACCCTGCGTATGGGGATACCGTCCAGCGGACTACTGCCTGGAGGGAGATCGCACAGGGCGTTTTCCCAACGTTTCATCGTTGTGGCCATGATGTGCAGAGCAATATGGGTGAGTTAAATGTGTTCACACGTTATATTGCATTTACCGTATATAGTCGTGTATAAGCCGACCCGTGTATAAGCCGACCCCCCTACTTTAGCCCCAAAAAAGTATGAAACCATATTGACCGCCATCCTTGTATACAGTGGCTAACACTGTTAGACAGCCCCCCAGCAGAGTATACAGCTCCACCTGCAGAGTATACAGGCCCCCCCAGTGTGTATATATGCCACCGATATTAGGGTATACAGACCCCCCGTGGGTACACAGGCCCCCAGCACTGGGTATACAGGGCCCCCAGTGGTTATACAGGGTCCTCATAGTAGGGTCTACAACCCCCCGTGGGTATACAAGACCCCAGCAGTGGGTATACAGGGCCCCCGTGGGTATACAGGGCCCCCATAGTAGGGTATACAGGGCCCTCAATGTGTTATAATGCGCCGTCGCATGGTTGCCTATATTTGGATGGGGTCACAATAGTACACTTAATTTAAGGGCTGGTCCTCCTGGCTCTGAAGGCCAGGGGGTTGGGTGTATATAAATATCACTAATGAGCGTAGTCTGGTGCCCGCACTATTACATTCTCTATGCGTTGACATGTGCCCTGCCCCATTTTTGATTGTGGCCACGTGAGCTCAATGTCCGTAATGCTGTTGATGATGTTCCACACTGTCGTGTCCATGTGCCTTGTATACACATTACACACACAACATGAATAAAATGTTATTGTTGATTTGTACACATACTTTTAGTGTTTCAAATGTTACAGAGGTCTAAACCCGGTTTGAAATCATTTCACAGTTGACCACATTATGAAGCGGTGGAGGAGCTGCCGCGACCAATTCAAGCGGCAACACGGAGGATCATGGAGGGGGGCCCGGAAGCTGGTCACGGGATAATATATTGCCACTATGAACGGCTGTCATTTCTGGAACCGGTGGCCCGTATGCCAAGGTATGTGTCTGCCGCACTGTTGTTTACTATTATTGTTATTATTATTTATTTATATAGAGCCATTAGGTTCCATGGCACTTTACATGAGGATAAGGGTTAACGACAAAAAACAGTACATGAAAACAATCAGGTCATACAGGTACAAGAGGAGAGGACCCTGTCCACGAGGGCACACAGTGTACGTATGAAGCTCTATAATGAGTGTGCTGGTTTACATACCCACACTGGGGTTTGTTTCTGCCATGGTGCAACACAATTCTATTACCTTTGGCAATGATCCAGGACATACACATTTATAGTCACATTGTGACGTTGGGACAAATAAGCAATGTTCTGCAGGGTGGTCAGACACAATGTTCCGTGACCTCACAATTAGCTATTATTGTTGGCATGTTTGTGGAACTAAGCCATGTTCTTCCCTGCAATGGCCTCTAAGGTGTGTGGCCCTGTCTGGTTTGCCTGTCATAAGCCTCATTTGTATAAGTTCCTAATGGCCTCAACTTGCATAAGGGCCACATACATACCTACACGTTTAGTTGTGGGTGTTTTTTTCGGCTAAATAACGTTGCAAGGATATACCCCTTTTGCACTAAACTGTTTGTACACCATCCCAGATTGTTGACACATTCACACACATTTCAGAACATACCCTGTATCACTACAAATATGTGTGGTTCAGTTTTCCCATGGGTTTATTTGGGGCTGCAAGGTGATGGTGTAGATATTAGGGCCCACATGTGAATTTTAGTTTTTTTGTCGTTAACTCATGGCCACATTACGAATCCTCCGGAAAACATAGTGTATTAATGCTGTATAAAATCAAACAAAAGAGGGCCATATTTTAAGTGCAACAGGCTTTTATGTCCAAGGTCCTTTAGGAAACCCGAGGTTTGTCCTTGCTGCTCCCGGTTTTTTGTTCGGCCCCGTTGGAATAACTGTAAAACTGTCCATCTGTGCATACCACCTTGTTTGGCACCAACGATGTGTGACCTGCTGCTCAAAAACAACCCCATACTCTATGTCCATTACAGTCGTTTCAAAACCCAAGCCATCTGTTTGGTGTGTTTTATTTACCAAGACATTCCTGATTAGCATACATGGCAGCAAAAACGGAGTGTAGGCCACTAACGCCAAATGCTCATGTGTCACCTATGCTGCATGACTCCATTTCCTGTCTTGCTCACCTGCCCTATAGATCTGGGTTATGTGCATTGAGACGAAGGCCATCCACACTGCGTCTTTTTGTGTCCATCTGATGGCAAACAACCCTGAATAATGTGTTTGCCTCACAGTGTCAGGCTATAGCTTTGTCCACATAAAGTTTCCACAAAAAGTCTAAGCAATAGTTGTGTCCACTAATATGTCTTCAAGTGACTACATAGCTGTCCTGCCTAAGGCAGGGCACAGTGTAATAGTGCGGACAAATTTTAAAATTTGTAATGTAATGGCAAAAAATCGTGGAGCAACACTACCCACACATACAATATAGTTTGAGGCATGAGCCAAAAATGTCATTAATTTATTTGCTGCAATTCCATCTTAAGGGCAACAATGAAAAGACACAGAATACACAGATACACTGAGTCAAAAAAGCGTGCACATGTTATGTTTGGCCTATGGTTTTGTTTCCAAACGCAACCCATTCACCAAATGTTTTTTATATTTACCCACAGAGCTGCTCACTTTCGGAGGCGGCGTCGTCATCCGCCAGCAGAGCTGCCTGAGGAGGGGAGGGAGGCACCTCAACCCCCACCAGATGAGGAGGAGGGAGTAGCACCACCACCTCCGCCACCACCACCACCACCACCACCGCCGCCACCACCACCACCACCACCACCTTTGGGTCCACAGATACAACAAGAAGAGGAGGATGAAGGGCCACACCAGCGCCCTCCACTGCCGGCTGCCAGCAGCAGTGTGGGGAGTCACTGGAACCCCAGCAGCCCTGCTCTGATCCCGGGGGCACCACAAGACCGCAGAGGACAGTGTAATGCTGACTTTGCCCGCAGTCTCATACCGTTCTTGGATGACATTCCATTCGAGAGACGACTGCGGGCATGGTCAGCAATACATATTGTCATAGATGCGTGTCGCCCTCCAAACCACCCTGGCCAGGTCTTTTCATATTTGGAGGGGTGGCAGCAATCTGGCGCAAACAGGCTGGACAGGCACACACCACGGCGGGACAGCTATGTGGCGACCCAGAGGCCCTACCAACCTTTCTGTCCAACCCACATGGACCTCCCAACCCAAGGCCATTTTGAGAGACCGACCCAGGTGACCCACCCTACAGGGTTGCAAGCAGTGGGGGAGGCTATCCATGGGGCCCTGGACCTCCTCCAGGACCAGGGTGATGGTGGCGGGGTAGAGGCTACCCCACACAATGTTCCAACCTACCACCAGCTGTAGGTTCAACTTTTTTTTTTTTTTGTTAATCTAAATAGTGCATGTTTGCACTTTTGACATGTTTATATGTTTATTTCTGATTTTTTTCGTTGCTTTTCGAAAGCGAAAAAAAAAAAAAAAAAATCTGACATCTTTGCCATTAAGGCATAATAATACAGGTTTTCAAAACAAATGCTTTGTGTCTGTCTTTTTTCAGGGAATGGATGTGTAGGTTGTTTTGTGGGTGGCCTTAAAGTCATCATCATTAGCAAGTACTTTACGGCCTGCATGGCGCATGAGGGCACCTTGGTTAGTACGTGTAAAATCATTACTGCACATACCAATGTTGCTAACAAAGAAATAGTGCCTGTGTTTGGGGGGGTTACTTAATGACTCAGTATGTCAACAACACTAGGAACACAGATGCGAGAGGCTGGGACGTCTACTTGCAACACAGAACGTCTATGCGTTATCTCCGTAGCGTACAGTGGGACCCTTCGCCAGGCTCCAGCAGGATCATAGTACAAGCAACGTCTTCGATGCAGGCATAGGCTTGTTGCCTCAAAAAATTAGCCCAAGGGGCTTCATGAACTCTTTTTAGATATAGAGGAGGGAGCGTGGCCCATACTATAGTCTTGCTTGTCCTGAGAGCATAGTACAAGCAACGTATTCGATGCAGGTATAGGCTTGTTGCCTCAAAAAATTAGCCCAAGGGGCGGGATCAACTCTATTTTGAAGTTGAGGAGGGCGCGTGGCCCATACTATAGTCTTGCTTGTCCTGAGAGCATAGTACAAGCAACGTATTCAATGCAGGCATAGGCTTGTTGCCTCAAAAAATTAGCCCTAGGGGCTTGATGAACTCTTTTTAGATATAGAGGAGGGAGCGTGGCCCATACTATAGTCTTGCTTGTCCTGAGAGCATAGGAGAAGCAACGTATTCGATGCAGGCATAGGCTTGTTGCCTCAAAAAATTAGCCCAAGGGGCTTGATGAACTCTTTTTAGATATAGAGGAGGGAGCGTGGCCCATACTATAGTCTTGCTTGTCCTGAGAGCATAGGAGAAGCAACGTATTTGATGCAGGCATAGGCTTGTTGCCTCAAAAAATTAGCCCAAGGGGCTTCATGAACTCTTTTTAGATATAGAGGAGGGAGCGTGGCCCATACTATAGTCTTGCTTGCCCTGAGAGCATAGGAGAAGCAACGTATTCGATGCAGGCATAGGCTTGTTGCCTCAAAAAATTAGCCCAAGGGGCGGGATCACCTCTATTTTGAAGTTGAGGAGGGAGCGTGGCCCATACTATAGTCTTGCTTGTCCTGAGAGCATAGTACAAGCAACGTATTCGATGCAGGTATAGGCTTGTTGCCTCAAAAAATTAGCCCAAGGGGCGGGATCAACTCTATTTTGAAGTTGAGGAGGGCGCGTGGCCCATACTATAGTCTTGCTTGTCCTGAGAGCATAGTACAAGCAACGTATTCGATGCAGGCATAGGCTTGTTGCCTCAAAAAATTAGCCCAAGGGGCGGGATCAACTCTATTTTGAAGTTGAGGAGGGCGCGTGGCCCATACTATATTCTTGCTTGTCCTGAGAGCATAGGAGAAGCAACGTATTCGATGCAGGCATAGGCTTGTTGCCTCAAAAAATTAGCCCAAGGGCTTGATGAACTCTTTTTAGATATAGAGGAGGGAGCGTGGCCCATACTATAGTCTTGCTTGTCCTGAGAGCATAGTACAAGCAACGTATTCGATGCAGGTATAGGCTTGTTGCCTCAAAAAATTAGCCCAAGGGGCTTGATGAACTCTTTTCAGATATAGAGGAGGGAGCGTGGCCCATACTATAGTCTTGCTTGTCCTGAGAGTATAGGAGAAGCAACGTATTCGATGCAGGCATAGGCTTGTTGCCTCAAAAAATTAGCCCAAGGGGCTTGATGAACTCTTTTTAGATATAGAGGAGGGAGCGTGGCCCATACTATAGCTTTGCTTGTCCTGAGAGCATAGTACAAGCAACGTATTCGATGCAGGTATAGGCTTGTTGCCTCAAAAAATTAGCCCAAGGGGCTTGATGAACTCTTTTTAGATATAGAGGAGGGAGCGTGGCCCATACTATAGTCTTGCTTGTCCTGAGAGCATAGGAGAAGCAACGTATTCGAAGCAGGTATAGGCTTGTTGCCTCAAAAAATTAGCCCAAGGGGCGGGATCAACATTTTTAAAATTTATGCAAGGCACTTGAGCCAAACTATATGTTTTATTGCAGTTTGAGAAATGCCCACAATGCAGGCATAGGCTTGTTGCCTATTCAGCCAAGAGACTGTATTGGATTGTCTGACATAAATCAACGGTCAAAAATCATCACAAGTGCATGCATTATTAAAGTAACATTACTGACACTGATTGTGTAGTTTTGTTGTCATGCAGCAAGTGTAGCAGGAACATTATTTATCTGATCTTCTTAGCAGAGGCACATTGTTTATCCTTTGTGTCAGAAGAGGACATAATGTTGAAACCGCACTCAGCCAAACGTAACAAATTTGAAAATGTCCCTCTAGGTTTGGGTACTGTCGTCTGAAGGGGTTAAGAACTTTGATGATATCCAGTCCTTGTTAAACTTAATGAGAGTGAGTCTGTCAGCATTTTCTGTAGTCAGCCGTGACCTTCTATCAGTGACAATTCCCCCAGCGGCACTAAAAACACGCTCTGATGTCACACTAGCAGCTGGGCAGGCCAGCAACTCCAAGGCATACAAAGACAGCTCAATCCAAGCGTGAAGCTTGGAAACCCAGTAATTAAAGGGTACAGAGGGGTCGGTTAAGAAGCTGGTAGTGTCACACACATACTCGTTCAACATGTTTGACAATGTTTGTCTCCTAGACAAGGGGACCGTAGACACAATCCGTTGCAGATTGGAAGGTCTGTTGAACATCACCCAGTTGGTGGACATCTTACCACCACCTCTTCTTGACAATGTGGCCGTTTGTGTTCGAACCAAAGGCTGCTGTGGCAAAGAGCTGCTTGTTTGTGGTATAGCGGAGTCAGATGGTGAAATTGACATTAAATTGTCAACAACCACACTTTTGAAATGATCCATCGTTAAGCCCCTTGGTGACTGCAACAGCAGCGATGGAAACTTGTCTTTGTAGCGTGGGTCAAGGAATGTTGACAACCAGTAGAGGTCGCTGTCATAGATGTTAATGATGCGTGCATCTTGGGACAGACATTGAGACATGAAGTCAGACATGTGTGCTAGGCTACAAAGACTCATGTCTTCTGTGTCACCTGACTGATGAACAATAGGCATCATGGTCTCAAAATCGGTCTCCGCCTCCTGTTCTTCAGCCCACCCATGCTGTACCGACATAAACCTGGGGTTGGGAGTTCCATCAGGGTGCACCTCAGTACCATGGATAAATAAATCGTCTTCATCTTCCTCATCACTGTTTTGTTCTGCAGCCAATGTTGCCGGCTGAAATTGGCTTTGCTGGCTCTGATCCTGTTAAAATGTGGATCCATAGCCCTCTGCTGTGCTCTCAATGATTCTGTTTTAAGATTCAGGAGAGAATCTTTAAGCAAACAGAGCATGGGGATGGTGAGACTAATAATGGACTCATCACCGCTGACCAGTTTTGTGCAGTAATCGAAGTTCTCTAGAACCTCGCAAAGGTCAGCGATCCAGACCCACTCCATCGTACCAATGTGTCTTGTATTACTTCCTGGGTGACGGGCATGTTGCAGCTGATATTCCGCTATAGCCCTCTGCTGCTCATTGAACCTAGCCAACATATGGAATGTAGAATTCCATCGTGTGGGCATGTCGCAAATTAATCTGTGTTTGGGCAAATTAAATTGCTGTTGAAGGGCAGATAGACTTGCAAGTGCCGTTGATGAATGTCGGAAATGTCCGCAATTTCTACGCACCTTCTCTAGTAGATCAGATAACTCTGGGTAAGTTTTCAAGAATTTCTGAACTACAAGATTCAGTACGTGAGCCATGCAAGGCACGTGATGAAGGTTACCGAGCTTTATTGCTGCAACAAGGTTTCGTCCGTTATCACTGACCACAAGACCTGTTTGTAGTTGCAGTGGGGCCAGCCACTCATCTGTCTGTTGCTTAACACCTTTCCACAGCTCGTTTGCAGTGTGAGGTGTGTCACCTAGACAGATGAGCTTAAGAAGAGCCTGTTGTCGCCTGGCTGATGCAGTACTGCAAAGCTCCCAACTTTGACGTGATGTTGCGTATTGGGGGTGCCACTGCTATGGACAGTAAGAGAAGCGTTGCCACTTTAAGAAATCCCTGCCTGTGTTGGACAGTAAGAAACACGCTGCCACTTTAAGAGACAGAAACCCCCCCAGGTGTGGGATGATGGTATGTCCTGTTTTTCCCCTTCGGTGTGTGTGTTTGGAGACCAGCCGATGAACTTGTGAAGAGGAGACAGACCGTCTGTGTGTCTGAGAAAGGACAGGAGTTTTTCTTGTGAACTGAAAGAGAGACAAGCCTGGGATCCAGTGAGACACAGACAAGCCTGGGATCCAGTGAGACACAGACAAGCCTGGGATCCAGTGAGACACAGACAAGCCTGGGATCCAGTGAGACACAGACAAGCCTGGGATCCAGTGAGACACAGACAAGCCTGGGATCCAGTGAGACACAGACAAGCCTGGGATCCAGTGAGGGCCTGACACAGGAGAAGATTTGCAGCCCCAGGACTGCATCCAAATCCCAGCATCACTGTCAGTTGAATATTGTGCACCTTTCAGGGTTTAGAATAGGCTTCAGTAGGTAGAACACGGCAGCCGTGTGGCCTGTGTAGCGAGGCCAGAAAGGTTATACGCAGAGTAGCATTTTACCTTGCTTTTAACTTGTGATAGCTGGAGAACCGTATTATTGAGTGGACCAGCTAGAGAAAACGAAGACTTTGTTAAATCTCTTTTGCCACTGTTTACCCCTGCTTGAACCTGCCTTCTTCACATCTTTCCCCGCCTGTTAATAAATTCACCCTTGTGGTTTGCACTCCCATCTTGTGTACCGTACATTATTCTGCACTGCGGTGGTCCTCTCAGCCACCGCTACATGCGGACAAATCAGCAGTGGTCAAGGAAGTAGAAGACGCACATTGTGTTGTAGAAGTATATGAGGACACGGACACCCGGAATGATGCTGTGCCCGCTATTCGTGGAGTTGGTAGGATCGCAGATATTCCACTATTAGACTTTGGGACACTCTCGACAAGCTTGATCCAGTGAGCCGTTAGGGATATGTATCTGCCCTGTCCACAACTACTTGTCCAGGTGTCAGTTGTCAGGTGAACTTTTCCGCTCACAGCATTTGTCAGTGCACGCTTCAAGTTGTTAACCACGTGCTGATGTAACGCGGGTATGGCAGTACGTGAAAAAAAATTGCGACTGGGGACAGTGTATCGTGGTGCTGCCACAGCCAACGACTCCCGAAAAGCCTCAGTATCCACAAGCCTAAATGGCAGCATTTCTACAGCTAACAGCTTAGAAATTTGCGCTGTCATTTGTCGAGAAAAAGGGTGTGTGGATGGGTGCTTCCGCTGCCTCTCATACAGCTGTGGAACAGACAACTGGACATTTGGCGCAGACTCACAAGTCACTTGACTACTGTCATATCTCTGGTCTAACGCAGCTTGTGAGGAGATCGTATGAGTAGGAGCTGCTGCATGAACAGTAGATGGTGAAGGACGATTCGGAGGTGGCATAACGGTGTTGAGGTCAGAAGGCCCTGATGTCGAACCCTGATGGGCCAATCACTGACTTGGGTGCTTAAGAGTCATGTGCTTTCGCATACTGCTGGTGCTCAAGTTTGATTTGCCCTGGCCTCTGCTCAGCCTGGCATAGCAGATGTTACATATAACGACATTTGCTACTGATGGGCTATCTTTAAAAAATTTCCAGACAATGGATGTTCGTCCTTTAGGTTGTGGTGTAGGAACTGGAGGATGAGTCTGGCCAACACAAACTGTAGACACATTTTGGCCAACTGTTGTTAAAGTTGGGGCAACAGTTGGTACAGTTTGTGCAACAGTTGACACAATTTGGGCTACTGGTGTCACAGCTTGGATTCTGGATAAAGGAGTAAGCCTGGGTGCTTTAGGCGGTGGTACATAACCACTTTCCTCCTCCTGGCTGCTCTCTTGGCTCTGCATGTCAAGTGTCCAGGTTGGATCAGTGGTCTCATCATCCACCCCCTCCTCCTCAAAGTCATCTGGATAACGTGACTGGTCAGGCTGGCCAGATGAGATGTGTGTCTCATCATCATCATCATCCTCCACCTCCTGAGACGGTCTATGCCTTTGTTGAAAGGGACGTTCTTCAGGACGAGGTGAATCCAAACTTTGTCCATAGATGGAATGTACGTCTGGTTCAAGTATCTGTTCGGGCAGTGACAAAGAAAGGTCAGGTTGTATGAATGGCTGATAAGAACCAAATAAATCTTCCGAATGTCCAAGTTCGCGGTCTAAATTTTCCTCTGTCTGGCGATGGCTTGAGGAAATAGGAAGATTTTGCGGATTAGATGACCCCGCGTTGTCAGTAGCGGCACTTGAATATGGTGTCAAGGATGATTGTGTGCTGCCAGAACCAGTGGTTGAGGTCTTGTCAGCCATCCAAGATGTTATTTGGTCTTGCTCTTCCGGCCTCAAGACACGTTTAGGTTGAGTACTGGGAAATTTAGACAGCAGAAAGGTGGATCGATCAATCCTCGTCTGTCTACTTCTACCAGTGCCTTGTTGTTCACGACTGCTAGGGCTCCGACCTCGTCCCTTTGCAGACTGGTTTTTGGGAATTTGGTGTTTTTGGGACATTGTTGACAAATGCACAGCCACCGAGATGGAGTTAGGTGTTGCTGCAGGCGTCCCTTACTGGCAGGTTAAGTGTGTGCTAACACTTGACAGTGAAGCAGCACACTAGTCCCTGAAAAAATTAGAAAGTGCGCACAGCCACCGAGATGGAGTTTGGTGTTGCTGTAGGCGTCACTTAGGCTGGGGTTACACATAAGCCCTCAGTCAGTTTTTGGCTTCAGTTTTGTCATTTTTTTTTTCTAAGTCCAAAAACTGACAGAAAAACGCATTGGGTGTAATAAACACCCTGTGCGTTTTTCTCTGGAGCTCAAAACATTGCCCTGTCCGTTTTTGAGCCAAAAACGCAGTAAGGCTGGGGTTACACAAAGAAATCCGTTTTTGGAAGTCCTTTTCATCACCAGTCCGTTTTTTTTGGGGTGCTTTTTGAGCCTCCTGCACTTCTGAACGTTTTTGGGACTTAGTCATTTTTTCATGAAAAACGCATATGCGTTAACGCATGCGTTAACGCAGATGCCTATATGTGCTATGCGTTAACGCATGCGTTTCCCATAGGGCCCCATGTTAAAAAAACGCATGCGTTAACGCATGCGTTTTTTAACTGATGCCAAAAACGCTGTTTACTGCGTTTTTGGCTCAAAAACGGACAGGGCAATGTTTTGAGCTCCAGAGAAAAACGCACAGGGTGTTTATTACACCCAATGCGTTTTTCTGTCAGTTTTTGGACTTAGAAAAAAAAATTAACAAAACTGAAGCCAAAAACGGACTGAGGGCTTATGTGTGACCCCAGCCATATATAGCCACTTGCGTTTGCGCATGCGTTTGCGCACATGCGTTTTTTCTGAAAAAAATGACTACCGTATATACTCGTGTATAAGCCGAGTTTTTCAGCCCAAAAATTGGGCTGAAAAGTCACCCCCTCGGCTTATACACGGGTCTATACGGTATATGGGATTTTTTGCAGGTGCTGGGGAGGCTGGAGGAGGCGGGGGGGGGCTGATGAGTGAGCGGCCCGTCACGTGGGGCCGCTCATTAGATATGCACGGCTCCCCCCGCCCATCACAGCGGCAGGGGGAGCCGTGCATACAGCCCCCCAGTGTACACTGGCAGCCCCGAGTGTATACAGGCAGCCCCCACTGGCAGTCGTCCCCCCCATCATGGAAAGAGCCCCCACACTTTGCAGAGTCCCCCCCCCGGCCCTCGCTGCATTATCTTACCCAGGGTCTTCACCGCGGGTCCCGCAGTCATCATCACGCGCTGTCTTCAGGTGTCACGTGACCCGGCGCGATGACGTCATTCCACTGCGACCGCCGGGTCACATGAGACCGGGAAGACAGCGCGCGAGGAAGGAGGACTGGAGGACCCGCGGTGAAGACCCTGGATGGTAAGATAATGCAGCGGGGGCCGGGGGGGGGGGCTGCTCTGCAAAGTGTGGGGACTCTTTCCTTGATGGGGGGGGTGACTGCCACTGGGGGCTGCCTGTAAACACTGGGGGCTGCCTGTATACACTGGGGGCTGCCTGTATACGCTGGGGGCTGCCTGTATACACTGGGGTCTGCCTGTATACACTGGGGGCTGCCTGTATACGCTGGGGGCTGCCTGTATACGCTGGGGGCTGCCTGTATACACTGGGGTCTGCCTGTATACACTGGGGGCTGCCTGTATACCCTGGGGGCTGCCTGTATACCCTGGGGGCTGCCTGTATACCTCTGGGGCCTGCCTGTATACACTGGGGGCTGCCTGTATACCCTGGGGGCTGCCTGTATACCCTGGGGGCTGCCTGTATACCTCTGGGGCCTGCCTGTATACACTGGGGGCTGCCTGTATACACTGGGGGCTGCCTGTATACACTGGGGGCTGCCTGTATACACTGGGGGCTGCCTGTATACCCTGGGGGCTGCCTGTATACCTCTGGGGCCTGCCTGTATACACTGGGGGCTGCCTGTATACACTGGGGCCTGCCTGTATACACTGGGGCCTGCCTGTATACACTGGGGGCTGCCTGTATACACTGGGGGCTGCCTGTATACACTGGGGGCTGCCTGTATACCCTGGGGGCTGCCTGTATACCTCTGGGGCCTGCCTGTATACACTGGGGGCTGCCTGTATACACTGGAGTCTGCTGTATATACCCCTGGGGTCTGCTGTATATACCCTAAGGCCTGCTGTATATACCCCTGGGGCCTGCTGTATATGCCTCTGGGGCCTGCTGTATATGCCTCTGGGGCCTGCTGTATACCTCTGGGGCCTGCTGTATACCTCTGGGGCCTGCTGTATATACCCTGGGGCCTGCTGTATATACCCTGGGGCCTGCTGTATACCTCTGGGGCCTGCTGTATACCTTTGGGGCCTGCTGTATACCTCTGGGGCCTGCTGTATACCTCTGGGGCCTGCTGTATATACCCTGGGGCCTGCTGTATATACCCTGGGGCCTGCAGTATATTACCTGGGGCCTGCTGTATATTACCTGGGGCCTGCTGTATATACCCCTGGGGCCTGCTGTATATACCCCTGGGGCCTGCTGTATATACCCCTGGGGCCTGCTGTATATACCCCTGGGGCCTACTGTATATGCCTCTGGGGCCTGCTGTATACCTCTGGGGCCTGCTGTATATACCCTGGGGCCTGCTGTATATACCCCTGGGGCCTGCTGTATATACCCCTGGGGCCTGCTGTATATGCCTCTGGGGCCTGCTGTATATGCCTCTGGGGCCTGCTGTTTATACCTTTAGGGATGCTGTATATACCACTGGGGAGGCTGCTGTATATACCACTGGGGAGGCTGCTGTATACTACCACTGGGGAGGCCTGTATACCACACTGCTGGGGGCTGTATACCTGTGCTGGGGTCCACCCTCGGCTTATACACGAGTCAATAGGTTTTCCCAGGTTTTGGGGGCAAAAGTAGGGGGGTCGGCTTATACACGGGTCGGCTTATACACGAGTATATACGGTAAGTCCAAAAACGTACAGGAGTGCAGGAGACACAAAAAGCACCCTATAAAAAACGGATTGGTGATGAAAAGGACTTCCAAAAACGGATTTCTATGTGTAACCCCAGCCTTACTGGCGGGTTAAGTGTGTGCTAACACTTGACAGTGAAGCAGCACACTAGTCCCTGAAAAAATTAGAAAGTGCGCACAGCCACCGAGATGGAGTTTGGTGTTGCTGCAGGCGTCACTTACTGGCGGGTTAAGTGTGTGCTAACACTTGAGAGTGAAGCAGCACACTAGTCCCTGAAAAAATTAGAAAGTGCGCACAGCCACCGAGATGGAGTTTGGTGTTGCTGTAGGCATCACTTACTGGCGGGTTAAGTGTGTGCTAACACTTGACAGTGAAGCAGCACACTAGTCCCTGAAAAAATTAGAAAGTGCGCACAGCCACCGAGATGGAGTTTGGTGTTGCTGCAGGCGTCACTTACTGGCGGGTTAAGTGTGTGCTAACACTTGAGAGTGAAGCAGCACACTAGTCCCTGAAAAAATTAGAAAGTGCGCACAGCCACCGAGATGGAGTTTGGTGTTGCTGTAGGCGTCACTTACTGGCGGGTTAAGTGTGTGCTAACACTTGACAGTAAAGCAGAACACTAGTCCCTGAAAAAATTAGAAAGTGCGCACAGCCACCGAGATGGAGTTTGGTGTTGCTGCAGGCGTCACTTACTGGCGGGTTAAGTGTGTGCTAACACTTGACAGTGAAGCAGCACACTAGTCCCTGAAAAAATTAGAAAGTGCGCACAGCCACCGAGATGGAGTTTGGTGTTGCTGTAGGCGTCACTTACTGGCGGGTTAAGTGTGTGCTAACACTTGACAGTGAAGCAGCACACTAGTCCCTGAAAAAATTAGAAAGTGCGCACAGCCACCGAGATGGAGTTTGGTGTTGCTGCAGGCGTCACTTACTGGCGGGTTAAGTGTGTGCTAACACTTGACAGTGAAGCAGCACACTAGTCCCTGAAAAAATTAGAAAGTGCAAACAGCCACCGAGATGGAGTTTGGTGTTGCTGCAGGCGTCACTTACTGGCGGGTTAAGTGTGTGCTAACACTTGAGAGTGAAGCAGCACACTAGTCCCTGAAAAAATTAGAAAGTGCGCACAGCCACCGAGATGGAGTTTGGTGTTGCTGTAGGCGTCACTTACTGGCGGGTTAAGTGTGTGCTAACACTTGAGAGTGAAGCAGCACACTAGTCCCTGAAAAAATTAGAAAGTGCGCACAGCCACCGAGATGGAGTTTGGTGTTGCTGTAGGCGTCACTTACTGGCGGGTTAAGTGTGTGCTAACACTTGACAGTAAAGCAGAACACTAGTCCCTGAAAAAATTAGAAAGTGCGCACAGCCACCGAGATGGAGTTTGGTGTTGCTGCAGGCGTCATTTACTGGCGGGTTAGCCTCCCTGGCGGTCTGTTTAGGTCTGGTTTTTGTTGCTAAAAGCGGGCTTACCCGCGTTCGCGGCAGATGCGGTAAAAAAACCGCATCTGCCGCACTTGCCGCACTTGCCGCATAGCTGCCGCACTTGTGCCGCACTCGCGGCGCGGTTGCGGCGCGGTTGCGGTAATCTGCATAGTAAAGGGAACCATGCAGTAGACATGAGATAATGATTGTATACACTTACATGAGGGCGTCTCCCTGTGTGTGCTGGCACTTGTGAGCTGTGTTCGTCATGCCTGCTCTCCCCCTCCCTTATGCCCCGCCCCTCTCAGCCTGCTATAGTGATGTGAGGCTGATCTCGTCATAAAGGGGCGGGGCTAAATCGCGCATCCCGGTAGCCCCGCCCCTTTATGACGAGATCAGCCTCACATCACTATAGCAGGCTGAGAGGGGGCGGGCATAAGGGAGGGGGAGAGCAGGCATGACGAACACAGCTCACAAGTGCCAGCACACACAGGGAGACGCCCTCATGTAAGTGTATACAATCATTATCTCATGTCTACTGCATGGTTCCCTTTACTATACAGATTACCGCAACCGCGCCGCAACCGCGCCGCGAGTGCGGCACAAGTGCGGCAGCTATGCGGCAAGTGCGGCAAGTGCGGCAGATGCGTTTTTTTTACCGCATCTGCCGCGAACGCGGGTAAGCCCGAGCCTGACTCGGGGTTAACGCTTCTGGTAGTGAATGTTAACCCGAGTCAGGCTCGGGAATAAACGCTAGGAAGGTTAAGTGTGTGCTAACACTTGACAGTGAAGCAGCACACCAGTCCCTGAAAAAATTAGAAAGTGCGCACAGCCACCGAGATGGAGTTTGGTGTTGCTGTAGGCGTCACTTACTGGCGGGTTAAGTGTGTGCTAACACTTGACAGTGAAGCAGCACACTAGTCCCTGAAAAAATTAGAAAGTGCGCACAGCCACCGAGATGGAGTTTGGTGTTGCTGCAGGCGTCACTTACTGGCGGGTTAAGTGTGTGCTAACACTTGAGAGTGAAGCAGCACACTAGTCCCTGAAAAAATTAGAAAGTGCGCACAGCCACCGAGATGGAGTTTGGTGTTGCTGTAGGCGTCACTTACTGGCGGGTTAAGTGTGTGCTAACACTTGACAGTGAAGCAGCACACTAGTCCCTGAAAAAATAGAAAGTGCGCACAGCCACCGAGATGGAGTTTGGTGTTGCTGCAGGCGTCACTTACTGGCGGGTTAAGTGTGTGCTAACACTTGACAGTGAAGCAGCACACTAGTCCCTGAAAAAATTAGAAAGTGCGCACAGCCACCGAGATGGAGTTTGGTGTTGCTGTAGGCGTCACTTACTGGCGGGTTAAGTGTGTGCTAACACTTGAGAGTGAAGCAGCACACTAGTCCCTGAAAAAATTAGAAAGTGCGCACAGCCACCGAGATGGAGTTTGGTGTTGCTGTAGGCGTCACTTACTGGCGGGTTAAGTGTGTGCTAACACTTGACAGTAAAGCAGAACACTAGTCCCTGAAAAAATTAGAAAGTGCGCACAGCCACCGAGATGGAGTTTGGTGTTGCTGCAGGCGTCACTTACTGGCGGGTTAAGTGTGTGCTAACACTTGACAGTGAAGCAGCACACCAGTCCCTGAAAAAATTAGAAAGTGCGCACAGCCACCGAGATGGAGTTTGGTGTTGCTGTAGGCGTCACTTACTGGCGGGTTAAGTGTGTGCTAACACTTGACAGTGAAGCAGTACACTAGTCCCTGAAAAAATTAGAAAGTGCGCACAGCCACCGAGATGGAGTTTGGTGTTGCTGCAGGCGTCACTTACTGGCGGGTTAAGTGTGTGCTAACACTTGAGAGTGAAGCAACACACTAGTCCCTGAAAAAATTAGAAAGTGCGCACAGCCACCGAGATGGAGTTTGGTGTTGCTGTAGGCGTCACTTACTGGCGGGTTAAGTGTGTGCTAACACTTGACAGTAAAGCAGAACACTAGTCCCTGAAAAAATTAGAAAGTGCGCACAGCCACCGAGATGGAGTTTGGTGTTGCTGCAGGCGTCACTTACTGGCGGGTTAAGTGTGTGCTAACACTTGACAGTGAAGCAGCACACTAGTCCCTGAAAAAATTAGAAAGTGCGCACAGCCACCGAGATGGAGTTTGGTGTTGCTGTAGGCGTCACTTACTGGCGGGTTAAGTGTGTGCTAACACTTGACAGTGAAGCAGCACACTAGTCCCTGAAAAAATTAGAAAGTGCGCACAGCCACCGAGATGGAGTTTGGTGTTGCTGCAGGCGTCACTTACTGGCGGGTTAAGTGTGTGCTAACACTTGACAGTGAAGCAGCACACTAGTCCCTGAAAAAATTAGAAAGTGCAAACAGCCACCGAGATGGAGTTTGGTGTTGCTGCAGGCGTCACTTACTGGCGGGTTAAGTGTGTGCTAACACTTGAGAGTGAAGCAGCACACTAGTCCCTGAAAAAATTAGAAAGTGCGCACAGCCACCGAGATGGAGTTTGGTGTTGCTGTAGGCGTCACTTACTGGCGGGTTAAGTGTGTGCTAACACTTGACAGTGAAGCAGCACACTAGTCCCTGAAAAAATAGAAAGTGCGCACAGCCACCGAGATGGAGTTTGGTGTTGCTGCAGGCGTCACTTACTGGCGGGTTAAGTGTGTGCTAACACTTGACAGTGAAGCAGCACACTAGTCCCTGAAAAAATTAGAAAGTGCGCACAGCCACCGAGATGGAGTTTGGTGTTGCTGTAGGCGTCACTTACTGGCGGGTTAAGTGTGTGCTAACACTTGAGAGTGAAGCAGCACACTAGTCCCTGAAAAAATTAGAAAGTGCGCACAGCCACCGAGATGGAGTTTGGTGTTGCTGTAGGCGTCACTTACTGGCGGGTTAAGTGTGTGCTAACACTTGACAGTAAAGCAGAACACTAGTCCCTGAAAAAATTAGAAAGTGCGCACAGCCACCGAGATGGAGTTTGGTGTTGCTGCAGGCGTCACTTACTGGCGGGTTAAGTGTGTGCTAACACTTGGCAGTGAAGCAGCACACTAGTCCCTGAAAAAATTAGAAAGTGCGCACAGCCACCGAGATGGAGTTTGGTATTGCTGCAGGCGTCACTTACTGGCGGGTTAAGTGTGTGCTAACACTTGGCAGTGAAGCAGCACACTGGTCCCTGAAAAAATTATTAAGTGCGCACAAGTAGTCGCACAAGTAGGTGGCGTATGTGCTATTTGCAGCTAGGAGAGCAGCAACGCACTGTTCTGCCACAGACAAAATAACGCTGAAGGGGTTTTTAGGACCCAAAATCTATCAGCTGCCAAAAAATTGTTAATACTACCTCAGCTAAGCCTCTGACTTCAGCTATTAGAACAGGTAAGTGAGTAAGCGAAGCTATGAGGTCGCTCCTGTGAAGACACTGTAGGACTGCAGCTCCCTGCTTCCCTGCCTGCCTACAGTCTCACAGTACACTGTATTCCTCTGTCCTCCTGCTAGCTCTCACAAGAGCTGTTTGGGGTTAATATAAGGAATCTTGAAGTTCCCTACACTCACTGACAATCCCTATGATCTGCTCCAGAATCTACCTCACCCTGCTCTAGCTCAGATCTTCAGAGAAATGTGCTCAAAATGGCAGTGGCAAGGCTTATATACAGCCTTGCCTGTCATCCATGACATAGCCATCACGATGGACAGCAGCCAATCATAGTAATGCCACAACCAACATGGCTGTGGCATTACTGAATATGATTGGCTAACATGCTTGTCCATCTTCACAAGTTTGTCTGACCTAACACACTAGGCTGTCTCGGAAGCTTTGTCAGAACATAACAGATTCTGTATTCGCTAGTCCCGAATACAGAATACAGGACTCGGATTCGTAGACTCGCTAGGAATCGCTAAGACTCGCTCAGACTCGCTCGGAATCGCTGCTTACAGCGGGTATCCGTGAAGCGGTGCGATTCTGTAAACTATTTTGGGGACATAGCGATGTGATATAGCGAGTCTCGCTAGTAAAACTAGGATTGCCATTTACTTGCATTGGACTCGCTACTTTGCGAGTCCTCGCTGGAAAACTCGCCGAGTAGCGAGTCCTGCGAGTCCCTTACTACTCGCCGAGTAACGAGTCCTAGCGAGTAGATTCGCCCATCACTAAACCTTGAGCTAAACCTCCCGGGTTGAAATGTGAGAGTAATAACCTCGCCTACCCCAGACTATATATAGAGATCTGTGGATTTTGAAGCCGACTTCAGTGTTTTTTTTTGTATGTTTTATCACTCCGATGGTGGGCGCACCGTGAAGTTGGTGAGGCAGCTTACTGTACGTTTTTTGCAAAAACGTATAAACCAAAAGGCCCTTTTTTTTGTCACGGCACTGACTATTTATAATTTTTACAGCAGAGCGCCTTTTGTGTGACACTTATACGGTTTTTGCATTGGTTTTTCATGTTTTTGGTGGGGATTGGTCGCAGTTCACACTGCTGCTTCCAATGTGTGCAGACTCATATTCTTTGGCTTCATGGCGGAAACCTTATGTAACATATGTCCTTTTTATGATTTCTTTTACCTGTTTCTGTAATGTTTCTCTCTACTATCGTTGAGAGGTGTATATTTGTTATGATAAATTATCAATAAAAAATGATGTTTCAAAAAAAAAAAAAAAACAGCACCAAAAAATAGTGCATGCACTTTTTTTGGGTGCTGATTCAAAAACACATGGAAAAACGCATGGGTGCCTAAATGCACCTAAATAAAACCCATGCAGAAATGAAAAAAAGCATGCAGAAATGCATGCCTATTTTTATGGCACTTAAAAAACTCATGCCAAGTGTGACCCTAGCCTTACCAATAGTTTGGAAGGTAGTAAAACTATGTTCTTGTCATGTCAATCTATGTCTTTTTTTTTATACACACCACTACATCATATAAGTTGTCAAAAGGTGTCTGACACATATTGGTTCAGTTAAGGAGATGTCCACTAAAATCTTTAAGGCTGGCCTCTCATCACGGCACTATCAGGTCCGGGGCTGTAGGGGTGAACCTGACAGCCCCGGACCTGATTTGCAAACAGAATTGGAGGGCAAATATGCCCTCCAGTCCTGTTTGTAGCTGAATGCTGCAGAGCGCAGCTGTCCCCTGTGAAATGGTGCTGAACCACTTCACAGGGAACAGCTCCGGATTGCCCCGGATATGGGAGGATCCAATTTGGGAAGATTTTTCACCCCGGACACAAAAATGCTGCAAGTAGTATTTTTGTGTCCAGGAGACAATCTGAATTGTCCAGATCCTTCCGGATAGATGGAAATCGGTTGGCAGATAGCTGCCATCTGGCTCCATCCAGCCCCATAGGGCTGCATTATGGCAAAATTGGGTCCGGGGCTGTGAGGTCCACCCCGGACCTGATAGTATCGTGGTGTGAAGCCAGCCTTACAACTTGTTTAAAGGCACTTTCACATATGCATTTTTTTTTAATCTAGTGGAGATCCGGCATTTTTTTAAAAAATAGGAATGCAAATCGAATCCAGTTCTTGCCCACTGATTTTCAACAGGCACTCTGGCACCTTCGGTTGCATCCAGTTGCATCCAGTTCTGCCTGATCTGGCAGAAATACTTTTTTTTTATCTCCCAACAGAAACACGACATGAAGCATTTTTTGGGCTCGGTAAAAACCTGGATTCAACCAGATTTAGGGACTGTAGCTTTGGTGTTGCCAAAAGATAGACGTTGCTAAAAGGAATAGCAGCCCTCGGAAGCAACTCAATAGTGCAGTCATTATGTCTATTGGGTCGAAGCTGATATGCTTTTTTCTTATATCAGATGTCGGAAAATTCCTAATAAATAAGGGGTAAGATAGATACCTGTTCTATAGACTCTGAATCCTGTGGTTATGGGACTGTTACTGCTTGAGTTACTACAGAAATGCACTTTGGTGGAAAGAAAATCTCCTCATCTCCCAGTTGATACTCAAGTTCTGTGACCATAACCAAAAAGTGCCTAAAATCATAAGAAATTGAGTAGAAATTAACATGAAGGAAAGAACCTCCTGATGATCAGGGTCCAAAAAGATCTTAATGAGCACAGTCTCCTAAGGCTAGGGTCACACATAGCTGATTCAACCAGAGCTAAGGGATGGGGTACTCGGTCACCGGGTCTGCTGTGTAGGGAGTCACTGATGGTCGGGATCCCGGTGCCGTGCCCTGGTGATCAACTGTGGTAGATGTTGATGATGGGGGTTAAAGGGGTTATTTACAGGGGATCTTGACACCACCTGTAGTGTCCGGTATGGTGATACCTGAGGTGATGGTTGGGGCAGCAAAGTGTAGTACAGCTCCCCACAGGTGGAGCTTTACCTCAGGGCAGCCATAGTAGTGAGACGGTGAGGGAGGGAGGTGATGGTAATGGTGGTGCAGTTCTTACCCCTCTGCTGAGCTGCTGCTGATGCTGGGCCCTCCGGGCACCACAGTGAGGAAGACAGAGTCCAAAGCAAATTTGCTCCGCTTTACTAAGTACTGGCAGAAATTAATGGTATACGATACAATCCGGTTTACCGGGGGTTGGTCACCAGCTCCAGGTTCCCTGTAATGGAGTCTCTAGATGTCTTTCTTTCTATGGCTTTCTGGGATAAACTTTTCCTTCTGTCTCTCTCTCTTGCAGAGCTCACCCACCTGTCCCACAGATAAGGTTTGTGCCCCACCGGTCCAGATAGGATGCTTGATAAAAGGACAAAGAAAGCTTCCTTCCAGCACCGCAATATATGGCCCTTCTCTGTAGTGTCATGAACTGGTTTTCAGTCCTGAGGGGTGAGGTACCTTGTGGTGCATACGGCAACCCGTTTCTATTGGGCCCGCAGCTCGTCGGCCTATAGCCAGGGATAAACACCTGACTACTTTGGCTACCCGCAATGTCGATGGTTCCCCAACGTGACCAGCCGGCTCCTACCAGTCCTGGCCCGTTGCCTTTTGTCCTGAGCCCCCATTTAGAGATGGGGCACCCTCCTCTCAGCTGGGCTGTCAGACCTGACCACTCTGTCTGCCTTCCCAGCACCGTCTGAGGTAAACTGTCAACAACTGTCCCTCCTCTATCCTAAGCTCCGCCCCCACCCTGTGGAACCTACCATATTACCAGTTCCCCCTATTCTGAGTGGTGCGGTCCTAAGTGGGTGTAAATTCAGACTCCATAAAGTGAACCCTGAACTGATGACCTTAGAGGGAAAGAAAATATATACAAAAGAAAAAAAAGCATTTTTATATTAAGATGTAATACTACCCTGTGGCACCTAGTCACAGGGGCGCCACATAGCAACCCATTTTTGGAAGTGATTTCCATGACCAATCCATTTTTTTGGGTGCTTTTTGAGCCTCCTGTACCTCTGAACGTTTTTGGACTTAGTCATTTTTTGACCAAAACTCTTGAAAAAAACGGATCTGTGTTTTTTAAGGCACCCAAAAAAAACGGATCAGTTTTTCCATAGGGCCCATGTTAATTTTTTTTTTAAAAACGGACCCAAAAAACGTTGCTAGCAATGTTTTTAGGTGCAGAAAAAAACGGGTAGGGTGTTTATTACATCTAATCCGTTTTTCTATCAGTTTTTGGACTTAGAAAAAAAAAATGCTAAAAATGATGCCAAAAACAGACCAAGGGCTTATGTGTGACCCTAGCCTAAGGCAAAGGCCCTGAAATTAAAGGAGAATGATCCACCATTTCATTTGTAACCGGAGAAGCTCTCTGCTGTGTCTCAATGCCATGTTCCTTAGCAAAGGAAAGGTCCATAAAATTACCCACTGCAGCAGAGTCTATTATGCCGGCACTAGAAATCCACTGTCCTGAACACAAGATCTTAATAGGGAGTGAACAGTGTGAGTTCTGTTCCTTTTGTTCCCTAGAAGGTGCTTTCATTGATAGAGAATGAAACCCTGCATTTAGTGGCAAGATAACTTTGGAGATATCAGATTCAGAATCATAGTCATCACACTCTCCTATCGCTGCTATAACCTTGCGAGGCTATTTGGGACAGTTGATTTGGAAGTGGTCAAATTGGCTGCATTAGAAGCATAGAGTCTCCTAGAAATGGTGCACCTGCTCACGTACCTGCAAGGAGTCAACCTGCATAGGTACAACAATCAAGTAGGACGGTGTGCTATGATCCGTGCTGCCACATCAAATGGAGACCAAGGAATAATAAAAGCGGTGTTTATTTCATACTCTACGTGTTTCAGAGCTGTCCCTGCTCCATCCTCAGAAATATACACCATGTTACATGACTGACAAAAACAACAGTTATATACACAAAAGAACGCCCATTGATTAGGCAGATGATCATGACGTACATCTACCGTAGGTTAAACAAGTGACGTCACATTGTAATCTGATACCCAAACACATGTACAATACACCAATATAGAGAAACGAACAAAAAAATAAAATATCAGCATTAATATATATTAACTAGATGGCAGCCCGATTCTAAAGAATCGGGTAGTCTAGAATCCATATATAGTTTATTTACTAATAGTTAGGGGAGTGCGGTGAAATTAATTGTGTGTATACAGGTGGCTCAGTGGGTAGCAGAGTATACGGTGGCTCAGTGGTTAGTACTGCGTGCGGTGGCTCAGTGGTTAGCAGTGAGTGCGGTGGCTCAGTGGTTAGCAGTGAGTGCGGTGGCTCAGTGGTTAGCAGTGAGTGCGGTGGCTCAGTGGTTAGCAGTGAGTGCGGTGGCTCAGTGGTTAGCAGTGAGTGCGGTGGCTCAGTGGTTAGCAGTGAGTGCAGTGGCTCAGTGGTTTGCAGTGAGTGCGGTGGCTCAGTGGTTAGCAGTGAGTGCGGTGGCTCAGTGGTTAGCAGTGAGTGCGGTGGCTCAGTGGTTAGCAGTGAGTGTGGTGAGATTGGTCAGCGCAGCGCCGTGGGCATAGTGGTCAGCGCAGCGCAGTGGGCAGAGTGGTCAGCGCAGCGCCGTGGGCAGAGTGGTCAGCACAGAGCCGTGGGCAGAGTGGTCAGCGCAGCGCCGTGGGCAGAGTGGTCAGCACAGCGCCGTGGGCAGAGTGGTCAGCGCAGCGCCGTGGGCAGAGTGGTCAGCGCAGCGGGGTGGGCAGAGTGGTCAGCACAGCGGCGTGGGCAGAGTGGTCAGCGCAGCGCCGTGGGCAGAGTGGTCAGCACTGGGGCGTGGGCAGAGTGGTCAGCGCAGTGCCGTGGGCAGAGTGGTCAGCGCAACTCCATGGGCAGAGTGGTCAGCGCAGCGCAGTGGGCAGAGTGGTCAGCGCAGCGCCGTGGGCAGAGTGGTCAGCGCAGCGCCGTGGGCAGAGTGGTCAGCGCAGCGCCGTGGGCAGAGTGTTCAGCGCAGCGCCGTGGGCAGAGTGGTCAGCCCAGGGGCGTGGGCAGAGTGGTCAGCACAGTGCCGTGGGCAGAGTGGTCAGCGCAGCACCGTGGGCAGAGTGGTCAGCGCAGCGCCGTGGGCAGAGTGGTCAGCCCAGCGCCGTGGGCAGAGTCGTCAGCGCAGCGCCGTGGGCAGAGTGGTAAGCGCAGCGCCGTGGGCAGAGTGGTAAGCACACACATACACAGACAGTCCGCTATACTTACCACCAACCCTGCGTCTTCCCCGCAGCCTGGATCCTGAGTCGACATGTCGCCGCCCCTGGACGACTGGATCCAATATGTCGCCCGGGTAGTTTGGCGAGACATCTTGGACGCTATATTGGATCTAGTAGTTCGGGGGCGGCGACATGTCGACTGAGGATCCAGGCAGCGGACGCAGGGCCAGTGGTAAGTATTGCGGAGTGTGTGTGTGTACAAAGTTGAGGGAAGTGCGGACAAAGTGACGGAAGTGCCTACATACACACATATATACACATACTGTCCCTTGCATATGGAGGGGTGAGGAGGGGGCAGAGGACAGGGCACAGGCTGGAGGGGGCAGAGGACAGGGCACAGGCTGGAGGGGGCAGAGGACAGGGCACAGGCTGGAGGGGGCAGAGGACAGGGCACAGGCTGGAGGGGGCAGAGGACAGGGCACAGGCTGGAGTGGGCAGAGGACAGGGCACAGGCTGGAGGGGGCAGAGGACAGGGCACAGGCTGGAGAGGGCACAGGACAGGGCACAGGCTGGAGGGGGCACAGGGCAGGGCACAGGCTGGAGGGGGCACAGGGCACAGGCTGGAGGGGGCACAGGCTGGAGGGGGCACAGGTACAGGCTAGAGGGGACACAGGGCACAGGCTGGAGGGGGCACAGGGCACAGGCTGGAGGGGGCACAGGGCACAGGCTGGAGGGGGCACAGGCTGGAGGGGGCACAGGGCACATGCTTGAGGGGGCAGAGGGTACAGGCTAGAGGGGACACAGGGCAGAGGCTGGAGGGGGCACAGGGCAGAGGCTGGAGGGGGCAGAGGCTGGAGGGGGCACAGGCTGGAGGGGGCAAAGGCTGGAGGGGGCACAGGCTGGAGGGGACACAGGCTGGAGGGGGCACAGGACACAGGCTGGAGGGGGCACAGGCTGGAGGGGGCACAGGACACAGGCTGGAGGGGGCACAGGCTGGAGGGGGCAGAGGCTGGAGGGGGCACAGGGCACAGGCTGGAGGGGGCACAGGGCACAGGCTGGAGGGGCACAGGGCAAAGGCTGGAGGGGCACAGGGCACAGGCTGGAGGGGGCACAGGCTAGAGGGGGCACAGGGCACAGGCTGGAGGGGGCACAGGCTGGAGGGGGCAGAGGACACAGGCTGGAGTGGGCACAGGACACAGGCTGGAGGGGGCACAGGACACAGGCTGGAGGGGGCACAGGACACAGGCAGGAGGGGGCACAGGACACAGGCTGGAGGGGGCACAGGCTGGAGGGGGCACAGGTCACAGGCTGGAGGAGCACAGGGCAGAGGCTAGAGGGGGCACAGGCTAGAGGGGCACAGGGCACAGGCTGGAGGGGGCACAGGCTAGAGGGGGCACAGGCTGGAGGAGGCACAGGCTGGAGGGGGCACAGGCTGGAGGGGGCACAGGACACAGATTGGAGGGGGCACAGGCTGGAGGGGGCACAGGCTGGAGGGGGCACAGGGCACAGGCTGGAGGGGGCACAGGGCACAGACTGGAGGGGGCACAGGCTGGAGGGGGCACAGGCTGGAGGGGCACAGGGCACAGGCTGGAGGGGGCACAGGCTGGACGGGGCACAGGGCACAGGCTGGAGGGGGCACAGGGCACAGGCTGGAGGGGGCAAAGGGCACAGGCTGGAGGGGGCACAGGCTGGAGGGGGCACAGGGCAGAGGCTGGAGGGGCACAGGGCACAGGCTGGAGGGGGCACAGGGCACAGGCTGGAGGGGGCACAGGTTGGAGGGGGCACAGGGCACAGGCTGGAGGGGGCACAGGCTGGAGGGGGCACAGGGCAGAGGCTGGAGGGGTACAGGGCACAGGCTGGAGGGGGCACAGGGCACAGGCTGGAGGGGGCACAGGTTGGAGGGGGCACAGGGCAGAGGCTGGAGGGGGCACAGGGCACAGGCTGGAGGGGCACAGGGCACAGGCTGGAGGGGGCAAAGGGCACAGGCTGGAGGGGGCACGGGGCACAGGCTGGAGGGGGCACAGTGCACAGGCTGGAGGGGAGGCGGCGGGCACAGGCTGGAGTGGAGGCGGCGGGCACAGGCTGGAGCGGAGGCGGCGGGCACAGGCTGGAGCGAAGGCGGCGGGCACAGGCTGGAGCGGAGGCAGAGGCTGGAGGGCAGAGGAGCGTGTGGCGGTGCAGACTCACCGCGGCTGCCGTGCGTCTGCTGTTGGAGGAGAGGAGGGGCGGGCAGAGCTGCAGGACAGGAAGTCCCGTCCTCCCTCCTCTCCAGGCGCACAGCGGCCAGCTGGCAGCACGGGTATCTCCAGGGGGTGCGTGACCCCCCAGGTGGCGGGCAATGGGCCCCCCCTGCCCTCCCCGGTATCTAGCTACTGGCTGGAGGGCAGAGGGTGGAGGGGAGAGGCTGGAGGGCACACAGAACTTCCGAGGTCGTAACGTTCCTGTGCCGGTGCCTGTAGTGCACTGGATGTCGTCACCACCACAGTCGGAGGCCATCACGGAAGTACCCTTCGGGTTTTCCGGAAGTGGCCTTCGGCTTTTATATATTAGATATAGATAAAACATATGAATATATAATAAAGAAACATGAAAAATAACTAGGTCAATAGTAAAAAATAAAAAATGAAAAAAGGAGAGGCTCGAACAATTGTCTGAGAAACCACAATCTTTGATACCTATTACCCATTTTTGAAAAGAAGATGGGAATGCAGGTGTGCCACGGTCCGCGCTGCTCCAAATGCAAAAACTCACCAAAGAGTCAAATTTTCCTTGAGCAAATTTCCAAGCCTTATATTCTTCCTCCTACGCGTTTCGGTGCCTAGCCTGGCACCTTCATCAGGGATATTCCATTTTTGTCACATTAAACTCATGTGCCACTACCTTCTCAAATTTACAGATCACTCAGATTGCAGAATTGGGGAATCATACAGTTGTGGCCAAAAGTATTGACACCCCTGCAATTCTGTCAGATAATACTTAGTTTCTTCCTGAAAATGATTGCAATCACAAATTCTTTGGTATTATTATCTTAATTTAATTTGTCTTCAATGAAAAAACACAAAAGAGAATGAAGCAAAAAGCAAAACATTGATCATTTCACACAAAACTCCAAAGATGGGCCGGACAAAATTATTGGCACCCTCAGCTAAATACTTGGTTGCACAACCTTTAGCCAAAATAACTGCGATCAACCGCTTCCGGTAACCATCAATGAGTTTCTTACAATGTCCTGCTGGAATTTTAGACCATTCTTCTTTGGCAAACTGCTCCAGGTCCCTGATATTTGAAGGGTGCCTTCTCCAAACTGCCATTTTTAGATCTCTCCACAGGTGTTCTATGTGATTCAGGTCTGGACTCATTACTGGCCATCTTAGAAGTCTCCAGTGCTTTCTCTCAAACCATTTTCTAGTGCTTTTTGAAGTGTATTTTGGGTCATTGTCCTGCTGGAAGACCCATGACCTCTGAGGGAGACCCAGCTTTCTCACACTGGGCCCTACATTATGCTGCAAAATTTGTTGGTAGTCTTCAGACTTCATAATGCCATGCACACGGTCAAGCAGTCCAGTGCCAGAGGCAGCAAAGCAACCCCAAAACATCAGAGAACCTCCGCCATGTTTGACTGTAGGGACCATGTTCTTTTCTTTGAATGTCTCTTTTTTTCTCCTGTAAACTCTATGTTGATGATGCCTTTGCCCAAAAAACTCTAATTTTGTCTCATCTGACCAGAGAACATTCTTCCAAAACGTTTTAGGCTGTCTCAGGTAAGTTTTGGCAAACTCCTGCCTTGCTTTTTTATGTCTCAGGGTAAGAAGTGGGGTCTTCCTGGGTATACTACCATACAGTCCCTTTTCATTCAGACGCCGACGGATAGTACGGGTTGACACTGTTGTACCCTCGGACTGCAGGGCAGCTTGAACTTGTTTGGATGTTAGTCGAGGTTCTCAATCCACCATACACACAATCTTGCGTTGAAATCTCTTGTCAATTTTTCTTCTCCGTCCACATCTAGGGAGGTTAGCCACAGTGCCATGGGCTTTAAAGTTCTTGATGACACTGCGCACAGTAGACACAGGAACATTCAGGTCTTTGGAGATGGACTTGTAGCCTTGACATTGCTCATGCTTCCTCAAAATTTGGTTTCTCAAGTCCTCAGACAGTTCTTTGGTCTTCTTTCTTTTCTCCATGCTCAATGTGGTACACACAAGGATACAAGACAGAGGTTGAGTCAACTTTAATCCATGTCAACTGGCTGCAAGTGTGATTTAGTTATTGCCAACACCGGTTAGGTGCCACAGGTAAGTTACAGGTGCTGTTAATTACACAAATTAGAAAAGCACTACATGATTTTTCTAACAATGCCAATACTTTTGTCCATCCCCTTTTTTATGTTTGGTGTGGAATTATATCCAATTTGGCTTTAGGACAATTCTTTTTGTGTTTTTTTTATAGCAGACAAATTAAATGAAGATAATAGTACCAAAAAATTTGTGATTGCAATCATTTTCAGGAAGAAAGTGAGTACTATCTGACATAATTGTAGGGGTGTCAATACTTTTGACCACAACTGTATATATACACAATCTTGAATAAACATTTCTAGCTCTTGTGGTGACTATTCCTTGATTGTACTAGATAAGCCTCTCCTAAACATGGACAATTGAACATAACAGTCCCAAAGAGTATCAACAGCTAACCTTCTAAATTCTATGGCATATTCAATAACAGAATATTTACCCTGGCGTACTGACAATAAGGCAATCTCAGCTGAGGTGCAACAGTTAGGATTGTAAAACATTAATGCCATTGTGGTAGGGATGGTCGAATCTACTCGCTAGGACTCGTTACTCGGCGAGTAGTAAGGGACTCGCAGGACTCGGTACTCTGCGAGTTTCCCAGCGTTTACTCGCACGAGTCCAATGCAAATCATTGGCAAACGCTGACAAAACTAGGATTGCCATTGTTTGCATTAGACTCGGCTACTGTGCCAGTGATAGCAGGGAAACTCGCTACTGTGCCAGTGATAGCAGGGAAACTCGCAAATAACTGCTGTTACATTGCGAGCCGAGTCCAGCTGTCTTCTCTGTGCAGCTCCAGGGTCCTAGAGCCCGCCTGCTCACAGAGATGATGTAGCAGTGCTGAGATTGTTCTCAGTCTGCTCATTCCCTGTGCATAGACATCTATATCTATGCACAGGGGATGTAGCAGAGAGGACATCGCGTTTTGGACTACGTCGGACGGAAGAGGACTTTTTAAATTAAAGATGGAGTCCCCAATGGCTTTTTTTTTTATTTCAAATAAACATTTTTCTCTGTGTTGTGTTTTTTTAACCCTTTATTGGAGATTCTTAGTGGTTGGGTCAAACGTGGCCTGACATTAAGAATCTCGGGCTTAATACCAGCTTGTATAACAAAGCTGGTATTAACCCCTTTATTACCCAGCGTGCCACCACCACCATGGCCGCTGGAAGAGCGGGGTTCAGCGCCAAAGGATGGCGCTTCAATGAACGCGCCATCTTCTGGGGTGGCTGCGGGCTGCAATTTGCAGCGGGGGGTGCCCAGAAAGCTTGGGCATCCCTGCGCTACGGATTCCAGCCCCCAGCTGCTTAGCTGTACCTGGCTACACATAGAAATTGCGCGGAGCCCCACGCATTTTTTTTTTATTATTTCATGAATTTCAGAGTCTCAGAGTCAGAGTCTCAGAGTCTCAGAGTCTCAGAGTCAGAGTCTCAGAGTCAGAGTCTCAGAGTCAGAGTCTCAGAGTCTCAGAGTCAGAGTCTCAGAGTCAGAGTCAGAATCTCAGAGAGTCAGAGTCAGAGTCAGAATCTCAGAGAGTCAGAGTCAGAGTCTCAGAGAGTCAGAGTCAGAATCTCAGAGAGTCAGAGTCAGAGTCAGAATCTCAGAGAGTCAGAGTCAGAGTCAGAATCTCAGAGAGTCAGAGTCAGAATCTCAGAGAGTCAGAGTCAGAATCTCAGAGAGTCAGAGTCAGAATCTCAGAGAGTCAGAGTCAGAGTCAGAATCTCAGAGAGTCAGAGTCAGAGTCAGAATCTCAGAGAGTCAGAGTCAGAATCTCAGAGAGTCAGAGTCAGAATCTCAGAGAGTCAGAGTCAGAATCTCAGAGAGTCAGAGTCAGAATCTCAGAGTCTCAGAGTCAGAATCTCAGAGAGTCAGAGTCAGAATCTCAGAGAGTCAGAGTCAGAGTCAGAATCTCAGAGAGTCAGAGTCAGAATCTCAGAGAGTCAGAGTCAGAATCTCAGAGAGTCAGAGTCAGAATCTCAGAGAGTCAGAGTCAGAATCTCAGAGAGTCAGAGTCAGAATCTCAGAGAGTCAGAGTCAGATTCAGAATCTCAGAGTCTCAGAATCTCAGAGTCTCAGATTCGAGCAATCTCGAGTCATCAGAATCTCAGAGTCTCAGAGTCAGAATCTCAGATCAGAGTAGATCTCAGAGAGTCAGACATCTCAGAGAGTCAGAGTCAGAATCTCAGAATCTCAGAGTCTCAGAATCTCAGAGAGTCACAGAGTCAGAGTCAGAATCTCAGAGAGTCAGAGTCAGAATCTCAGAGAGTCAGAGTCAGAAAGTCTCAGAGAGTCAGAGTCAGATCTCAGAGAGTCAGAGTTAGAATCTCAGAGAGTCAGAGTCAGAATCTCAGAGGGCTCAGAATTCAGAGTCTCAGAGAGTCAGAGTCTCAGAGAGTCAGAATCTCAGAGTCTCAGAGAGTCAGAGTCAGAATCTCAGAGAGTCAGAGTCAGAGTCAGAATCTCAGAGTCTCAGAGTCAGAGTCAGAATCTCAGAGTCTCAGAGTCAGAATCTCAGAATTTCATGAAATAATTAAAAAAAAAATTCGTGGGGCTCCGCTCAATTTTTATTTCTAGCCAGGTACAGCTAAGCAGCTGGGGGCTGGAATCCGCAGCGCAAGGATGCCCAAGCTTTCTGGGCACCCCCCGCTGCAAATTGCAGCCCGCAGCCGCCCCAGAAGATGGCGCGTTCATTGAAGCGCCATCCTCTGGCGCTGAACCCCGCTCTTCCAGCGGCCCTGGTGGCGGTGGCACGCTGGGTAATAAAGAGGTTAGGGCCAGCTTTGTATTATCAGCTGGCCCTAAGCCCGAAATTTATGGCGGTCACGCCAATATTAGACATGACCGCCATGAATTTCTATTAAATTGTTTTAAAAAAAACACAACACAGAAAATTTTTTATTAGAAATAAAAAAAAAAGCCATTAGGGACTCCATCTTTAATTAAAAAAATCCTCTTCCGTCCGACGCAGTCCAAAACGCGATGTCCTCTCTGCTCATCCCTGTGCATAGATATAGATGTCTATGCACAGGGAATGAGCAGACTGAGAACAATCTCAGCACTGCTACATCAGGCAGCAGGCAGGCTCTAGGACCCTGGAGCTGTGGCAGCCAGCACACTGAGCAGACAGGACTCTTATCTGTGCGAGTTTCCCAGCGATTACTTACAAAGTAAACTAGTCCAATGCAAATAAATGACAAAACTAGGATTGCTTCAGGCTGAAGCTTCCGAGACACATCTGCGATTTGTAAATCTCACACTACTCGCTATTACTCGCTTCCCCATTCATTAACATTGGACTCGCTAGACTCGCAACGAGTAGCGAGTCCCGGGCTCGGACTCGCTAGAGTCAAGCGATTCCGAGTAATTTAGGATTCGCCCATCACTAATTGTGGCCAAAAAATCATCCAGACTATTTAAACGATGATCACGAGTCTGGATCATCAGCAAGGCTAGCGCTCGCAAAGTAAGCAACATAATTATACACAAAACTTTAGATCAATCAGTACAAATGCAAGCAGAATGCACATCAAAATATAAAATACATTGATTTACAAAACCACAAAATTTTTCGCTGTAGCTGTTAAATCTGAACAGCGGCAACTTAGGTGCACAGAGAGAACAGAAGGTAGCTGGGAGCAGGAACACTTCTCTAGTCAGCACGTGTGGGGCCAGCAAAGTAGATGCCTTTGCTGCAGATGAAAAAACTGACCCAGAATAACTGGAGACTGAGCAAATTCACAAGATGCACAGAGGAGCCAGAGCAGAAGAAAAATATTCAAGAAAAGCCTGAAAGAAGGACTGGAGCTTTTATAATCAGGAAAGTAGGAACACATGGACAGGAGTAGCAGCATAATGGATGAGGGCAAAGAAAAACAAAAATTAATCTGGAAGAGCCAGAATCCTGACACCACACAACTGATTGTGAGGAAACACATATGGGCAATTTTGCAGACATAATCATGCATTCTATTCCATGGACATCAGAGGTCTGCTCCAAAGATTCACATACTCCAGAGGAGAAAAGCATGTGCACCAATGCCCAAAATCTTTTGCACTTGGATCCAGGGATAAATGCAGTAAGCACCCAGCAGAATCCAGACCCTAATTACTAGATGTTAACCCCCGGGGGTGGAGGTGATCATGACACTGACACTCAGATACAGGAGCACCCACACTATATTGTGCATTCATGGCATGAAGAAGAGGAGGGTGACTTTCATATCAAGGAGTGGGTGGGACCACAAAGAGGATGGTGATGAGGTTTGAGATCCCACTTGGAATCAACCCAGAGTCACGCAGTTGAGTGGCTCAGCAAAGGAGGAGGAGGAGGAAGATGAGGAGATTAAGGTGTGCCTTTCTACACAGAGACTGAGTGATGTGAGCAAGACAAGCACTGCATTCTCAGCCACAACTCTGGTCCTGAATGGCATCGGTAATGTGTCTGCAATTGTCAAGGGCAGAAAAGGTTGATATTGCAAAGGATGACCCAACTCACTATATTTGCAAAGTATATGAAAAAAACTTCAGTAGAGGCAAAAAAATCGAACAATTTGACTGACATGCATGAACCACCACATATCCCACCACCATGAATTACTCTGGCAAGGTTACCGCACTAAAATTGTGCCTAGCAAGAATAACCAAACACCGTGCACCACATCAACCGCATCTGCTGCATCCCCACCCTCCGTCACCATGGAGAGTGTTGTCCAGAAGGTGTCCGGCTGCAGAAACTCCACTTGTTTACCTACTACAGTCGGGGTGAGTGAGAGCTTGTCACCAGCTGGTTTTGACTGATCTCAGACACCGACCACACCACTTGTTTGTCAACCCACTATAACATCTCTACCTGCTTCTCCTTCACAGTTCAGCAGTTTGTTGGGTACTCCCTACTAGAGATGAGCAAACCTTCGCCGAATATGTTCACCAATCTCAAATTTGTCATGAACATTCCAGAAACGGTTCAGGATGGGAAATCCAAACAATTTACCTAAAATTAGTGAACGCGGCTACAGTTGTGCTCAAACGTTTACATGCCCCTGCAGATTTTTTGCTTCCTAGGCCTTTTCTCAGAGATTAAGAATGATAACACAAAAACATTTTTCCACTCATGGTTAGAGCGTTGCTCTCTGAAGAAGAAAGCCGAAATGCGCATCAGAGCGCGCGGCTGCTGTTGAGTAAGGACGGGGGCTGCACACACGCCACATTAAGGTACAACTGGTTGAGTAATTTCCCAACAAGGCTGTAATTGCGGGTGATTAGTACGATGGTGGTTAATATCATGAGTCTGTCTAAACAGGGGACACATTAGGTCCAGAGAGCATAATCCCTCCTTGTCTTGTCTTTCTATGTGAGCAGCAGTAGTGGCTGCTCAGGCATGTCCTTGATAGTGTTATATTAGACTACTAGGAAAATCATGTACCGTATATACTCGCGTATAAGCCGAGTTTTTCAGCCCAAAAATTGGGCTGAAAAGTCCCCCCCTCGGCTTATACGCGAGTCACTGTATACTGTATACACTGTATACAGTGTATACAGTATACAGGCCCGCCCCCATCAGTATACAGGCTCCCCCTTGCAGCACAAACCTGTAAAGGAAGAGATTAGTATACTTATCACTGTCCCGCTACCGCTGTCCCGCCGCCGTCATCGCGCTCCTCCGTCTTCATCCGTCTTCTTCCGACTTCCTCCGGTCGGCGCACGCAATGACGTCATTGTCTGCGCTCCAGAGGAAGTCGGAAGACGCTGCATGAAGACGGAGGAGCGCGATGACGGCGGCGGGACAGCGGCAGCGGGACAGTGATAAGTATACTAATCTCTTCCTTTACAGGTTTGTGCTGCAAGGGGGGGCCTGTATACTGTTGGGGGGGGCTGTATACACCTCTGGGGCTGCGTGTATACTACCACTGGGGCTGCTGTATATACCACTGGGGCTGCTGTATACTACCTCTGGGGCTGCTGTATACACCACTGGGGCTGCTGTATACTACCTCTGGGGCTGCTGTATACTACCACTGGGGCTGCTGTATACTAACACTGGGGCTGTATATATCTCTGGGGCTGCTGTATACTACCACTGGGGCTGTATATATCTCTGGGGCTGCTGTATACACCACTGGGGCTGCTGTATACTACCTCTGGGTCTGCTGTATACTACCACTGGGGCTGCTGTATACTACCACTGGGGCTGCTGTATACTACCACTGGGGCTGTATATACCTCTGGGGCTGCTGTATACTACCACTGGGGCTGTATATACCTCTGGGGCTGCTGTATACTACCACTGGGGCTGCTGTATACTACCACTGGGGCTGCTGTATATACCTCTGGGGCTGCTGTATACTAACCACTGGGGCTGCT
This sequence comes from Allobates femoralis, assembly GCA_033576535.1. Taxonomy (NCBI): domain Eukaryota; kingdom Metazoa; phylum Chordata; class Amphibia; order Anura; family Aromobatidae; genus Allobates; species Allobates femoralis. Next base: position 557,471,352 of record JARQOC010000003.1, read on the forward strand.
GCTGTATATACCACTGGGGCTGCTGCTGTATATACCACTGGGACTGCTGCTGTATACTACCACTGGGGCTGCTGTATATACCTCTGGGGCTGCTGTATACCACACTGCTGGGGGCTGTATACCTGTGCTGGGGTCCACCCTCGGCTTATACACGAGTCAATAGGTTTTCCCAGGTTTTGGGGGCAAAAGTAGGGGGGTCTGCTTATACACGGGTCGGCTTATACACGAGTATATACGGTATATAGAATTACATGGAAAGTGAACCATAGATATATCATGGAGAAAGATGCAACTAATATATGGTAAGAACCCATGTAAAAACTGTGACAGACAATTTCTAACCCCTGCACAAGACCAATTAACTCTTGAGGCCTGGCTATATAAATACAGAAGTAAAAATACCCCTTAATCACCAAGATGTGACCAGCAATCTGGCTGAGTAAAAAGGTTATTTCTCTAATATGAGATCTAAATTGTAATAGCAGATAACCATATAACAATACTAAGGTGTTGACCCTTATAGGGTCTAGGGGGTAACAATATTACTTTTTGGAAATATATTAAGCAGTCCTCTAAAAAATTGAAAGGTTGAAATCTATACCTGCATTATTTGCCATTATGGTACTGATTGTGCATATAAATGTAGATGTGTACTAAAGATTGTACACCTGTAATAACTACTCTTTTGTACATGTATAATATGGATGTATACTATCATAATATAAACGTGCTGTAATTATTGTATAGCCCCTACCACACTCTTGGCTCCCCAGCCAATGTAATTTTATGCATTCACAATGACTAGTCCCTTGTCTAAACATAAATAAAAATAAACGTTTTGCATATTTTCACATAATCAGACTAAAGTCGTTTTTGGTTTTGTGTGTTGCCATTCTTCTTGGCCAAAAGCCTCCAGTTCCTATAAATTCCTGAGCTTTCTTGCATGAACTGCACGCTTGAGTTCTCCCCAGAGTGACTCAATGTTATTGAGGTCAGGAGACTGTGATGGCCACTCCAGAAGCTTCACTTTATTCTGCTGTAGCCAATGACAGGTTGACTTGGCCTTGTGTTTTGAATCGTTGCATGTTGAAAAAAGGAGATGCTGTAGAATTCTGCTGGAGCGCCAAGGAACACCACAAGAGGGGTAGAGTTTAACAAACCTTTATTTGAGCCTCATGCACACTCCACAACGTGTTTCGATGGTATGGGAGACTGTCATCAACAGGTGGTGAAGTCAACCATAGTTAAGGCGTAGGTGTAGCCTGATCTGTTGGGTGTTAGCTTCACATGGTCCAAGGCTACTATTTCGAGTGGTTGTGTGGTTTCAACTGGCTGTAGTAGTGCTCTTTGGCTTTCACAATATTTCCTTCTTAAGCTGCATGGTACACAATGTTTACACCACCTCTTTATGGCGCCACTCATGCCAACCCAAAAGAATCGATCACATAATAACATCTCGAGCTTCTTCCATCCGAAGTCTCCTGCTTGATTATGGTAAGTATCAAACACCATCTTGACATCTTTCTTCGGAACCACTATTTGCCAGACCATCTCATGTGTTCTGCTATTTACGTAATGCCGACACAACTTGCCCTGGTAGATGAACAATCTACTTCCACAGGAGTCGTGCTTCTGGTGGAGCATCTGGACTAAGACGTGAGTACTCTTGGGTTATCAGCTCTTTTACTAGGCTGACAGCTGGGTCACTGTCTTGAGTCTCCTTCCATCCATGGTGAGTCAAAGGATTGACTATTATTTGCCCACATTTTCGAGAAGCCTGTTGACACTGAGATGCACTGTGACGGTGGAATGCGGGTAACTCTACCTCTTCCAACTCATTCACATCTTCTCCCACATCTGGTAGGTGAGGCATCCTTGATAAGATATCAGAATTGGCGTTCTAATGGCCCGCCCGGTACTTGATGGTGAAGTTGTAGTTTGACAACCGGGCCAGTGTTGCTCCATTGCACATAACTTCGCAGTTTCCAGGTGTGTAAGAGGATTATTATCTGTGAAGGCGGTGAATTTTGTAGATGCCAGGTAGTGTTTAAACCGTTCTGTGATAGCCCAGACCAAGGCCAGGAATTACAGCTTGAACGAGCTGTAGTACTCTGGGTTCCTTTCTGTAGGACGGAGCTTCCTGCTGGCATAGGCCATCACCTTCTCTTTACCATTTTGTCTCTAGGACAAGACAGCTCCCAATCCCACGTTGCTGGTAGTCAGGATAGGCAAGGATCTTTTCTCCAGTCAGGGCCTCTTTCTTCTGTTTGAAGGTTTCTTCTTGCTACTTAACACACTCAAACGGAGGACCTCTGGACTTGCCCTTCTTGGTCTGACCTACCACTAGATCTGGCAAGGGTGCTGCTATTTTCGTGCAGCCCTTGATGAACCGCCTGTAGTGCCCTACCAGTCTCAGGAATTGACGTACCTCTTTAATGCTGGTCGGTTCTGGCCATTCCTTGATGACGGTGATCTTGTCAGGTTCTGGTGCCACTCCTTCTGAGCTGACCACATGCCCGAGGTACCCACTAGTAAGATCTAGCGTTGGAAAGTAAGTAGCAGACTTTAATGCAGCAAGTGACTCTTCTATGCAAGGTAACGGGTAAGCATCTTTATGTGTTATGCGATTTACCTGTCTATAATTAACACACATCCTCATGCTACCATCTTTCTTTTGACTAGGATAAATGGAGCTGCCCAGGGACTGCAACTATCTCTTATGACCCCTGCGTCCTTCATGTCCTGCAACATCTCTTTGGCCCGCTAGTAGTGAACTGGTGAGATAGGTCTATATTGCTCTTTGATGGGTGGATTGTCTCCTGTGAGTATATGGTGTTTACCCGATAGACACCATGCTTTTGGTGGAAAGGAGTGTGGTCAGTTCCTATATGGAGCTCTTGACACCAGTCCTTTAACTGCCCCTTGGAACTGTTATCCTCCACCGAATCTTGTGGAGTCAAGGGTTCCACTTCATGTATTGCATTGTTATCTACAGTGCACAATTTAGCAACAGTGGAATATTTGGGTAATTTGACCTCATCTTCTCCACAGTCTAATATGCATATGGATACCCTTCCCCTGCATACATCAACCACCCCTCTGGCTGTCAAGAGTGTAGGCCTGCTTTCTGAGCTTATGGGTTCTACTACCACCTGGTAGTCCTGCCCTCTGAAGCCTATTGCTACCCGACACCAGATTATGATTTCTCTCAATGGTGGTACCACAATGGGAATCGGGTCTGTTACCTGTACACTACCAATTTCTCCACCGGTCAGGTTTACCTGTTGTTGATGCTGGAGGGCTCTGATTTCTTTCTGAAGCACTCTCTGCTGCCGGGGATTGGCAGTATCTGCAATCTGTTGGAGCAAGAACAACACTTCACCCAATAAATTACCAATGACATTTGTACCAAGAATAATATATGGATCCTTTAGGGTACCGTCACACCTGGAGATATGGTCGGCGATTTCTATGGCGACGGTAAGGCGTGGCCTATCACCGGCGACATTGCCAAAGCGTCGCCTAATCGCCTAATGTGACTGGGCGAGGGCGACACATCTGAGTGGACACCTGGTTTCACATCCCAGCTCTGAAACCAGGCGACCATTCTGGGGCGATGTGTAGTGATCGCCATGTGTAACGTGTCAATAGCGATGTCATGAGCGACAGCACACATTGCCTAAACATGTCCAGTAGGCGTTTCAAGGGCGTATTTACCACCTCTGCCGGTCTGCGTGGATTGGTGGGAGCTCGAGCGTTCCGATTGGTAGTCTTGTTCTTCGGCGCCATATTTGATGATGTGTGCGTCCAAAGGTGTATTACCCAGGAGCGTACATACTATAAAGTAGTGCATTGATGTGGCCTTTGTGTTTGCGGCTGTGTGTGTTCAAAGTGCAGAGATGTGCGACGGCCAAATGTGTGTTAACACCAACACAATTGTCATTACATGTCAACTCAAGTCTGCATCAGAGCGCTGTAGTGGCATGATTTATGTTTAAAGTCTATGATGCCAAAGCATACAGTGTATCCTGTCTTTTTTGCACCTCTGGGCCCCCATCAACATGTCTCATTTCTCCCGTGTGTTGGTACGCCATAACGTTGTCATACTTTTGGCGCCGCCTTCCTGGTGCTTTACCTTACCCTGCAGAATACTAAAATGGCGGCACCCAGGCAAGCTGCAGTGTGGGGGGAGCCTGAGCTCCTTTTCCTGGTTGATCTATGTGACACCAGGGATTACTGATGTCACCAGCACCACACCCATCCACGTCTCCACAAGCAGGGTGTCCTGCTGAAGGTGCAGAGGCGGCTGGAGAGGAGGCTGGGTGTTTTGCGCAGCCCAAAGCAGACCTGCAAAAAAATTGCAGATCTAAAATATAAGACGCCTGGACGCATCACCCGACTGCATGCCAGGATTGGCCAGATAAGTGGTGAGTATTTAGCATGACAACATACACATACCCTTCTGTGTAAAGAAAGACATATGAAGGCCAGCACATGCCACTGTACACCCCAACATATATTGGGGCAATGTATATGAGAGCTTCTTCATGACTCTGCAGTTGCAGGATCATGTACCTGCAACATCCACATCCACAATACACTTCTGTGGGTCATCTGTCACCACACACTTGTATGCACACACAATAACCACAGGCCTACAGTATGTGTGTAAATATGCATAGAGCAGCCTCAGAATGTAGGCCATTATGTCACACCTAACTGCAAACACACAAATATCTGTGCACACACATACTTCGTCAAGGCTCCAATATTATCCTGACCAACAAAGCAAGAGTGAATTTATTAGCCAACGTAGTAGCAAAACACACATTACATAAAAGCGCCATACGGCTTCACTATACAATTACTCGACACGCGAGCGCCCTGTTTTGCCTTGTTGTCCATGCCAATGCCTATAGCAATAATCCTCTACAAATCACACGAGAGTTGACTGAGCACCGAGCCAATACGCACATGCATGCTTACATTTTACGATGTGGCGCTGCAAACAAGGACACAGTAATTATGTGTAACGCCTACTTCCGAGACGCGGGACAAAATTACCCCCACATTGCTAATGTGGTTGCTCTGTGTGACGCGGAAGCGTCCACCACCTACTTGATCCCCCGTGGGGCTTGGGCGATGCACAGGCAACTTCCGGTCAGGCTCATCACCGAATCGTCGGCTGAGTTGTCGCCAAGTATAAATAGGTGATGGCGACATTGGTCGACTGCCAAAAACGTGTGCGCGCACGTGCGTCGACTTAGAAATCGCCGACGATATCTCCAGGTGTGATGGTACCCTTTCTAACTCCTACAAGGTTAGGTGATAACCCATTTGAAGCACGCACAGTGAGGTTAGGATCTGGTGGTTCAAGTTCTGCATCAGACCCGTGTCCAGCAATGCAGATGTATGTATGCCATCTAGCGTGATGGACAGGTACGTTCGTCTTCCTATGTACCTGTCAGATGGGCCTGATGGATCTATTCCTGGAGGTTGGCCCGTGACCCCAGGGGTTGCTGGTTTAAAGGACAATGTCTTGCGAAGTGGCCTGTCTGGTTGCAACGGCAACAGATGGATTCTCCTGTAGAGCTGTAGCGATCGTTGGTCCTCCCATGGAGCGACATGTTCTTCTTTCCTCTCATCCATGGGACGTCTTCTGGGCTGTCAGCAAGCTGAATCTTTTCCGATAGCTTTGTCTCCATCTTAAGCTGCAGGGCTTTCAGGACTGTGGCCATGTCTTTTGTTGAGGAGGAAGTGATGGCTCAGCTGGGGCACCTCAGAGCACAGGCTGTCAAATCTACCCGGTGTCACAGTCTGCACACTTGTTTCTGCAACAGTTGAGGAAGAGGGGGTCATTTGTACAGGAGAGGGGCTATCTTTCCACTGTTGGATTGCAGGATCTTCGATTGCAAGAGGTTGCAGCCCCCTGATACCAAGTCTTTTAGGGTAGCAAAGTCTGCATCAGGTTGATCTAGGGCCCACCAACGCACTTGTCGACTATCATCTGTTGACCGTAATCCCTGATAAATTGTTCAATCAACACTCTGTTCTCATTCTGCACATTATTTGGGTTTACCTGATTTAAGGCTCGCAGCGCCTCCTGTAAGCGCAAGGCATAGTCTCTGATATTGTCCTACGGCTTCTGTTTACAGTGATAAAACATTATCCTCAGGTCAGCCTCAGTGCTGTTTTCAAAAACAGCTTTGAGTTTATTAAATATTGCGGTGACTGATTCCTGATCTTGCTTTGACCAGGTTTCTATCTCCAACTCTGCTGCACCTGTCAATTGTGCTAATACAACAGACGCTCGTTGTTTACCAGTCATTGCATACACATCTAATACGCTGCAGATTTTTCTTTTGAACCCAGCCAAGGTGTCTGGCCGGCCATCATACTGTGGTAACCACTTTGCTCCCGGGACATTTGGTAAAGAGATCGGCATGATCAGTGCAACAGCCACGGGTGCTGTGATCCCGGCTGGGGGCTCAACTGGAAGCGCATTGTTTGCAAGGTTTACATTAGGGACCGCTGCGTCGTCGGCCTCCGGTGCATCCATCCTCTCTCCTCCCTAGCGAATTGCTGCCAGTCTTTGAAACAGAAAGACAATCGGCGACTCCGCAGGTGGGGAGTGGAGCACTCGGGTATTTCTGGATTGAGCCGTTGTGTGGCGGCAGTTCTCAGCAGAGCATGGGGCGGGGCCTGTCTTCGCACCCTTTCAGACGTTACACCCCCTTCCTTCCCACTCTGTGGAGCAGTAATGGTGGCCCAATGTCAACAGTTCACAAAACACAATCAATACATGGCACACAGTACCCGGTGACATGGGCACGGCATCCTACTTGTGACGCCAGGAATGCTGACCCACCTCAAGGCTGTGGGAACTCGGATCCTGGGCATTGATTATGGGGGATTGTCACGGGCGGTCGATACCTGGGTCCCTGCCCTAGTGGCCGCTTAAAAAAAGGGGGGTTTTGAAAGATAAAAGGGTTTTGTTGAATAGATCGTGACGCCACCTACGGTGTCTGGTGATGGCACCAGTACTGCTGCAGACCTCCAGGGATGTTGGATGGGCAGCCTGATGGTGATGCTCCTCGTAGGTGGAGCGGGTTCCCCGGGGCAGTGATGAGGGAATAGGTTTTGGCACAGGGAGGTGGCTCTGCACTTGGACTGTCTCTACAGTCTCTGGGCTGGACAGGATCAGGGCTGTAAGAACTGACATACACACTGCGCGTAGTTTTCCATACCTTTACTTGATGTTAAACCGACATTGTCCAGGGAACACTCCAGGTAGTCTGGAAGCACCTCAGTATTTCCACAACGAGTGATTTGTAAGGCCTCCTTGTTCCTGTCTTACTTGTATTGAAGCCCTGACCTGTATGAAACCTGGCCTTGCCTCCTCTGTGTCTCTCACACCCATAAAGTGGTTAGTAAGAACCTTCTGTGGACTGCTGCTGGCTTTATCTCTCCCTTGCTGTGCCTAGCTCTTGTGTTGGTTGTTAATACAGGTGATCCAGAAGACTGGAGTCTCCTTGGTAAACTGGTGTTTTCTGCTGGCTAAGTGCTCCTCAGCAGATTCGGACTCTGGTGTCCGGGTTGCTTCCTGGGGTGAACCGGTATGGCTCCTCTGCCCCCAATTTGTCTCTCGCCTTTGCCTCTGACCCTCACTCGTGGGTTCTTGCATTGGCTAGTCTGTCCTCTGGTTCAAGCCTAGCACGGCTCCGCTACCAGGTTGTCTTCACAGTACTGCTCTGTACTGAATGGACTAACGAACTCCGCCCCCAGCACCGGTATTTATAAGGGATCTTTCTTAAGGCAGCAAGTGGAGCTCCCCATACAGGCCTGGGGTGTAAGGTGTTGTGTGTGTTTGGGCACCTGACGTGAAAATCCCTCCATGCACTAGGTGTGCCTGTGGCTACCTGTACCGCAGGGTGCCCTCTTTCACTTCTTATATTCAAATAGATGCAGAACACAACACTTTTCTGGACCTCTGAGCTCTGGTAATTAGCTCTGCATCTGGACTTTCTAAGACTTCCTTCACCAGGCCTCCCTAGATAATTTAATGTGTTATATAGATTTGCTTAAACTTCTCTGCATTTGGAATCGCTATAGACTTTGCTTTTAAAGCATGTGTGTTTATGTTCTTTGAGCTTTATTCTGCACTTTGTTGTTAATTATCATGTGTTATAATATAGATTTTTTTACACCTATAAACTGTGTTCTGTTGTGTCTTTGCTTCACATAAAAAGACTCCTGAGTTATCCATTATAATTATTACACCCTGCTACTAATGAATGTTTAATCTTGAAATGCTAGGCCAGGACCTGTTCCAGACCCTGTGCCATGCATGCAGGCTGAGCCATTCAGCAGTTTTTTTGGTCACCTAATGTCACTTTGTTGGTATCTGGGCTGATTTTTTTAAAATGTAGAGACTCTACTTGGGGTCTCCTTCTTGTCTGTTTCCTGAATCTACCAGGGCTCTGTGAGCACAATGCCTGTATGTGTCACTCCTCTCATTGTTACTAAATATTTACTAATAGTTATTGAATATTTAACCTTCAAATGCTCATTTCCTTGTTCCTGATCAATATTGAAGATTAAAATACTGTATAAGCCCAGGCCTTGTCTTATGCATCCATAATCCACAATGATGAAAATTTTAACTCTGGGAGATAGACGGCACTTTTCCTTGTGTCTATCCATAGTTTGAGCTGTTTTGGGAGCTTTTGGGCCCCTTTTAATGTTTTTTCTCTAACCTTGATTTTGCCTTCCAATGATTTGAATGGGGTTCGGAAGTTTGACGAACTAATCGGCAAACATATGCCCATTCGGCGAACCAAACTGAGCCCAAACTTCAAAAGGCTTGCTGAATTCTATGTGTGAGAACAAAAGGTAGCAACGTAGAACTTAAAATAGGTGATATGCAAGGTGATATCATAGACCAGTCTAAAAAAATGTGTTTTAGAGCATGCTTAAAACTATGGACACAGGGAAATATCTTGATTTTCTGAGGTAGTGCAATCCAGAGACCTTTTATAGCAGAAGAAAAATCTTGGAGACTAGAATGGAGGTTCAAATTATGGAAGATGTGGGTATAAAGTCATTAGCCTAAATCAGAACAATGACAATGGCAGAATGGTAGACAGAGATGAGAGTGGTGCCTCAGAGAACATTTTTGGTGAGTGTGATAAATTTGTTGCATCTGTGGCAAAATTGTAGCAGCTTGACAGAAAAATAAGCATTTTACTGCATTAGGGATAGTTTGGAGAAGGGAGACTTAGGTGAGTTAAATACTGAATAGCAATAAGTTGGAATATTTAAGACAAGAGTGAACCAGTGTGACAGTAAATGTTTTTGCAGTTTCAAAGGTTAGAAAAAATTGACTGTTGATTTTTTTGAGATGCAGGTGACCAGTAGGAAAGTAAAATTTAACTGTAATACATTAGGCTTACACCCTGGAAGTCATGGTAGATCACATATTAAAATGGAAATATCTGGTTATGTTAATATAGGGTGAAAGGAGAAAAATGAAAGTAATACTGTAGATTTAATTTTAGATAGAGTAAGGTTATTGTGCTAGAGATAGCAGGAAATCAGTTAATGGTAATTTGTAGTAATGTGGAGGTGATGTCATGAGAAAATATGTGTGTATGTATGTATTTGTTATCAGCATACTCATAACTCTAAATCAAATCTAACTGTATATGAAATAGGGGTTGTGCAGAGAGAAAGAGGAGAGGACTTACAGTTGTGGCCAAAAGTATTGACACCCCTGCAATTCTGTCAGATAATACTCAGTTTCTTCCTGAAAAAGATTGCAATCACAAATTCTTTGGTATTATTATCTTCATTTAATTTGTCTTCAATGAAAAAAACACAAAAGAGAATGAAGCAAAAAGCAAAACATTGATCATTTCACACAAAACTCCAAAAATGGGCCAGACAAAAGTATTGGCACCCTCAGTCTAATACTTGGTTGCCCAACCTTTAGCCAAAATAACTGCGATCAACCGCTTCCGGTAACCATCAATGAGCTTCTTACAATGCTCTGCTGGAATTTTAGATCATTCTTCTTTGGCAAACTGCTCCAGGCCCCTGATATTTCAAGGGTGCCTTCTCCAAACTGCCATTTTTAGATCTCTCCACAGGTGTTCTATGGGATTCAGGTCTGGACTCATTGCTGGCCACCTTAGAAGTATCCAGTGCTTTCTCTCAAACCATTTTCTAGTGCTTTTTGAAGTGTGTTTTGGGTCATTGTCCTGCTGGAAGACCCATAACCTCTGAGGGAGACCCAGCTTTCTCACACTGGGCCCTACATTATGCTGCAAAATTTGTTGGTAGTCTTCAGACTTCATAATGCCATGCACACGGTCAAGCAGTCCAGTGCCAGAGGCAGCAAAGCAACCCCAAAACATCAGGGAACCTCCGCCATGTTTGACTGTAGGGACCATGTTCTTTTCTTTGAATGCTTCTTTTTTTCTCCTGTAAATTCTATGTTGATGCCTTTGCCCAAAAAACTCTACTTTTGTCTCATCTGACCAGAGAATATTCTTCCAAAACGCAGATTTATGTATAGAAATGAAAACCGGGCACTGACCTGTTAGCGCCATTACTCCTATACTCCTGTGGCGGTGACGTGCTGTGGAATCTCCTGTTGCTCAGCCAGAGTTCAAGACAATAAAACCAAAAAGAAAGATGGCGGCACTCAGCATTCCAATTTGCAGCTGGTTAATTTAATGCAAAAATTACAGCAGCAGGTGCATGATACAGGGAGGGAGGTGCTAGGACCAATAGTACGGGTTGACACTGTTGTACCCTCGGACTGCAGGGCAGCTTCAACTTGTTTGTATGTTAGTCAAGATTATTTATCTACCATCCACACAATCTTGCGCTGAAATCTCTCTTCAATTTTTCTTTTCCGTCCACATCTAGGGAGGTTAGCCACAGTGCCATGGCCTTTAAACCGCTTGTTGACACTGCGCACGATAGACACAGGAACTTTCAGGTCTTTGGAGATGGACTTGTAGCCTTGAGATTGCTCATGCTTCCTCACTCTTTGGTTTCTCAAGTCCTCAGATAGTTCTTTGGTCTTCTTTCTTTTCTCCATGCTCAATGTGGTACACACAAGGACACAGGACAGAGGTAGAGTGAAATTTAATCTATGTCAACTGGCTGCAAGTGTGATTTAGTTATTGCCAACACCTGTTAGGTGCTACAGGTAAGTTACAGGTGCTGTTAATTTCACAAATTAGAGAAGCATCACATGATTTTTCTAACAGTTCCAATACTTTTGTCCACCCCATTTTTTATGTTTGGTGTGGAATTATATCCAATTTGGCTTTAGGACAATTCTTTTTGTGTTTTTTCATTGAAGACAAATTAAATGAAGATAATAATACCAAAGAATTTGTTATTGCAATCATTTTCAAGAAGAAACTGAGTAATATCTGACAGAATTGCAAGGGTGTCAATACTTTTGGCCACAACTGTAGGTCTGTACCCTGAGGAACCCCAACACTAAGAGGAAGAGGAGAGCAAGAAGAGCCAGAAAATGAAACAAAGAGTGGTCAGAGAGATAGAAAAGGAACTGAGAGAGTAGCATACTTACCTCTTGAGGACCTTGCATTTTTACTTCTTATCACTTTCATTTTTCCCTAACTCCATCCAAGAGCCATATCTTTTTACCTTTCTATCAATACAGCCATATGAGGGCTTGTTTTTTGCAGAACGAGTAGAACTTTTGAATAACATCTATTTTATCATATAGTGTAGAGGAAAACACAAATTCCAAAAGCAGTGAAATTGCAAAAAAGTGCAGTTACATGTTTGTTTTTTGAGTTTTTTATTTATGCTGCTTACTACATGGTAAAACTGACATGTCAGTATGATACCTCGGGTTTGCAGAAGTTCTTAGATGCCAAACATGTATACTTTTACCTAAGTGTTAAATATAAATTTAGCAGTTTTTGAAGAAAAAGAATTGCACTTTTGGTGCCATTATCTGTGACCTGTAGCTTTCTCACAGTTTATTTTTTACCACTTGAGCTGACATTTTAAATGATGCAATTATTGAGTAGATCCATTGTTTTGTTACCAAAAAACTCTATTTTGTCAATTTTACTTTTGTTTCCCATTACGCAATTAATCAGATTACCGTATATACTCGTGTATAAGCCGAGTTTTTCAGCCCAAAAATTGGGCTGAAAAGTCCCCCCCTCGGCTTATACACGGGTCTATACAGTATGTGCTGTGTGGGGGCTGTGTCCGGGTGCTGGGGAGGCTGGAGGAGGCGTGGGGAGGCTCCTGACAGAGCGGCCCGTCACGTGGGGCCGCTCATTAGATATGCACGGCTCCCCCCGCCCATCACAGCGGCAGGGGGAGCCGTGCATACAGCCCCCAGATGTTCACAGGCCCCCAGTGGGGTATACAGCAGGCCCCCATATACAGCAGGCCCCCAATGGCACCCGCTCCCCCACACTGTGCAGAGCCCCCCCTCCCGATGCATTATGTTACCATCCAGCCGCGTATTCATCACCGTCCTCCCGTCCATCCTCTCGCGCTGTGTTCAGCTCTCACGTGACCCGGCGCGATGACGTCATCCGACTGCGACCGCCGGGTCACATGAGACCGGGAACGCAGCGCGCCAGGATGGACGGGAGGACCGGCGGTGATGAAGACGCGGCTGGATGGTAAGATAATGCATCGGGAGGGGGGGCTCTGCACAGTGTGGGGGGGCGAGTGCCACTGGGGGCCTGCTGTATACCCCACTGGGGGCCTGCCTGTATATACACCTCTGGGGGCTGCCTGCATTATACACCTCTGGGGGCTGCCTGTATATACCTCTGGGGGCTGCCTGTATACACCTCTGGGGGCTGCCTGTATACACCTCTGGGGCCTGCCTCTATATACACCTCTGGGGCCTGCCTGTATATACACCTCTGGGGGCTGCCTGCATTATACACCTCTGGGGGCTGCCTGCATTATACACCCTTGGGGGCTGCCTGTATATACACCTCTGGGGGCTGCCTGCATTATACACCTCTGGGGGCTGCTTGTATATACCTCTGGGGGCTGCCTGTATATACACCTCTGGGGGCTGCCTGCATTATACACCTCTGGGGGCTGCCTGCATTATACACCTCTGGGGGCTGCCTGTATATACACCTCTGGGGACTGCTGCATTATATACCTCTGGGGGCTGCTGCATTATATACCTCTGGGGGCTGCTGCATTATATACCTCTGGGGGCTGCTGCATTATATACCTCTGGGGCCTGCCTGTATATACCTCTGGGGCTGCTGCATTATATACCTCTGGGGGCTGCTGCATTATATACCTCTGGGGGCTGCTGCATTATATACCTCTGGGGGCTGCTGCATTATATACCTCTGGGGGCTGCTGCATTATATACCTCTGGGGCCTGCCTGTATATACCTCTGGGGCCTGCCTGTATACCACACTGCTGGGGGCTGTATACCTGTGCTGGAGTCCACCCTCGGCTTATACACGAGTCAATAGGTTTTCCCAGGTTTTGGGGGCAAAAGTAGGGGGGTCGGCTTATACACGGGTCGGCTTATACACGAGTATATACGGTAATTGATTTTACATTTTGATAGATTAGAAATTTCTGAACGCGGCATTACCAAATATGTTTATTTTTTATATATAGTTTTATTCTCAATGGGGAAAAGGGGGTTGATTTGAACTTTTAATTTTTTTAGTTTTTTTTTTCTATTTTCAAACATTTTTTTTCTATTTTAATTGGCCCCTTGAGGCACCTTGACACTGCATGTACAGTCTGATCGCTTATGCAGTGCAAAGAAATGCTCCCGCATCCCTCTGTACTGCATAACTGATAACATTCTTTTAGTAACGCTGCTAGAGCATCGGTGACAGAATGTGAGTAAAGACAGAGTTTGGGGTTGTCAGCTGACCCCATGCTGTCATGGCATCAAGGCTCTGTGATCGCATCCCTGCCACGGTGCTTTAGGTCACACTGTCAGTGATTGACATCACGATCTTAATGGTTAACAGTGCCAATTGGATTGCTGGTATGATCAGTCCTGTTTGCTGCTCATCAGATCAGCTGACATTTTCAGTGAACGGTGCTAGCACATTGTGTGAGCTTGTATCAAAGAGAGGGAGGCGGCTTTGTACGTACCTGTACATCCAAGGTTGTTAAGAGACTAAAGGCATTTAGAGAAAACATGGTGAGAATTTGGTCATTCACAGTGGTAAAAGCTGCAGAGAGATCTAGAAGAATCAGAAAATGTTAATTATCAATAGGTACCAGTAGAGAGCAAAAACCAATTGGAAAGAAGTAAAAGATTACTAATCAGAATACTAACAGATTTAACAAGCATTCTAGCAATGAAAGTGAGATTAGATACAGGTCTGTAGTTAGCAGTGCAGAAGAGTTTAGAGATTTTTTTTTTAAGTAATAAGGTAATAATAGCTATTTGAAAAAGGAAAAAGTAATGATACCACAAGATATAGAGAGGTTGAATAATTATGTTAGTAAGCTAGTGACCAAGGCCGGCATTAGGGGGGAACAGACGCCCAGGGCCCCCACTCTCTTAGGGGCCCCAAAGGAGCTGAACTGAAAATAGCAATAAAACAGTAAAAAAAAATTAAAAATACACATATTTGGTATCGCTGTGTTCGTAAGAATCTAAGCTATCAATATATTAAGTAAATTAATCCAATTAGTAAATAGCGTAACGGGAAATAAATAAAAACGCCAGAATTATGTTTTTTGGGCTACCACATTGTTACTGCACAATGCAATAAAAGGCAATCAAAATGTTGTATCTGACTCAAAATGATATCAGTAAAAATGTCAGCTCAGGGCACATGAAGTAAGCCCTCACATAGCCCTGCATCTTCAAAAATTAAAACATCATGGTCTCGGAAAATGGCGAATAAAGCTAATTTTTATTTATTTATTTATTTTTTTACAAATTTCTGGGGTTTTTTATGATTGAAATAAAAAAAATGTTTAGTATCTTCTTATTCTGATCTAGATAATCAACTTATGAAGTCACTTTTACCATATAGTTAACATGATAAATAAAAAACTAAAAAAAAATTGTGGAATTGCACTTTTTTTGCAATTTCAAAGCACTTGGAATTTTTTTCTCATTCTCCAGTACATTTTGTGGTAGAATGAATGATGTCATTCAAAAGTACAACTCATCCCGCAATAATATAAAAAATATAGCAGATGTTTGTTAAAGATGACATTTAAGTAGATGATCCTATGGAAACATTCTTCTTACTGACTGTCCAGTTTGTAAATTCTATTTCATTAACCTGGTAACGACAGCCTTACGTCTCTAGACGTCACATACATGTGACTCGGGTGGGCAGAGTTTTGCCCAGAGGGAAAGAAGCTGGAGAAGATGGAGGAGGATGACTAATGCTGACAGTGCAGAGGGCGGCAGGCTGTGCAGGGGGAGAGGATGCAGGGGGGATAGAGATCAGGACAGGCAGGGTATGAAGAAATTGAGACAAGGGGGATGGAGGATGGAGAGATCAGGGAGATCGAGGATGGAAGGAGCAGGGGGATGGAGGATGAATTGAAAGGACTCGGAGCAGGGGGATGGAGAGACCAGGGGGATGAAGAATGGAGGGAGCAGGGGGATGAAGGATGAAAGGAGCAGGGGAATAGAGGATGGAAGGAGCAGGGGGATGGAGGATGGAAGGAGCAGGTGGATGGAGGATGGAAGGAGCAGGGGGATGGAGGAAACAGGGGGATGAAGGATGAAGGGAGCAGGGAAATAGAGGATGGAAGGAGCAGGGGGGTGGAGGATGGAAGGAGCAGGGGGATGGAGGGAACAGGGGGATGAAGGATGAAAGGAGCAGGGGAATAGAGGATGGAAGGAGCAGGGGGATGGAGGATGGAAGGAGCAGGGGGATGGAGAGATCAGAGGGATTGAGGATGGAGGGCACAGAAGAATGGAGTGATCAGGTGGATGGAGGATGGAGAGACCTGGAGGATGGAGGGATCAGGTGGATGAGAGAGCAGGGGGATGGAGGATGGAGAGACCAGGGGGATGAGGATAGAGACCAAGGGATGGAGGATGGAGAGACCAGGGGGATGGAGAATGGAGGTAGCAGAGGATGGAGGGCACAGAGGGATGGAGAGATCAGGTGGATGGAGGATGGAGAGACCTGGAGGATGGAGGAATCAGGTGGATGAGAGAGCAGGGGGATGGAGGATGGAGAGACCAGGGGGATAAGGATAGAGACCAAGGGATGGAGGATGGAGAGAACAGGGGATGGAGAATGGAGGGAGCATGTGGATGGAGGATGGAAGGAGCAGGGGAATGGAGGATGGAGGAAACAGTGGGACAAAGGATGAAAGGAGCAAGGGAATGGTGGATGGAAGAAGCAGTGGGATGGAGGGTGAAAGGAGCAGGGGGATGGAGGATGGAGAGGCCAGGGGGATGGAGAATGGAGGATGCAGGAGGATGGAGGGAACAGGGGGATGGATGGAGAGATCAGACGTGAATCACGAGATGTAGGGCCGCAACCCCTCTCCCACTCCCCAAACTCAGCCGGCGCCTGACAGCACACCCCACCCTCCCTCTCTCGCCTCGGGAATGCATACCAGGAAATATTTTTTTACAAAAAAAGCACTGATTAGCGCGGTTAAAACATTAGCAACTGGATGTAACCCCCAGCGATCTGCTTTACCAAAGCAGGTTATCAAAAATAGATGGCATCTCAGAAATAAAAAAGTGGTATGGGGTCTTCCCATTTTTGATACCCAGCCACAGTAAAGCTGGCAGATGGGGGCTAATATCAGGATGAGAAGAGCCATGGATATTGGCCCCTTCCAGTCTAAATATGCCAGCCTGCAGCTGTCCCAGAAGTGGTGCATCCATAAGATGTGCCAATTCTGGTAATTGCCCAGCTCATCCCGATTGCCCTGGGGTGGTGGCAATTGAGGCAATATATAGGGTGGATAACAATTGTGATTTGTCAAAAAATCACTGCTGCCATCAAGCCTTAGTTAGTAATGGGACATACTGACAGCCACAGAGGACCCTTGGTAGTGACAAGCAATGACATCACTAAGTTCATAGCCAAAGGCTTTCCCACTACGATTAGGGAACTCAGTTGAACACGCTGCTGGATTGATGGATTGTGAGACACAGTGTCACAGAAGTCCAATAATCTGGTAGACAGGGCACCAGAGTTCACACTGGAGGCTCCCCTCTGCCCTCAGTAAACTCAGTTGAATGCACGGAAAGACTGCTGGAAAGCAGGACATGGCGGCACAGAAGTACAGCATTACAGGTGCAGGCTCAACTGAGTTTACTGAGGACAATGGGGATCCCCCAGTGTGGACCCCATTGACCTGACTGCCGGATTGTCAGACTGCTGTGGCATTGACAAATAGTTGATTTATTTGTCAACACAATGAAAAGCAATACAGCTACTTCATCAAGTAAAAATCAATATTGATTTTACCTGATGAAGAAGCTGTATTGCCTTTAAATGTGTTGACTAATCAATGGCGTTCTACCTATTGATGTCCTTGTAATAACTTTTTCCGCACATGAGAGTACCCCTTTTTTAAACTTTGGATTTACTGAGTAGACTTTAGAGCAGTCAACACTTTTTTAAAGATTTCTGTTACTCTTTACAGCATATTTATTTGGTAATATGTTGACAAATGCTGACAAAAAACAAAAAAATAAGTAGATCGTAATAAATACTACGGTAAGTTAATACATACCAGAATGGGATTTTATTAATTTATTATGAAAATGATGTGTTTTTCTTTTTATAATCATATATTACAAGTGTAACAGTGGTAAATTAATTATGAGTTATAAGCTACAAATAGTTATAGCAGCTATAAAGCCACTTTATCTAATCATATTTTGGAGCGTAACTCCAATCAAAAGAGGCTGCTAAAACTTTAATTGCTTGAGTATATGTGTAAGATAATAACTTGTGCCTTCTGCAACTTGTTATAGATTTCCAATAAAGTCAACTTGGATTAAGAAGTTTTCTATGTCTAGCCCTCGGGGCAGCTGATTATAGGTTTGACCTTTGAGATGCTGTGTATTTCCCACTTAATCATTGCTGGAATGAGCTGCTGCTAAGAAGGATCTATAGAATCCCTGTGGAATAAGCGAAGCTATCTAAAAATAATGAGTCTCTTTTTCTTTGCTCCTTTTTGTACTATATTCAGGCATGGCTAAAGGTTGAGGATAAGCTTTAAAAATAACAATATTAAAAACAAAAAAATCTGAGTATGGTTTTATAATTTTAGAAAAGGCACGTACTCAAGTTTACATTTGTTGGCAGCTTTATGTAGCATAGTACTTATTTACAATTTACAAACTATATACACATAATCACAACTGTCCATAAAAATCCAAAAAATGACTTGTTAAAATGTTGTCGATATACTTTACTTTTTGATTATTCAAAAGTTATTCTCTCTTGATGACTCAAAAGTTTTCAGCTTACTGCACTATTGGTTCTCAGAGGAGCGTTTGCTCCCTGTGGCCAGAACAATGACACAAAATTGGTACCATCTTCATTTTATCTTGTTACTATAGCACACTTGGCGGCTTAGATTTAATCTTACAAATTACTCTAGTTTTGCCATCACTTCATTTTTCAATTCATAGAACCTATAGTTTTTACTATTTTCACCATTTTGTCATCAAACCACTGTGGAACTGAACAGCGTAATAGATATAATTAGACCTTCTGTAATAATACTGAATGGAAAAAGCAATGAATCTCCTCCTAGGAAGGCAATCAGAGCGTTGGGCCCACAGGATGCAAACTGTGCTTAACAAGGTTTGGGGTTAAGGGACTGTCAGCATAGTCTGTTTCATACTCAAGAGAAATATAACGCTAGAATGCAAATCTAAACTTCAACACAGGAGGGAGGCGGTTATTTCACTCATTGAAAAGATAACATGGTAACTCATAAGAAAGCTTGTATGTATTCTATGTCATCAAGATACAAATGTCACGTACTATACAAGTAATATAGAGTAGTATACATATGTAAGATATGCACAAATTATATATTAATCAGCCTATAAAGTCTCATGTGGTTTATAAATGTCAGAAAAATAAGTACCCTTATTGAGAACATGCTAATGATGATCTGGGCTGGAAGAATTAGGCTAGGGTCACACTTGCGTTTCTTTTTTTTAAATCTGATCCGGTTTTGAGCTTTTAAAAAGCTTAAAACCGGAGCAGGAAACACTCCTCATAGGAGCCCATTCTAAAAACCGAATTGCTTTACAAGCAATCCGGTTACCGCATCCAGATCTGCAGCCTGCATGAAAAATCATGCAGGCTGCAGTTTTCAGAGTCGTTCTAAGCTAAGCAATGAGGTAACCGCATTGCTCAAGATGTGTAATCCTGAGCAATGCGGTAACCGTATATACTTTGCTTATCCCGGCTGCCGCAGGGATAAGCAAAGTGCTTAACTGTAAAATAAAGCTTAATTAATGATAATAATTATGCCCTTCATGTCTCTAGGGGGTGCCCACCCCCCCTAGAGACATGCTACTTACTTAGATTGGCATGTAATAGGTTAATATGTTATGTACAGTAAGCCGACTCCTGTCGGCTTTGTACATTTTTATGAATGAAGCCGCAGCTCCCCTGTGAGCAGCGCCATAGATCTACTGTATAAGCCTTCAGAACCCTGGACAGCGCACATACTATACGTACATTAGGTATAGTATGAGTGCTGCTCACAGGGGAGCTGCGGCTTCATTCATAAAAATGTACAGAGCTGACAGCAGTCGACTTACTGTACATAGCATGTTAACCTATTACATGCCAACCTAACTAGGTAGCATGTCTCTAGGGGGGGTGGGCACCCCCTAGAGACATGAAGGGCATAATTATTATAATTAATTAAGCTTTATTCATAGATTTTACAGTTTGCTCATCCATGCGGCAGCAGGGATGAGCAAACTATCCGGTAACCGGATTGCTCCGGATTACACATCCAGAGCAATCCGGTTACCGGATTGCGGCTTGTCTGAAGCCAATTGCGTTCACCGCATCCGGATCTGGATGTGGTGAACGCAATTCTATGAAAAAGTGTGACCCTAGCCTTACCCTCTTCTTTTTTATAATTTTATAAAATTATATCACAGTTTATATTTTGTATGAAGAATATACATGGCTGTTGAAATAATATTTTTTTGTTCCAATAATTTTTATTGAGGTTATGCAAAGCAAATACAATGACATAAACATGGACAAGAATACATAAACAAGAAAACAAAACAGCCAAGTGAAGTAGAGGGGGGGGGGAAGGTTTGGATGAGACAAGGACCACCAGGGACCTAAACGCAGATACCACATACATTGTGAACAAAGGCAGAAATAGCAACATGAATAACTCCGTGAACGGCCAGCATCAAAAGTCTAAGTCTCACACAATCGGAACTGCAGACGGGTGGGCCGCCCATCGTGCCCAGTCGTCTATCACCCTGTTTCTGGTGGCATTATCTAAAGCTAGGTGGTATTCATTGTGGAATATCACATTCAGACGATTAGTGACCTCCGCAATAGAAGGGGGGGCGTCCGCCCGCCATTTAGCTGCGATGCTCAACCTTGCAGCAGTTAAAACATTAGAAATCAGCGTTCTGGAGTCCCTGGGAAAGAGATCGATCCCTACATGTAAGATTGCCAGCTGCGGCGACACCTGGACACGCATGCCCGTTGCCGACCCCATCAAGACAGAGATGACTGCCCAAAAGGGGGCCAGTCTGGGGCAGGACCACCACATGTGGGCCAGTGTACCTCTTTCTCCATAGAGGGGATCGATCCTGGGAGAAGCGCGCCAGGGTCACCGGAGGGTAATAGCACCTCATAAGAATTTTCTTCAGGATTTCCAGGTGATTAACACACCTGGAAGCTGCCTGTAAGACCCTCAGTCCCCTATACCAGTCTTCCTCTGGGGCCGTGAACCCCAGGTCTTCCACCCATCACCTCATGTAGCTTGGTTTATTGGGGAACAAGGCCGCAGTCAAATGTCTATACACTCCCGACAAAGCTTTTTGTTTAGTGGAGGAAAAAAGGAACTTTTGAAAATGGGAGACCTCAGGGGGAGGGCGGGCCCCCCACGTTCCCCCAAGAGAGCTAAAGAAATGTGAGATCTGCGCATATTGGTAGAAAGTCCTCTCTATACCCAGAAATCTTGCACAAATGCTCGAAAAGCGGCTGAGACAACCCGACTCAAGGAGGTCCGCACAGTTGCGGATCCCCGCCCACGTCCAAGGACCAATGTTCAGGAAGGGGATATGAAAAGGCAAAGCCCTAATGTCTATATCCTTAGGGGATAATGAGATCTGCTTCCCCACCTCTTCCCTCCAGGTTCGCAAGAGTGAGACCATCGTGGGGAGCTGCAGGGACACTCTCGTAGGGGCCAAGCACTCCGCCTCTAAAAGATGGCACAGAGAACCAGTCCCAAGGAGAGCGGACTCAAGACCCACCCAGCCCCCAGTGCCCCTCGCCATCCACCAAAGCTTAGCGTCTTGAAGCAGTGTAGCTATGTAGTACGCCGACAAATTAGGAACGCCCATTCCCCCTTGACTGTAAGGCAGATACATGATATTCCCCGATACTCTGGCTCTTCGGCCTGCCCAGATGTATGCATGCACGGCTCATTGCAAGCGCGTTAGTAGGTTGGAGGGAATAGACAGAGGCAGATTGCGAAAGAGATATAGAACTTTCGTGAGGAGGAACATTTTAAAAGCATGAATGCGCGCCACCCACGACAGGGCTGGCAGGGGGTGAGTGTTTGTTTCTCTTGCGCAGGGAGGCCAGGAGAGCATCCACATTAACTGACACTATCCGGTGAGTGTTTGTTAGGGTGATCCCAAGGGATGGAACACCCTCCTCCCTCCAAACGAAGGGAAACTTCTGACGCAGTCTGGCAGCAAGCGGGCCCAGGACACCGATGGGGAAAATCAATGATTTAGTCGCGTTCAATTTATAATATGATAATTTGGTGAACAGGGCCAGGGCGTCCATCACCGCCGACAGGGAGGTCTCTAAGTCAGTGCAAGCTATAATAATATCATTGGCGTAGAGCCCAATTTCATGGGATATCTCACCGACGGAAAACCCAGTTATAGCCAGGTTTGATCTAATAGATTCCGCCAGGGGTTCGATTATCAAGGAAAAGATAATAGGAGGCAGGGGACAACCCTGGCGGGTACCGTTGGTCAGAGAAAAGGCCGAGGAGAGAAATCCGGAGGAGAGCACTCTGGCGTTCGGGTTGGAGTACAAGGCCAAAATGGCCGAGAGAACAGGGCCCCGAAACCCAAATTTCTCTAGGACAGAGGCCAGGTAACCCCAGTGCACCCTATCAAACGCCTTTTCAGCATCAAGTGACAGGAGGGCACTGGGGATCCCAGCCCTTTCAGCCACACTAATCAAATCAATAAAGTGCCTCGTGCGTCCTTCGTCTGCCTCCCGCTCACAAAGCCCACCTGATCCACATGCAGCAGCGACGGGGTGACTCTCTGGAGTCGGTATGCCAGGAGTTTTGAGAACACCTTCACGTCGCAGTTGAGCAGTGAAATCGGACGGTAGCTACCAGGGTCGTCTGGGGGTTTCCCCTGCTTTGGAATATTGACAATAGTCGCCGCGAGGGCACAGGGGGAGATGGTACCCGCTCCCTGCCAGAATTTACACGCCCTCGCGAGGAAGGGAGCCAACAAGCGGGCGAATATACGGTAATAATCGTTGGGGAGACCGTCCGGGCCCGGGGAGGAGTGGCGTTTAGTGGAAGAGATAACCCGTAAGATTTCAGCGTCCGTTATAGGGGAATCTGCAAGTCGCCCAGGAACCTCTCTAAGTCCTCCGGGGTCGGGGCCGGTGCCAAAGGGTCATCTTTAATGTTATAGAGTTGAGAGTAGTAGTGTGCGAAAGCATCTGCGATCTCGATGGGGTTAGAGCGAAGCACACCCGAGTGGTCTTTCAAGGCCGGGATAGAGGATATAAGCTCCCTTTTCTTAATTCGCTTGGCCAGTAGGGCCCCGGCCCGATCTCCTGCGGAGTAGAAGCACAGCTTGGACCTGCGGAGGCATTTCTCATGCCGCGACAGCAGAAATGCCCGCAACTGTGTCCTAACAGCATACAACTGCTGACTCACTTGGGAGAGGGGGTCATTTTGTGGATCTCCTCCAGGTCTTGGAGGCGGGCCAAGAGTTCCTCTCTGCGCCTTTCTCTTTCCCTTTTGAGACAGGAGGCCTGTTGGATCAACAGTCCTCTAACATACGCCTTATGGGCCAGCCACATCGTCTCGTCAGAGACCTCCCCGTTATCATTATGGAGAAAATAGTCAGAGAGCGCACGTTCTATATCTGTAACCATCTGCTGACATGATAAGAGGTCTGGGTTGAACCTCCAGGAGTAGGGTGCCTGAGGTCTGCCCGCCAGGGAGAGGGACAGGGAGGTAGGAGCGTGGTCGGACCACGTAATGAGTCCCACGTCCGCTTTGGTACAGACAGGCAGGGTTCCCCTATCCACCAAGAAAAAATCGATGCGCGAGTAGGACCTATGCCTGTTAGAGTAGAACGTATAGTCCCGCTCCCCGGCGTGCAGGTACCTCCAGATGTCATGCAGGTGTAAAGACCTGCATAGGCGACCCAATTCCCCCCTGGCAACAGCCTGACCCGCCGAGGAATCTGAGTGGCGGGACATTACAGCATTAAAATCTCCAGCCATTACCAGCATACCCCTAGAATGTTTCTCTACCAGTTTCATAAGAGAGAGAAACGTGATCTGAAAAGCATTTGGCGCGTATAGGGTCACTAGAGTAAACAGCATGTCATACATTTTACATACAAGGATTAGAAACCTTCCAGCAGGATCTGCCACAGACTCCAGAAGCTGAAAAGGAATGGATGATCTAATAAAGATCCCCAGCCCTGCCTTCTTCCCATTGCTGTTAGCAAAGTAGGATTTGCTGTAAAGGCGGTGGTGGACTCTAAAGTTATCTGCCTGTAGCAGGTGAGTTTCTTGAACACATACAGTGCCTACAAGTAGTCTTCAACCCCTGCAGATTTAGGTGGTTTGATAAGATGCAAATAAGTTAGAGCTAGTGATGGGCGAATCCTAAATTACTCGGAATCGCTTGACTCTAGCGAGTCCGAGCACAGGACTCGCTACTCGTTGCGAGTCTAGCGAGTCCAATGTTAATGAATGGGGAAGCGAGTAATAGCGAGTAGTGTGAGATTTACAAATCGCAGATGTGTCTCGGAAGCTTCAGCCTGAAGCAATCCTAGTTTTGCCATTGATTTGCATTGGACTCGTTTACTTTGCAAGTAATCGCTGGGAAACTCGCACAAATAAGAGTCCTGTCTGCTCTGTGTGCTGGCTGCCGCAGCTCCAGGGTCCTAGAGCCTGCCTGCTGCCTGATGTAGCAGAGCTGAAATTGTTCTCAGTCTGCTCATTCCCTGTGCATAGACATCTATATCTATGCAAAGGGATGAGCAGAGAGGACATCGCGTTTTGGACTGCGTCGGACGGAAGAGGATTTTTTTAAATTAAAGATGGAGCCCCTAATGGCTTTTTTTTTTATTTGTAATAAAAAATTTTCTCTGTGTTTTTTTTTTTTAAACTAATTTAATAGAAATTCATGGCGGTCATGTCTAATATTGGCGTGACCGCCATAAATTTCGGGCTTAGGGCCAGCTGATAGTACAAAGCTGGCCCTAACCTTTTTATTACCCAGTGTGCCACCGCCACCAGGGCCGCTGGAAGAGCGGGGTTCAGCGCCAGAGGATGGCGCTTCAATGAACGCGCCATCTTCTGGGGCGGCTGCGGGCTGCAATTTGCAGCGGGGGGTGCCCAGAAAGCTTGGGCATCCCTGCACTGCGGATTCCAGCCCCCAGCTGCTTAGCTGTACCTGGCTAGACATAGAAATTGTGCGGAGCCCCACGCATTTTTTTTTAATTATTTCATGAAATTCTGAGATTATGACTCTGAGACTCTGACTCTGAGACTCTGACTCTGAGACTCTGACTCTGACTCTGAGACTCTGACTCTGAGACTCTGACTCTGACTCTGAGACTCTGACTCTGAGACTCTGACTTTGAGATTCTGACTCTGAGACTCTGACTCTGACTCTGACTCTGAGACTCTGACTCTGACTCTGACTCTGAGACTCTGACTCTGAGACTCTGACTCTGATTCTGAGACTCTGACTCTGAGACTCTGACTCTGAGATTCTGACTCTGAGACTCTGACTCTGAGACTCTGACTCTGAGACTCTGACTCTGAGACTCTGAGACTCTGAGTCTGACTCTGAGACTCTGACTCTGAGACTCTGACACTCTGACTCTGACTCTGAGACTCTGACTCTGAGTCAGACTCTGACTCTGACTCTGAGACTCTGACTCTGACTCTGAGACTCTGACTCTTAAACTCTGACTCTGACTCTGAGACTCTGACTCTGAGACTCTGACTCTGAGATTCTGACTCTGAGACTCTAACTCTGACTCTGAGACTCTGACTCTGAGACTCTGACTCTGAGACTCTGACTCTGAGACTCTGAGACTCTAAGTCTGACTCTGAGACTCTGACTCTGAGACTCTGACTATGAGACTCTGACACTCTGACTCTGACTCTGAGACTCTGACTCTGAGTCAGACTCTGACTCTGACTCTGAGACTGACTCTGACTCTGAGACTCTGACTCTGAGACTCTGACTCTGAGACTCTGACTCTGACTCTGAGACTCTGACTCTGAGACTCTGACTCTGAGTCAGACTCTGACTCTAAGACTCTGACTCTGAGACTCTGACTCTGACTCTGAGACTCTGACTCTGAGACTCTGACTCTGAGACTTTGACTCTGAGACTCTGACTCTGAAACTCTGACTCTGAGACTCTGAGACTCTGAGTCTGACTCTGAGACTCTGACTCTGAGACTCTGACTCTGAGACTCTGACACTCTGACTCTGACTCTGAGACTCTGACTCTGAGTCAGACTCTGACTCTGACTCTGAGACTCTGACTCTGACTCTGAGGCTCTGACTCTGAGACTCTGACTCTGAGACTCTGACTGACTCTGAGACTCTGACTCTGAGACTCTGACTCTGAGTCAGACTCTGACTCTGAGACTCTGACTCTGAGACTCTGACTCTGACTCTGAGACTCTGACTCTGAGACTCTGACTCTGACTCTGAGACTCTGACTCTGAGACTCTGACTCTGACTCTGAGACTCTGAGACTCTGACTCTGAGATTCTGACTCTGAGACTCTGACTCTGACTCTGAGACTCTGACTCTGACTCTAAGACTCTGACTCTGAGACTCTGACTCTGAGATTCTGACTCTGAGACTCTGACTCTGACTCTGAGACTCTGACTCTGACTCTGAGACTCTGAGACTCTGACTCTGACTCTGAGACTCTGACTCTGAGATTCTGACTCTGAGACTCTAACTCTGACTCTGAGACTCTGACTCTGAGACTCTGACTCTGAGACTCTGACTCTGACTCTGAGACTCTGACTCTGACTCTGAGACTCTGACTCTGAGATTCTGACTCTGAGACTCTGACTCTGACTCTGAGACTCTGACTCTGAGACTCTGACTCTGAGATTCTGACTCTGAGACTCTGACTCTGAGACTCTGACTCTGAGACTCTGACTCTGAGACTCTGAGACTCTGAGTCTGACTCTGAGACTCTGACTCTGAGACTCTGACTCTGAGACTCTGACACTCTGACTCTGAGACTCTGACTCTGAGTCAGACTCTGACTCTGACTCTGAGACTCTGACTCTGACTCTGAGACTCTGACTCTTAAACTCTGACTCTGACTCTGAGACTCTGACTCTGAGACTCTGACTCTGAGATTCTGACTCTGAGACTCTAACTCTGACTCTGAGACTCTGACTCTGAGACTCTGACTCTGAGACTCTGACTCT
>JARQOC010000003.1:557498393-557584863 GCA_033576535.1 Allobates femoralis
GCTGCCTAGGAGAGTGGCAGCAACTATGAAGTAATGTTGGTGCTTCCCCAGTCTTTCTTCCTTACCTTTTTGTTGGTTTTAATACAGTAATTGGGACTAGTGCTTCCACTGGCCATTTCCCTAGTGAGGGTTAACATCAGGGCCAGCGAGAGACTAGATATCGTGCTCAGTGATGGGGGTGAAAGATCCTGTATAGGAACAGTAAGGAGATCAGGGCACAACCTCAGGTGGGTGCAGAATGTCTCCTTTCCCCTGTCCCCTTGGAGCAGGGCCCTCCCCATTGTGTTTGATCCCCTGTGTTCCCCCTGTTTGTATGGTCTCGTTGTGAACCAGACACTGTTGATCCAGGCACAACTGTCACTCACTGTAACCGCATGGACCCTAGTCTGTGGAGTGACAGGAAGAAACACAAGATTACTGTCAGTCTTTTTAGGCTGGTCACACACTGGCGTTCCCCTCCGCAGCGTTCTGCGGAGGGGAACCGCCATGTGAGTGCAGCCAGTGCAAGCCCCTATGTTTATAATGGGAGCGCACGGTGCTGCGCTTGACTGAGCATGACCGTGCGCTCCCATTCACTGTAATAAGTGATTTGTACACAGGCGGATGCCTGCGCACAAATCACACATTCTCGTCCGCAACAGGGACGCGACATGTTGCATTCCTGGTGCGTGTGTGATTTGTGCGCAGGCATCTGTCTGCGTACAAATCACATATTGCAGTGAATGGGAGCGCAAGGTCATGCGCAGTCAAGCGCAGCACCGTGCATTCCCATTATAAACATAGAGGCTTGCGCTGGCTGCACTCACATGGCGGTTCCCCTCCGCAGAATGCTGCAGAGGGGAACACCAGTGTGAAACCAGCCTTAATTTGGGCTCCATGCAAGATCTCACTTTGTGGGATATGTATGATTCTGGGAAAGGTCAATAATTAGCTCAAAACTAAACAGGAGGACCTAGTCAATGACCTGAAGAGACCTGGGACCATAGTCTCAAATATTACTGTAAGTAACACATTACACAGCTATGGACTAAAATCCTGCAGGGCATGCAAAGTCTCCCTACTCACAACAGCACATGTCCAAGTCCATTTGAAGTTTGCTAAGGACCATCTGGATTATGCAAAGGAGGCATTGGAGAAGGTCATGGGGTCAAATGGGACCAAAATAAAACTTTTTTCCACTCTGCGTTTTTTAGAGGAAGAAGAAGTATAAGTACAATCCCAAGAACACCGTCTCAATCATGAAGCATGGGGGTGGAAACCTGATACTTTGGGGGTTCTTTTCTGCAAAGGGTACAGACAGGGCGACTTCATCGTAGTGAAGGGAGAATGGATTAGTTCATGTATCACAAGATTTTGGCCAACAACCTCCTTAACCATTAAGAGCATTGAGGATGGGTTGTGTCTGGGTCTTCCAATATTACAATGACCTGAAACAGGGCAACTAAGGAGAGGCTCTGTAAGAAGCATTTCAAGGTCACGGAGTGGCCTAGCCAGTCTTCAGAAAGGAACTCAATAGAAACTCTTTGGAGAGAGCTAAAACTCAATGTTGCTCAGCCACAGCCCCAAAACCTGAAAGCTCTCAAGAACATCTGTATGGAGGAGATCTTATTTCAGTCACTGTATATATCTGTGTATTGGCCACATTATGTAATTGTGCATCTGTGCATTAATTTAATATTAAAGATGTGCAGGTTCTATAATTTTTTCTTTGTTTTAGTACATATAGGAGGGTGTAGCCCCCTCCAAGGCTCCACACACTTATCCACCCATCTTTCCCACACACTTGTGGCACATTTTGCCTTTTCTCCTTTTCACTCTTCATTTAGATGAGGCCTTGTTTGTCATATGCCATGGTAGGACATTTAGTTATTAAGGTCTATCTATAAAAAGGTACACCTTAACGTGGCTGAATGGCAATTATGCTTTTTGATCAAAAGCGCTTAGTACCTTATGATTAAAGTACCACTCCAGCATTTGTTTTTTATTCCACTGTTGGAGTGGTGTGTGGAGCCCCAAGGGACGTGGGGTACTCGGTACCGGACCGGTCTGCTGCTGGGGATGTCACTGGTGGCCTGGTCCGGACCGTGTCCCTGGCTCAGCACAATAAAAGGGGAATATTTACAAGGGATATTGTCACGGGTGATGCCACCCACTTGATGCGGCCAGTAATGGGGGCCGCCGCTGCTGCAGAACCTCCGGGGGTGATGTGAGGGCAGCGGAGGTGGTATAGTTCCAGTGGGGGGAACTGTATCCCCCGGGGCAGTAAAGGGTTAAAGTCTATTGGGGTTATAGATGGTGGGGAAGAGTTGGAGGACACACACTCACGTTTAGTTGATACTGTAATTCCCTTCTTGTCCTGATGCTGCAGAGCTGACAGGCTGGATCTGCAGGGAGGAATTGTCTCTGTGCTGGATCTGGAGCAAAGGTCGCAATCACTACACAGACTCCAAAGTTGTTTTCCAAAGCTTTACTGCTGATATTATTGCAGATTATAGTCCACGGAGTCTGTAATGGAGCTGGGCTCTCTCCCCACACCCTGTCCGGGTCGTTGGCTTCCTTGTGCTGCACTGTGTGTGTGTCCTGAGCTGCTGCTTCAAGCTAAGCTGCTGGGATTCCTCACGTCTCTCTCTGTTTGCTGCTGGTACCACTTGGTTAGGCAACTTGGGTCCTCTATGCTGCACTGACCCCTCCGTGTTGCTTCACTCTGGTACTAGGGGGCATCTAGAGATCCCGCTGTTCCTGGATTCGCTGTGCTGTGGGTGCCAGACACAGTACCGGATCCGGTGTCCGTCTCTCTGTGCGTACTTCTGGGGCAAGTGAAGGTATCACTCCAGCTCCCAGACGTGTTCCTCTGTCTTTCGTTCTCCTTTTCCTCTGACCCTTGCTAGGCCTGCACTGAGCTAACTCTGCTCTGTGTCCTCTTCTCAGCCCTGCTCCGAGCTGAACTGAGCTCTCCCTCATGGGCAAGAGTATATAAGGGAGCAGGAGGTGCTCCCTCTATTGCCCAGAGGTGGTAGTGTTTGTCAGTGTGTAGTGGGGGAGAGAACCCATGTGATGTTATTGTGGCACATTAACCCATGGAGTGCCACATTCCCCCTTAGTTAAATACAGTACTCCGGGACTGTGGAAAAACAAGTAAACAACAATTAAACACAATTAATATTTACATAGACATAAAAATGAAAAAGTACAAAAATCACTAGAATGTGAAAAAGAGTTCGAAAGTCAAAAAGTAGTCTTTCCAGAGGTTTAGTCTATTGCCTCCGGGCTGATGAATATATACAAGTGAGTTCTTACCACAACCAGTCCGTGGTATATATGGTCCATAAGTAAATAAGGAGATTGCAAAGTTCATACAGGATAGTCTCTGTAGGTACTGGGCTTTTTTAACGTTGCAATAACTATGTACATTTGTCCACTGAATTCAACTTATATTCAAACAACATATTTACATTATACATTTAATTCTGTATTTTATTCTTTGTACCTAGCTGGTATCTGACCTTGGGTACTACGCTCTGATCTGCGCAATGTTGGTGGAGTTAGTCTGAAAGTATGAGTGGACGTGTACCTACTTGGGGTGCATGGTGTTATGGCAGATGGAGGTCTGACTGCAGGACTGGCAAGTTCGCTGGGACCAGGAATCTGTTCTTCCTTTTTCTTTTTCTTTTTCTTTTTCAAAATTCTTTTTATTAAGAGAAAATGAACATTACATAGTATATTATCACATATGAAATACCTATAAAATACATGCCGTACAATCATAGCCCAAATGAAAGACGTAGTTAAATGGGCTCTTCTGTCAGGTGGAACATATCTTCTGTTCTGACATTTCAGGCTAGTTTAATAAGCAATGGGTTAAGGTAGTTGTTCCCAGTAGAGTACGGACAGTGCGTAATGTTAACAACAAGAAAATAAACAAAGATAGAGTAGAGTTAGGGTATACTTAGTGGAGGTAGGGGCAGTTGGGGAGGATTGTGAGGGGAGGGGTGATAAAGGGGGGTAGGTGTGGGCACAAGCAAGCGTGTATTACCATGTTCATAGAATAGTTTATGTATTCCGGGTTGAGGTTCTATAGTTGACCCATGGTTGCCAGACATCCAAGAAGGTGGTTCGGGTATGTTTCACCAGGGATACCGTTTCAGCCACATGGTAAAATGAGTGCACTTTGTCTTTTAGTTGCAACAGTGTCGGGAGACCAGTAGTTTTCCAGTGTGTCGGTATTAGTAGTTTAGCTGCATTAAGTATATGTTGGGCCAAATGAGATGCTTTTTGGTGGTCTGGCCAGATCCAGAAGTTCAGTAAGGCTGTCTCTGGTTTTAATTTTAAATCCTTTCGTATTACAGTGTTAATAAGCTTCTCAACTTGCTGCCAGAATACAGCAATGGCTGGGCATTGCCACCAAATATGGATGTAGCTGCCAGGACCCGCTCCACATCGCCAACACAGCGTGTTATTATCCTCGCACCAGCCAGAGCTCCGTATTGGCGTGTGGTACCATCTTGTTATTATTTTGAATGTGTTTTCTTGTGCACGGACACATTGGGAGGGACCATGGGATTGTTTATATATGTGGAGAATCTGAGTCGGTGTGAATTCGTAACCCAAGTCTCTCTCCCAATGTGAGACATATGCTCTTTTTGGACCTTTGTCCGAGGTTAAGGAATCTGTTCTTCCTCTTCAGATTCTACTTCCAGTTCTTCAAGTCTTGGGTCTTCTTCAGGTAACACGGGTTCTGGTAACGCAGGTTCTGGTAACACAGGTTCTGGTCTTGGGTCCATCATTGAAGGGAATGCAATCATTGGTACGACAACTGCTCCATGGTAATTCGGCCATGTTTTAGGAAAATCTCCTAGTACCGTGTGGAATACTTCTTCTCTTTCTTTCTCTTGAATAGGTGGGACCTGTACGGGTTCTATGACTTCAGGTGTCTTCAGTGTTTCAGGACACAATTTGAGTTGATCACGAGATACGACTTGTGAAGTTCTCCCTTCATCTTTGCTTATCAAATAGGTTTTTACATTGTCTTGGTTAGATGATAGGACTGTGTATGGGACTGCTTCCCACTGATTATCCAGTTTGCCTGTACGTCTCTTTCTCTTGAGAACTTGATCATCTTCTTGTAATGGCATTGCTTGAGCATGTCTGTTAAAAGTCTTCTCTTGTCTTGCTCTTGCTTGTTGTAGGTTTCTCTCTACACATTCTTGCACTTGGTGATACTGTTTCTGACGTTTGATATCCCAATCTGTTTCTTCTAATTCTGTATCTGGTTTTTCAACTCCCATTTCTAGATCAATTGGTAGCTTACCGGGTCTTGCGCGCATAAGGTATGCTGGAGTGCAGTTTGTAGAACTCACGGGGACATGGTTGTATAAGTCTACCAAATCAGGTAATTTATCTGGCCACTGGTTTCTTTCTGATTCTGGTAAGGTCTTTAACAGTTCGATTACTATATGATTCATTTTCTCGCATAGACCATTTGTTTGGGGATGATACGTCGTTGTGCGAATCTTCTTGCAACCGTACATATTGCAGAATTCCTTGAACAGTTCTGATTCAAAAGCTGGACCTTGGTCTGCAAGGACTTGTTCTGGGTAACCATGTGGTCTACAGAAATGCGTCTGGAATGCTTTTGCTGCCGTCTTCGCTGTCAAGTCTTTGACTGGTACCACCACTAAGAAGCGTGAGTAATGGTCCACGATGGTTAGGGCATAGACATAGCCTGACCGGCTTGGTGACAACTTGACGTGGTCTAACGCGACTAGCTCAAGTGGCTGCTTGGTTATTATTGGTTGAAGTGGAGCTTTCTGTAGATCTTTCCTTCTGAGGTTGCATGCGGCACATCTTCTGCACCATAGTTCAATGGATCCTCTCATGCCAACCCAATAGAATCTGTCTCTCAGGATTGCTTCTAACTTCTTCCATCCGAAATGCCCTGCGTTGTCATGATAAGCCTCTAAGACCATTTGAGTGTCTCGCTTGGGCACGATTATCTGCCAGACCAGTTCATGCGTCTTGGGATTGGTAAATCGTCTACAGAGCTTCCCTTGATGCAGGAACAACTTGCCTTTATCCTTCCATAGCTGTACAGCTTCAGCTGGGGCATTCTGTCCAGGGTGTGCATGTTGCGTAATCAGTTCTTTCACTAGCTTCACGGCTGGATCAGTATCTTGAGCTTCAGCCCATCCGTAGTGTCTTAACGGGTTAAGATTTATTTCCTGTTTCTTTTGATAGATGCCGGGTCGATAATCTTCTACCCTTGAACGATGAAAGGCCGGGAGTTCAATCTCTTCCAACTCTTCCGGTTCCTCTTCCACGTCTTTCAGGTGCGGCATCCGGGATAAGGCATCTGCGTTCCCATTCTTGCGGCCTGCCCGATATTTGATGACAAAGTTGTAGTTAGATAGCCGGGCTATCCATCGCTGCTCCAGAGCACCTAATTTCGCTGTGTCCAGGTGAGTCAACGGGTTGTTATCCGTGTAGATGGTGAATTCTGCGCCTGCTAGGTAATGTTTAAAGCGTTCGGTTACAGCCCAGACTACTTCTAGTAGCTCTAACTTGAAGGAGCTGTAGTTCTCGGGATTTCGTTCTGTAGGCCGGAGCTTCCTGCTTGCAAAGGCAATAACTCGTTCTTTGCCTCCTTGCTTCTGCGACAATACTGCTCCCAGTCCCACGTTGCTGGCATCCGTGTAAAGAATGAATGGTTGATGGTAATCAGGATATGCCAGGATCTCTTCTCCCGTCAGCGCACTTTTTAGCTGATTGAAGGAATTTTCTCTTTCTTCATCCCACCATGCCAGGGAATTACAGTTTGAAGTCTTCCTGGACCGTCCTACCAGAATGTCTTGCAGAGGAGCTGCTAGCTTCGTGAATCCTCGGATAAATCTTCTATAATAGCCTACCAGGCCCAGGAATTGCCTCACTTCTTTTACATTCGTAGGTCTTGGCCAATCCCTTATTGCCGTGACTTTATCAGGATCCGGTGCTACTCCCTCTGAACTCACGACATGTCCCAGGTACTGTACCTTTGGTTTGAGAAGGTGACACTTGGATGGCTTGATTTTCATGCCATATTTCGATAAAGCTTCGAACACTTCTGCCAGGTCTTGTAGATGTTGCTCGTACGTCTTCGAGTAGACTATGACGTCATCTAGGTACAGGAGGACAGTTTCAAAGTTTTTGTGTCCTAGGCAGCTCTCCATCAGACGTTGGAAGGTCCCGGGTGCGTTGCAGAGTCCGAACGGCATACAATTGAACTCACAGAGGCCCATCGGCGTAGTAAACGCTGTCTTCTCCTTGTCGGCCTCGGCCACAGGAACCTGCCAGTACCCACTAGTCAGATCAAGGGTGGAAAAGTAGTTAGCAGATTTTAATGCAGCTAATGACTCCTCAATCCTAGGTAATGGGTATGCGTCCTTATGTGTAATGTGGTTAATCTGCCGGTAATCTACGCACATTCTCATGGTCCCATCCTTCTTTTTGACTAACACTAGAGGTGCTGCCCAG
Source organism: Allobates femoralis (assembly GCA_033576535.1). NCBI lineage: Eukaryota > Metazoa > Chordata > Amphibia > Anura > Aromobatidae > Allobates > Allobates femoralis. The sequence goes on from JARQOC010000003.1 coordinate 557,505,900, forward strand.
GGGCTACAACTGTCTCTTATTACCCCTGCAGATTTCATTTCTCTGAGCATGTCTTTGGTGGTTTGGTAGTGAGCTGGTGGTAAGGGTCTATACCTTTCTTTTATAGGTTGATGGTTACCTGTGGGTATAGTGTGCTCTACCCCTTTGATCTGCCCAAAGTCTAACGGGTGTGTTTGCTGAATATCTGCTCATATTCTTTCACTACCCGGTATACTCCATGCTTGTGACGGGGAGGTGTAGAACTGGTACCTACATGCAACTTTTGGCACCAATCCTCCAGCTTCTCCTCTGAGCCATTGTCATCCGCCTGACATGACGGGTTCAAGGGCTCAGCGACGGTGATGTTGTTGTTATCAATCGTGTACAACTTAGCCATGGTAGCATACTTTGGCAATGTGACCTCATCTTCTCCGCAGTTCAACAGGCGTAATGGCACTCTTCCCCTGTGTACGTCAACCACTCCTCTAGCAGTGAGTATGGTCGGTCTACTGTCTGAGTACATGGGTTCTACCAGGGCCTGATAATCTTGCCCTTTAATGCCTATTGCGGCTCTGCACCACACCAACATTTCAGTTTTGGGAGGAATTACGATGGGTATTGAGTCACTTACTCTTACGCTGCCGATCTCACCTCCGGAGATTTCTACCTGTTGCTTCAACATCAGGGCTTTGATCTCTTTGTGCAGAAGCCTCTGTTGTCCAGTTCCGGCAGTCTCGGCGATTTGCTGCAAAACACTTAACACTTCGGAAAAACATTTCTCAATAACATTCATTCCTACCACCATCACGGGTTCACAGCCTCGCCGGTCGACATCTACGATTATAATACCCTGTTTCTGCAATTCTACCTTCCCAACCTGAATATTCATCTCTCTAAATCCAACCTTTGGTATTATCAATCCATTACCAGCCCACACTTCAAAGTTAAAGCCATCTGGCGCATTAGTAATGTCTGAATCAGCCCAGTACCTTTTATATAGAACATGTGGGATGGATGTTATTTGGGATCCGGTATCCAGCAAGGCACTAAAGGGAATGCCATCCAACACAATAGGGATCACCGGCTTTCCTCCCACGAATTTGTCATACCAGGCTGAGGGGCCTTGAGCGTTCATTCCTGGGGAGCGGCCCGCCTGCCCAGGGTATCGTCGTTTAAAGGACACTCTCGAGCAAAATGACCTGGTTTCTGGCAACGGCGGCAGACGGGCTGTCCATCTGGTTGGTAGCGATCGCTGGGTCGTCCTCTTGCTGCTGGGTATCTTCTGGGCCTCATCCACGGAACATCCTCTCTGCTGGTCGCCAACTCGATTTTGGGTGCAGGTTTTGACTCTCGCAGTTCCTTGATGACCTTGGCCATGGAGATCACGGTGTCTGTCAGGGCATCTAGCTTTTGGTTGATGGCTGCATTTGAGATATAGTCCCCGCCCTCAGCAGCAGTCGTTGACATGGCAGATGTTACTGGCGCTGCCGCCTGCTGAGGTGCTGCTGCAGTGTCAAGCACAGATGTTAATTCCCTTGGCTCTTCCAGCTGCTGCAGACGGATAGCCCTATCTTTCAGCTCAGTAAATGTCATGTCAGGGTTCTGCAGCAGTACCATGCTTAACTGTCCTCGATGGGAAGGGGAATGGAGACCCTCAATAAATTGGTCAAATAGCATTTTATCAGCTCCCGGGGCTAAAGCAGTTTCTGCCAGCTTAAGGGCTTTGAGTGCTTCCTGCAGGTTCAAGGCAAAGTCTCTGGCACTCTGTTTAGGCTTCTGGTGGCATGCAAAGAACCTCATCTTAGCCCGGGCATCAACAGCAGATTCAAAAGTTGCTTTCAGTCTGGTTGCTAGATGCTCTACAGTGTCCTTATCTGTGTCCAGCCAGGACGCAACCTCACGCCGTGCATTGCCCGTTAATTGTCCCATTATCATTCCTACACGCTGGGCTTCAGTGAGGGGATACATCACATAGTACTCTTTAATCTTTTGCATAAAGTCAGTTAGAGTATTAGGCTCACCGGAGTATTGGGGCAGCCACATTGCCCCTGGAGTATACAGCATCAGGAATGGCATTATGGATGCTGTTCCTTGCGCCGCTGCACCGCCGGACGCTACTGGCTGACCCGACGCTGCAGCTCCATCGGCTACTCCGCCGCCGTCTTGTGCATCGGTCTGCGACATCTTGGGCCCCCTTAGTTAATATGCGCCCTCCGTCTTCCGCTTCCGTCCGGATATCTCTGGGAGGTTCCGGGGAGCAGCAGGGATCTCCTTCCCCGCCGGATGTCGTCAGCACCAAGGGAGGAGGCTGGGTTCGCGCCAATGCAGGGTACCGCCCCCTTTGTTTCCCGCGCGCCGTGCGCTCCAAAATGGCGGATTCTCAAATATACAGTTCAGATGGCGCACAGGGTCCAATTCTTTTGGACCGGGTAGATCCTGTTCGTGACGCCAGGTTGTGGAGCTCCAAGGGACGTGGGGTACTCGGTACCGGACCGGTCTGCTGCTGGGGTGTCACTGGTGGCCTGGTCCGGACCGTGTCCCTGGCTCAGCACAATAAAAGGGGAATATTTACAAGGGATATTGTCACGGGTGATGCCACCCACTTGATGCGGCCAGTAATGGGGGCCGCCGCTGCTGCAGAACCTCCGGGGGTGATGTGAGGGCAGCGGAGGTGGTATAGTTCCAGTGGGGGGAACTGTATCCCCCGGGGCAGTAAAGGGTTAAAGTCTATTGGGGTTATAGATGGTGGGGAAGAGTTGGAGGACACACACTCACGTTTAGTTGATACTGTAATTCCCTTCTTGTCCTGATGCTGCAGAGCTGACAGGCTGGATCTGCAGGGAGGAATTGTCTCTGTGCTGGATCTGGAGCAAAGGTCGCAATCACTACACAGACTCCAAAGTTGTTTTCCAAAGCTTTACTGCTGATATTATTGCAGATTATAGTCCACGGAGTCTGTAATGGAGCTGGGCTCTCTCCCCACACCCTGTCCGGGTCGTTGGCTTCCTTGTGCTGCACTGTGTGTGTGTCCTGAGCTGCTGCTTCAAGCTAAGCTGCTGGGATTCCTCACGTCTCTCTCTGTTTGCTGCTGGTACCACTTGGTTGGGCAACTTGGGTCCTCTATGCTGCACTGACCCCTCCGTGTTGCTTCACTCTGGTACTAGGGGGCATCTAGAGATCCCGCTGTTCCTGGATTCGCTGTGCTGTGGGTGCCAGACACAGTACCGGATCCGGTGTCCGTCTCTCTGTGCGTACTTCTGGGGCAAGTGAAGGTATCACTCCAGCTCCCAGACGTGTTCCTCTGTCTTTCGTTCTCCTTTTCCTCTGACCCTTGCTAGGCCTGCACTGAGCTAACTCTGCTCTGTGTCCTCTTCTCAGCCCTGCTCCGAGCTGAACTGAGCTCTCCCTCATGGGCAAGAGTATATAAGGGAGCAGGAGGTGCTCCCTCTATTGCCCAGAGGTGGTAGTGTTTGTCAGTGTGTAGTGGGGGAGAGAACCCATGTGATGTTATTGTGGCACATTAACCCATGGGGTGCCACAGGTGCTTTAAATCAAAAATCCCCTTAAATTGGCGCCGAGAGACTGGAGCAGCGTTGGTAAAAGGTGAAGGTGAGTATATGATAGTGGACAGGGCATTTAGATTTAAAGAACCACTGCAGCACTGAAAAAACAAAACATTGGAGTTGTGCTTTAAAAGAGTTTTCCGGTCTGAGAATAAAAGTCTGCTGTCACTCTGTGGATCTAATAGTGACCTTATGAAGTAAATCCTTGATTACTTGCTCCTATTTCACATATACCATTGTATGTCAACAGCCCTCTCACTGCTGTGGTACGTATTTGATCATTTTACATTAATGTATTTGTTTATCCTAATCTTGCTGCCATCATATCCCCGGTTTACCTCAATCTGACAACTGATATCAGTATGATAGGGGGAATTTATATGGCGTTTTTTTTATTTTATGTGTTTTGATATAATTTCACGTTCATACCTCTACTAGGTTTCAAATATATTGAAAAAAGTGAAGGCATAGGACATTGCAGAAAGTGAATAATGTTTCCCTTAAATGTGTATAGAGCTGTTAATATAGGATCAGGTAAGGCCAAATGGACAAATCGGTAAATTATACCAAAAAACAACAGAAGAAAGACCGACATGAAGTCTAAAAATATGATAAAATTTATATAATATTTTATTTAGAGAAAACAGAGGATGAAAGGGTCAAATACTACATACATTGACTTGGACTGTAATACAAATTAGGATAGGATGAAAAATGAATGTTTCAAAAACTAAAATAAGTGAAGGAACATGGGATGCAAAAAATACCTGTTCAGTCAGATATGTATGTTTAGAAAAACATAGATAGTAGGCATATAAATATTAATTAGCTAAATAGAGGACTCAAAGGAAAAAATGTAAGAGCTAGTGCTTATGAGATTCTCAGTTTCAAGCAAAATGGATTACCTCTAAAATATAACTTTTATTAATTTATTCTAAAATCCGGACAGATGTGTCCTAATATACACAAGCAAAAGACACTAATAAAAGAGAAGAGGGTATAACTATGACCCTGTTCACTCCCTGTTCTTACCCTGCCTTGCAACAGTGTTTTAAACACATAAAAAAGCCTGGTTTCTCCATACCATGGCGGCTAGCCCTACAGAACCTAACCTGGTACCTATAAGGGCCAATCAGCAAGCCACTCTTATACACCCCCTGGTCTAGCAAAAAAGTGGGATAGGAAAATGTGTCCCCCTGAGTATGAGTCTATCCCTGGTACCTGGTACTCCTGAGATTTCAATTTCAAAGATTACTAATATTCAGTATCACAAAAATGTATGGGGTAAGCTTATCAATATGACATATTATGCCTAAATGAGCATGCAACACTATTATGTTCCTAACCAGTAAAATTAATCTGGTAACCTGGTCAAGTGAGTATTCAGTCCAAATTCATTCACATACCCTTCAACAGTATATAGAAACAGGAACATATAAAAGGCATTAAATTATGGATGCTGTCCCATATGCAAATTATAAGTAGTAGATATCAGCAATATGGTATCTAACCCAATCCAAGGGACACATTATTCAATCAGCCCACCTAATAAATCTTTCCAGGCCAGTGGCTGAATTATGGCAGGTAAAGATAGATACAATTCAGATCACATGTACTTATCTGGTTTCTGACAGTGAAACACTCAACACGTTTCCCCCTTCTCTTATGGTCACTGAGTTCATCAGGAGTGACAGAAAGATGTGTTCAGGGCTAGGTGTTCAGCCCTGGGATGCCAAAGAGGACACATAATAATCCCCTCTCCTTACAATAGATGGCGGCGTGCACCATGCATCCCCATTCCTTTTTATTTTCACTACAGATTGTGGAGACTGGAAGAGCAGCTCCAGTGTGCCCTCCACGCCGAGCCGCACCTTCCAGTGTGCGTTCCAATTACCGGAAGAAGTAATCCGGCATGACCACCCCTTTAGCACATGACCATTGTGTATGTCCGCCCCATATTATTGGCCCACGACCGGATGTGTGTTACCGCAAACCACATCCCTGGGAACTGAAATGCCCCATCAAAGGTTCCACCAGCATTTCCGGTGTATAATTCTGTTAATTCCTGGACTGGGAACAGCGCAATAATGTAGCATCAGGCTCCCATGTGGGTACATCAGGGGACATAAAAACCCAGGCTTCACAGCAGATATATAGAAGTTTCTTAGCACTGTGAGGGGTGTTTACAACAAACAACCTCATAGGGATGTGGCAATCAAGAGGGGGCTTCAGGGGATGAATGTACAGGTGCCCTTAATGATTTCAACACATCAAAGACAGACAACAAATAGTTAGTGTCAGGAGCTCAAAAAGTGAAAGGAACGATAATTTTGTCACATTGTACTGACATGATATAGCATATCCACGATCCATTTCCGAATTGATAAATAATAAAAGCAGAATAAACTTGTGCAGATACCTGGTCCCCATAGGTAAGAATACTAAAGTAGTATGGACGGTGACCAATTGGGTCCACCCGACAGACAAAGAAAATAGTGTCCTACAAGAAAGGTGCATACTTCAGTTGCTCATTTAAACCACTCACCCCCGCCGACCCCATCCTGTAGATACATCTAGTGATGGGCGAGTCCTAAATTACTCGGAATCGCTTGACTCTAGCGAGTCCGAGCCCGGGACTCGCTACTCGTTGTGAGTCTAGCGAGTCCAATGTTAATGAATGGGGAAGCGAGTAATAGCGAATAATGTGCGATTTACAAATCGCAGATGTGTCTCGGAAGCTTCAGGCTCTATCTGCTACAATAGCTAAATCATGTTTAATAGGCTCCCGCTGTCACAGCACAGTTAACTCTCTGCTTACCGGCGCTGCAGTGATTGGTAAGCAGGGTTTTAAATCCAGCAGCTTATGAATGAGTCGGCTCTGTGCTGTCGGCACTGCTTAATGCTCACAGCCTCACTGACTCATCACACAGCAGGGGAGCGCATTTCCGCCCCCTGTGGTGTGATGTGTGATGTAGCAGAGCTGAATGAGTTCAACAAGAAGAAGAAGGAAGACAGAAGAGAGAAGAAAGAAGAGAGAAGACCTGGGTCTTTGGAGGGATATGTGGTGGTAATAAAGTTGGAGTCCCTAATGGTGTCTGTCTTTATTTTTAATAAATAATTTTTCTCTGTGTGGTGTTTTCATTAACCCTTTATTGGAGATTCTTAGTGGCCGGGTCAAACCTGGCCTGACATTAAGAATCTCGGGCTTAATACCAGTTTGTATATAAAGCTGGTATTAACCCCTTTATTACCCAGCGTGCCACTGCCACCAGGGCCGCTGGAAGAGCGGGGTTCAGCGCCAGAGGATGGCGCTTCAATGAACGCGCCATCTTCTGGGGCGGCTGCGGGCTGCAATTTGCAGCAGGGGGTGCCCAGAAAGCTTGGGCCTCCCTGCGCTGCGGATTCCAGCCCCCAGCTGCTTAGCTGTACCTGGCTAGACATAGAAATTGCGCGGAGCCCCACGCACTTTTTTTTAATCATTTCATGAAATTCATGAAATAATAAAAAAAAAGGGCTCCCCTATATTCTTGTGTCCGGCCAGGTACAAATAGGCACCTGGGGGTTGGGGGCAGCCCGTCGCTGCCTGCTGGATCCGGCTGGTCCTAGAAATACGGCGAAGCCCACGTCATTTTTTTTCTGAAAAATCAATAGATATAGATGTCTATGCACAGGGAATGAGCAGACTGAGAACAATCTCAGCTCTGCTACATCATCTCTGTGCACAGACATTCATGTCTGTACACAGGGAGAGCAGGCGGGCTCTAGGACCCTGGAGCTGCGGCAGCCTGCAGGACCCGAGCCCAGAGCAGACAGCCGGACTCGTTACTGTGCGAGTTTCCCTGCGATTACTTGCACAGTAACGAGTCCAATGCAAGTCAATGGCAATCTTAGTTTTGTCAGAGTCTCTGACAAAACTAGGATTGCCATTGATTTGCATTGGACTCGTTACTGTGCGAGTAATCGCTGGGAAACTTGCAGAGTACCGAGTCCTGCGAGTCCCTTACTGCTCGCAGAGTAACGAGTCCTAGCGAGTAGACTCGCCCATCCCTAGATACATCTAGTTTCTTTCTTAGGGTGGAACCACACTGGGGTGAAAAAAAACGGTACATTTCTCATCCAGGAGAGTTGGACGAGTTTTGCATCCAACTGCTATGCGAGTGTCCGACATTTCTCTCAGATCACATCTGTGTGCTGTACGTGTGCAATCCATTTTTTTTCTCAGCAGCTATTTACTGTATAATCATTTACAGGAACATTTTACAGTGTTCTCAGCTGCTGAATGGTAATGTATCAGTGAAAAAAACGAGTGTCTCTCAGAGGGTCCGTGTGTGGTCCATGATTTTGTCGGACCCATAGATTTGCATTGGTAAGTCTTACACGTGAATCGCATACTGTCGCAGCATGTTGCGACTTTTTTATCATCCAGAATCTGGATGAAAAAAAGTGTCCGACACATGCAAATGTGCTCTCAGACATTGATTAACATTGGTCCGAGTGCAGTGCGATAAAATCACGCATTGCAGTCGTCCGAGTTTCACGCCAGTGTGTCTGTACACCTAAATCAGGAATTTCAGGGAAGAAAGGTGTACTACGGTCCGCGCTGCCAGAAACATCAAGGAAGACCCAAGACGAAGTTTTGATCCAAGCCTTCTTTATTCTCCTCCTACGCGTTTCAGTGCCTACCTGGCACCTTCATCAGGGATCACAAACAGGTGTCGACAGTGACGGGTGGCAACAACCTGATTTACACACCGCTACCTTGGGTTGTTTTGATGGTGCAAGATACATTTGTCTCCGACACCCGGTTGTTTCTAACCTTCTGTAGCAGCGTGTAAAGGTACCATAAGTGTATTATTGCTAGGTTTGTGCATTGTCTATAAAGTTGGATAAAAAGACACTCCAATAGGCTCACACACAGGATAGACCATGTGACTTTTACCAGTTTCCTGTGTCTGTGCATGCGAGGAGAAGCAGCCTGCTGATGCTGCACAGAGACACTTAAGATATGTATATTCCTGATTCCACAAAGCCTATCATATCTGTACCTGTTTATTGCTAATTAAAGCTCTGTTCTGTTGTCAACACGCTTTGAGAGTATCCTCAATGGTTATGGGCTCAGCATGACACAGAAATCCAGCATGACACAGAACCCCAGGAGTGACACAGAGCACAGGGTGACACAGAAGAGTAATACAGCAACAGAAGCCCAAAGCAAGCAAAAGCAGCACAGAGCAATAGAGAAGATGTCCACAAGCAGTGATCCTATCAAGTTCCCAATGCAAAGTCTCACCAATCAGAATTATCAATCCTGGAAATTCAAAGTGAAGATGCTGCTCATAAGAGAAGGTATGTGGAAATATGGGCAGGAACAAGTGCCTCATCCATTACCAGATGATTGGCTAGAGAAGGATCAGAAAGCACAAAGCACTATCTCCCTCAGTGTAGATGATGATCAGATTGTGCATACATGCAAGTGTGCAACTGCAAAAGAGATGTGGGATGAATTACAAAGAGTGCATGAAAGATCAAATCTCAGCAATAAGCTTTATCTCATAAGAAAGCTGTACTAGTATAAGCTAAGTGTATGAATATGCATGACTATATAAGAAACACCCTAGAGATTGTGGAGCATCTCAGGGGTATTGGAGAAGAAATCAAAGACTTTCATGTTGCTGCGCTTCTGTTAAGTGGTTTTCCAGAAAGTTATGACACACTTGTCACTGCACTAGATGCACGGCCAGATGATGAGTTCACACTAGAATATGTCAAAGACAAGCTTGTAGATAAATTCAAGCGAAAAACGCATAATGTAAGCAGCAGTAATGAATCCACAGCAGAATTATCATTAAAGACACAGGACTTTCCTAAAAATAAGAGCAATCTCGTGAATGTTTTGTCTGTAAAAATCCCAGCCACCTTAAAGCAAACTGCAGAATTTGGAAAGCAAGAATGAGTCAGCTTAAAAAGTAGAACAGTGACCAAAAGGTGAAACAACTGTAAAGGAAACGTCTGCATGTGTTTCTGCATTTAATACCAGTACAGGCTCATCTACTAAGCATATATGGTGTATAGACTCTGGTGCTAGCAGCCATATGACGAATAACAAGGCTTTCTTCACTGACCTTGATGATAGCAAGTCAGAAAAGGTCATCTTAGCTAATGGTATATAACTTCAGAAGGAGTAGGAGACGGCTACCTCCACTGTCCAGTTTCCTCAGCACAAAGCAGAAAGATCCCAGTAAAGGATGTTCTCTATGTTTCCAGTCTTGAAAGCAATCTTCTGTCAGTAAAGAAGCTTATGCAAAAAAGGAATGTAGTTACTTTTAAAGACAACAGCTGCATTTTATCAAAGATGGGTCACACTCTTGCAGAAGGAAAAATCCCAAATGAACTTTATCAGCTAACATGCAAAGAAAGAGTGTACAGTGTTATACAAGATCTGCATAAGAACTGTATCCATGCATGACACAGATATCTTGAGCACAGAGACCCAGAAGCAGTAAGGAAGCTAGGTCAACTTGCAAATGGTGTTGAAATCCAGCATTGTAGTCAAATGATGAAGTGCACTAGCTGTCTTAAAAGGAAAATGCCCAGAAAATCCTTTCCTAAAGTAAGCACCACTTGATTTGCACAGCCACTGGATTTGATACACACAGATGTTTGCGGTCCAAGGAGTGTTCAAACTCCAAGCAAGAAGAGATATTTTCTCATATTTATTGATGACTACTCCAGATATACAGTTGCCAACCTGCTTCACAGTAAGGATGAAGTTCCACAGAAACTTGAATAATATCTTGCCGTCGTGTTTAACAAATTTGGAAGAATGCTAAAAGCCCTGTGCGCAGATAATGGGACTGAATATACAAGTGGTAAGGTGCAAACCATTTTGAAAATGAATAATATTGTGTTCCAGACTACCATTCCATACAACCCAAAAACAGAAGAACCAAGTCAACTTCCAGTCAGGAGATCAGAAAGACCAAACAAAGGTATCTCAGCTTGACACTTTTCTTATGTGGTCAGAACACTTCCTTAACAAGAGCCACAGTAATGGCAAGAGATGCAAAAACTGCCTACAGAAGTGGATAAATGCCGCTAATGAAGAGATGGAGTCCCTTCACCAACTCCCGATATGGGAGCTTGCAGAGCTACCACAAGGAAAAAGAGCTCTCAGAAGCCAAAGGTTTGGCAAAACTCCAGCAATGAGAATTACTAATAAGCAATGGGGGCACTTCTGTATATCAGGACAACCAAGGATGTATTAAACTTGCGAGCAGTGAGGAGATTAATGCAAGGACTAAGCACATTGACGTTAAACATCACCATTTACATGACTTAGTGGAACGTGGTCTACTAGAGTTTGTTTATTACGAGTCTGACAAGATGTTAGCTGATGGTATGACAAAACCATTGCCAAGAGCAAGTTTAAGGACTTCAGAACCGCAATGTGACTAACAAGATAAGTAGTTGTTGAGTGGGGGTGTTGAAATATGTTTAGTGCAACAACTCCATTCCTGTGTATGTAAGTGTACTATTGCTAGGTTTGTGCATTGTCTATAAAGTTAGATAAAAAAAAACACTCCTAGAGGCTCACACACAGGAAAGACTGTTACCAGTTTCTGTGCATGAGAGGAGAAGCAGCCTGCTGATGCTGCACAGAGACACTTAAGATATGTATATTCCTGATTCCACAAAACCTATCATATCTGTACTTGTTTATTGCTAATTAAAGCTCTGTTCTGTTGTCAACACACTTTGATAGTATCCTGAATGATCCACTGCCAACAGGGATAATATAATAAAAAATAGTTAACTAAATACCTTCCTTATGGAAAAGAGAATAGATAAATCTACTAGTAATGGGAAGTCCCCAAGTTTAGATTGCATCCCTCTTGATGCATGTATTGACAGGCAAGGCTCTGCCACTTTTCAATAGTTATTCCTCCTATATCCATATTCTTCTTTTTCTTTTTTATACATAGGGACCTTTCTGTTAGGCTAGGTTCACATTGCATTCATGCTGTGCATTACAACGGAAACATTGTAAAGCAGCACAAACGCAATGTAACGGATGCATTAACGCATCCATAGACTTGCATTGAAAAAATGCATACTAATGCATGCCAACATGCGTTTGAAAGTATGTGTTTTTTTCAATGCACATAGAAACGCTGCAGACGGCACTGACAGTGCGATCACGGCGGAGACTGCCCTGGTCTCCGCCTGCATCGATTCTGTGTTTTTGTAATAGTCTGTGGTCCTGCAGTGACCCCAGTTGCTATCACGGATCACTTCCTGTGAGTGGTTGGCAAGCACTGCCAATCACTCATAGTGATCATTTGTGCCCTGTCCCGATGTTCTGCAGCTCATCGGGACAAGGCACAAGTGTTCGGCCACTGCAGCACTGTGGTGCCCTATGGGGCTGTGTAAAGTAAAGAATTAGTTAAAAAATAAAGTTTTTAAAAATATTAAAAAAAACATAAAACTTCAAATCACCCCCGTCTTCCCGCATTCAAAATAAAAGTATTAAAATAATAAGACAATGCACATATTTCGTACCACCGCATTTGGAAATGCCCAATCTATCAAGATATAAAATCAAATAATGGGAACTGTAAACTGCGCAATGGAAAAAAGGTCCAAACGCCAAAATTATGTTATTATGGTCACCGCAACATTGCTATAAAATGCAATAACGGGCGATCAAAACAGCGCATCCACCCAAAAATGGTATCATTAGAAATGTCAGCTCAAGCCTCAAAAAATAAGTTTTCACACAGCCCTAGATCCCCAAAAATGAGGACGGTACAGCTTGCGGAACATGGCGCAAAATGTGCAATTTCTTTTCAAACTTCTAATTTTTTTTCACCACTTAGATACCAGTAAAAGTATACATGTTTGGTATCTATGAACTTGTACCGACCTGAGGCATTACACTGTCATGTTAGTTTTACCATATAGTGAACAAGTTGAATAAAAAATCCAACCACCGCACTTGGAATTTTTTCCTCATTTTCCTGTACACTATATGGTAAAATAAAAGGTTTGATATGAAGTACAACTCATCCCACAAAAAACAAGCCCACATATGTCTATATTGACAGAAAAATAAAAAACATATGGCTCTTAGAAGCAGGGGAGCAAAAAACGAAAACAGAAAGTGAAAAATCGCCGGGGGTGAAGGGGCTAGATAAGCTCAGTCACTTCTGAATAGCCTTTTATATCCATCTATATTTTTTACAGTTCATAGGCAGTGTCTTTTATTTGTCACTTCTTCTACTGCATTGAATCTCATAAGCACTAACTCTATCTCTTGTGTCAGTTAGTTTTTAACTTCTTTTCCACATTTTTTTTCATTTTTTTCGTATGAGTCCTCTTTTTGGGTAATGCATATTTATATGACTACTATCTAATATTTCATATGTGTTATGGATTAGTTTTATATTATGCATTTTGTACATTTTTCCATGTATACATGCATTTTACAGAACTGGTATTTTTTACATCCTATGTCCCTTCACTTATGTTAGCTTTTGATGCATCCATTGTTTGTACTATCTTGATTTGGATCACAGTCCCAAGTTAATGTATAGGGTATATGACCTTTTCATCTGGCTTTTTCTACATAAAATGTTACATTTTATTGTAATTTTGGACTTCATGTCTGTCTTTCATCTCTTGGTTTTAGGTTTCTAATGTATACATTGAAAAAATATTTTATTTAATTTAAATAAGGTCACATATTGAACTTTAGAACCCTATTTGATTCAACCAGAGCTAGGGTGGTGAGGGACTCGGACACCGGGGCTGCTGTGTGGGGAGTCACGGATGGTCGGGACCCCGGTGCTGTGCCCTGGTGATCAACTATACCAGATGTTGATGGTAAACGGTGGGGGTTAAAGGGGTTATTTACAGGGGAACGTGACGCCACCTGTAGAGTCCGGTAAGATGGTACCGGCGCTGCCAGCCGGTGACTGAGGTGATGGAGGGGGCAGCAAAGTGTGGTGCAGCTCCCCACAGGTGGAGCTTTACCTCAGGGCAGCTATTGTGGTGAGACGGTGAGGGAGGACAGTGATGGTAATGGTGGTGCAGTTCTTACCCCTTCTGCTGATGATGTTGATGATGTTGTTGAGCCCTCTGGGCTGCGGCAGGAAGAATAACAGAAACAGTTCCAGTTTAACTCTGCTTTACTTGGTACCGACTGATGACATAACAAGACACGGTACAGTTTGGTTTTAGGGTGTTGCTGCCAACTCAGGGTTTCTCTTATGGAGTCTTTAGATGTCCTCTCTTAGTCTTTCAGGGTCTATTACTTTCTTTCTCTCTCTAGATCTTTCAGTCTTTACCACCTTTGAAGAGCTCCCCCGCCAGTCCTACGGTCTGTGTCTAGAAGATGAGGTCTGTCCACTACCCGGTCTGGACAGGGCAACCCGAACCTGGATACAGAAGGCTCCCTTCCAGCACCGCAGTAAATGTCTGTCCCTTTTAGTTTCTTCTAGTGTCCTGAACCGGTTTACAGTCCTGAGGGGAGAGGTACCTTGTGGCGCTGTCAGCAACCCGTTTCTGTTGGGCCTACAGCTCGTCGGTTTTTCAGTCAGGGTTGAACTCCTGGCTGCCTCGGTTGTCCATGTCACCGGTGTCCCCTCAACATGACCAGCTGGCTCCTACCAGTCCTGGCCTGTTGCCATCTGTCCTGGGCCCCCACATAAAGATGGGGTACCCTCCACTCAGCTGGGCTGCCAGGCCTGACCACTCTGTCTGCCTTCCCAGCACCGACTGAGGTAAAACTGTCAACTGTCACTCTACTCAGTCCTAAGCTCCACCCCCACCTGTGGAACCTACTATATTACCAGTTCCCCCTACTCTAAGTGGTGCGGTCCTAAGTGGGTGCTAAAAATAGACTCCATAAGATTGAAATCCTAAACTACAACTTACAATAATATTACATAAATAATAAATGCAATACCATTCTGTGGCGCCTAGTCACAGGGGCGCTACACCCCCCCTTGGTGAAACACACCCGTCCGCGGGTGTTAAACCAAACCTAGAATAAAATGCATTTTATACATATGACAATGAACATTTAGGGCGTATCTGCTTAGGAGGCCTGGCTCTACTTAAACCACCCCCAGGCACTTTCATTTCCTAACTTAATATGCATGGGGGCTAGTCCAGTTCCTCCACCCTTAGTTCAAAACTGTTGAAAACATTTTTACATTTTTAACGGGTATCAACAATAAGCTTGCTTCTTTTCTTCCCTTGTGGGAGGCTCACTACTCATAACATTGCATTTAACTTTGACTATAATCTAGTCCATACTGGCCCAACTGGGACCAGGTAACAAGTTCCTTGATTACTGTCCATCAAATGCTGAAAAAGGAAAAAGAAACAGTGCAATGCAAGGAAAATATACATTTAAAACGACTCTGCTCACACTTTAAACAGTGCATTACCGGGTTAACTCTTTACTGCTCAACTTTACTGACCCGGATTGCAAACTTCCCACTGAGACCTACGTGGCGTTTATTTATCCCCACGATACAGGTCCCGGTCCAGGTGGCCCTGCAGTAGGTGTTCTTTTACATTCCTCCGACCGACATGGACTTCCTGATAAAGGCCCTCCTCCTTGGCAAACCTGTACCCGATACTAAGATTGAAAATAGTGACCACCCCCCACTTACGTTGGTCTATGGCCAATGAGAGCTGATTGCGGGCCATGATGCGGGCTTGGAAAGTCTCTAGTTCATTCACATACCAAGCCTCGCACCGCCGATGTCGCTCAGCCTCGTTGTCCGGTTCGGGGCGAACAAACCAGGGGCGACCTACCGGTTGCCAAGTGTGTCCATTGTTGTCGGTGCAAAGCGCTGCGCTCTTCTCTCCGGTCACTGCTGTTGGTGCTGGTACCGCGACCCTCCATAGCTCGCGGGGCCCGGCCTCCTCTGCGCCGCCAGCTGTTCCTTCCTCTCGGTCCTCCTCCCCAGTCATGTCGGGCTCTTCGGAGAATCGGATCAGGCTTTCCGGTTCGGTGGTCTTCTCTCCTCCGGGCTCCATGCTTGCTGGATGCTTCGTTGCAGTGCTCGACCCGCCCCTTGGTTGATTGAGAGCAATGGGGGCGGGGAGACTTTTTGAAACCTCTTAAATGGCCCATGTCTGCTGAGGGGCCGAGGCACGCCCCTGGGCCAGCACATAGTTCTTTATGCACTTTTAAGCCCGCCCACCACAAAGTTCTTATGGGCAAGTCTTTCGGGCTTTTTCGGAGCCCGCCACTACATTCGTCACTCCTCGGCAGAGCGGAGGGGGCGGGGCTTATCTTCCCGCTCTTTCTCCTGCTGTAGTGACGCAGTTTGAATTTGTGAGGCAATGTAATGGCGGCTCGGCTCAGTTTTATAATCCACACAGTTAGTCAATAATAAAGTCCTTAGGCACACTTTACCTGGTAGATACCAGGCTGGTTCATCCTGTTCGTGACGCCAATTTTATTCCACCAGAGCTAGGGTGGGTGAGGGACTCGGACACCGGGGCTGCTGTGTGGGGAGTCACGGATGGTCGGGACCTCGGTGCCGTGCCCTGGTGATCAACTATACCAGATGTTGATGGTAAACGGTGGGGGTTAAAGGGGTTATTTACAGGGGAACGTGACGCCACCTGTAGAGTCCGGTAAGATGGTACCGGTGCTGCCAGCCAGCCACTGAGGTGATGGAAGGGGCAGCAAAGTGTGGTGCAGCTCCCTACAAGTGGAGCTTTACCTCAGGGCAGCTATTGTGGTGAGACGGTGAGGGAGGACAGTGATGGTAATGGTGGTGCAGTTCTTACCCCTTCTGCTGATGATGTTGATGATGTTGTTGAGCCCTCTGGGCTGCGGCAGGAAGAATAACAGAAACAGTTCCAGTTTAACTCTGCTTTACTTGGTACCGACTGATGACATAACAAGACACGGTACAGTTTGGTTTTAGGGTGTTGCTGCCAACTCAGGGTTTCTCTTATGGAGTCTTTAGATGTCCTCTCTTAGTCTTTCAGGGTCTATTACTTTCTTTCTCTCTCTAGATCTTTCAGTCTTTACCACCTTTAAAGAGCTCCCCCGCCAGTCCTACGGTCTGTGTCTAGAAGATGAGGTCTGTCCACTAACCGGTCTGGACAGGGCAACCCGAACCTGGATACAGAAGGCTCCCTTCCAGCACCGCAGTAAATGTCTGTCCCTTTTAGTTTCTTCTAGTGTCCTGAACCGGTTTTCAGTCCTGAGGGGAGAGGTACCTTGTGGCGCTGTCAGCAACCCGTTTCTGTTGGGCCTACAGCTCGTCGGTTTTTCAATCAGGGTTGAACTCCTGGCTGCCTCGGTTGTCCGTGTCACCGGTGTCCCCTCAACATGACCAGCTGGCTCCTACCAGTCCTGGCCTGTTGCCATCTGTCCTGGGCCCCCACATAAAGATGGGGTACCCTCCACTCAGCTGGGCTGCCAGGCCTGACCACTCTGTCTGCCTTCCCAGCACCGACTGAGGTAAAACTGTCAACTGTCACTCTACTCAGTCCTAAGATCCGCCCCCACCTGTGGAACCTACTATATTACCAGTTCCCCCTACTCTAAGTGGTGCGGTCCTAAGTGAATGCTAAAAATAGACTCCATAAGATTGAAATCCTAAACTAGCAACTTACAATAATATTGCATAAATAATAAATGCAATACCATTCTGTGGCGCCTAGTCACAGGGGCGCTACATTTATATCATTGGAATCTGTTAGTTGTTTTCTCTATGGAGACTGCTGAATTGTGACAGTGTGTAATATGCACACTATAACAATTTCCCTTTTTTCTCTTTTTACCCATGAGGGTGGGCAGACACATGACTGCATGTATGTGGTTTGCATACTTGCGGCCGCTTTCTGACTAATCTCATTCAGGTTCTCTCATTTCTCTTCTCTTAAGAGAAGTTGGGTGAGACTGGTTGGCATGCAAATCAAATACCTGCGTAGCTAGATGCCCATGGGCCCCACTGCTAAATTTTAAATTTGGCTCCCATCTGCATGGTGGTAAGATGTATTTACCTTGAAGAGTTCTAAATCCTAAAAAGAAAAACAGTATATTTTGCTCCTCCATAATGTAATAATGTTCCCACATTCTGTACTGTCACCCATCCTTGGTCCCTTCTTGGTATAAAGTCCTACATTCAGGGCCCTTTCCAGTAATAATGTCTCCCATCCTGGGTCCCTTGCAGTAATAATGTCCAATATTCTGTGCCCCTTCCTCTAAAACTAGTCCTTATCCTGAGCCCCTTCCATTAAAAATGTCCTATATTGTCGGCCTCTTTCTTGGTATACTGTGTCCCATCCTGGCTGATTGATGCAATAATGTCTCCATCCTTACCCCTTTCTGGTATAATGTCTCCTATCTAGGCCCCTTTCCAGCTATAATTTATGCCATTTTGAGGCTCTTTCTTTAACAATGTCCCTATCCTGGCCCCTTCCTGATAAAATGTCCATCCTAGACCCATCCTGTAATAATGTTCCCTGTTTTGCTGCTGTTCTCCTACACATTTAACACATGCAAAATCCTCTTCTATTGCTAATACAGAGGCTGGCAGCTGATTTTGGCATAAATGACATGCCGATGTCAGTTGTTGGGCTCTAATTGGCAGGTAACATGTATTGCGGTGCAGGGACCCGGCAAATCTCTGCATAGCAATATGTTTTGACTTGGATGCACACCCAGCTAAAACAGACACAAATGTCTTCTGGCCCTTATCCTGTGTGAGCCAGTCGTAGTCACATCAGTAATGTAATGATCATGATTGCAGTCACAGGGAATACTTGCAAAAGAAATACAGGGTAATTTTGACACATTGCAAATTGTCGTGCCTTAAAGAAAGGGCACAAATATCCATCCAGCCCTCCAGACGTTACACTCACTAGAGGGAGTGCCAATCCATGTTGAGGAGTACTCACTCCAGCATGGCCAGGTAGAAGAAGGAGAGATGCCGATTGCTGAGTGAGAGCAGAAAATGGGCAGAGAAGCTGAAATGAGATGATGACCCAGAAGGAACCCCACGCAGAGCTGATGGGTAAGTAGAAGGAAACCATTTGCGAGTGGGGAGTCAAGCAAGAAGTGGTGCAGAGTGATGGCAAGTTAAAGCCTGTGGTGGGGTATGCCGACCAGAGAAGAACCAGGATGCAATGAGTGGTGGAGGCTAGGGTTAGACTTGAGGCTGATGGAGCTACTAAAATCTCTGAAATTCAGGCGCAGCGCATAGCGGTAATGCTATGCGCTGCCAGTGGAATGCATCCCCATAGCAACCCGGTGTGTACCTTAGCAATGGTCACACACAAAGCTGCAGGATGTGCCCTTTAGCAGAGCACACAGGAAAACATCTTCCTGTGCACTCTGCTAAAGCGCATGCCCTGTAGCTTTGTGTGTGACCACTGCTAAGGTAAATACTGGGTTGCTATAGGGTTGTGTTCCACTGGCAGCGCATAGCGTTACCGCTATGTGCTGCGGCTGAATTTCAGAGACTTTAGCAGCTCTGTCAGCCTCAAATCTGACCCCAGCCTAAGACCTAGTGGCCTGAAGGAGAAGACTCTGAGTCAGAGGCTAAGGTTTATGCCCAAGCTTGGTCCATGGTCTGCGGAAAGGGCCAAGCAATTGGAGGTCTTGAGGTAAAAATAAGCAACATGAGCACAAAATTCAGAATTCTCATTTACTAGGCTGGTGTAAGGATAAGCATGCAGTTTTGTGGCAAATCTGCAAGTAAAAACATTAAAAATGTGGCAAAAAAAATGCAATATGTACACATGGCCTTATTCTTAGATAAGGAATAGAATGGATAGGCAGTGAGCATTCTCGACTGCTATTTCATTCCATTATTATGGGACTGCTTGAAAAAGCCATTCTCAGCACTGAACAGATCCATAGGAAATTAATGAAGCAGCTGTCAAGTAGACATGGATGAAATTTCCTTTTTCTGCCAACTGGTGATGGTATTAGTGAATCACCCAGGGTTGTATGGGAACTCGAGTATCTGGGCCCTGCTGTAGTTGGGATGTCACTGGTGGCCTGCCCAGACCCGTGGCACTGGTGATCAACTGAAAAGAGGGTTAGGAAATGGTGATGAAGAAAAAAATAAAAGTTTGTCGTGACGCCATCTGCAGATTCTGGTAATGGGTACCAGTGCTGCTTCATACCTCCGGGGGAGATGATACTGCAGCTTGGATGGAACAGCTCCCTGCAGGTGGAGCTGAGTCCCCGGGGCAGACCAGCACTGATGGAAGTGGTGCTGGATGTGGAGATGATCTGTGGAGCAGTGCAGCAGTTGAAAAGACACATGGAGGCTTTGTCACTCTACACGGGTACTTTACGCTATAAACCAGTTCAGACAACAGATCAGGTTACAACACAAACAGTCTCTAATCAGGTAGCTGGTCGGGTAGTCACAGAGGATTGCAAGGTCATTCAGCGGACCCTGTGGTATGCTTTCTCTTGTCAATCCCATGTCCTGCTGCTAAAACCTGCCCCGCCACAGCCCTCTTGTATACCAGACCGGTTGGGGTGCTATGAGTTCCCTTTTGGGTTCAATTCCCACTAAGGACAACATCTGCAAGGAGTTTGTATGTTCTCCCCGTGTTTGCGTGGGTTTCCTCCGGGCACTCCAGTTTCCTCCTACATTGTAAAGACATACTGATAGGATGTTTAGATTGTGAGCTCCCAAGAGAGACAGCATTACTCATGTATGTAAAGTGCTATGGAATCAATAGCGCTATATAAATGAATAAATATTATTATTATTATTATTATTATTATTATCATTATTATTATTATTTTTCTCTCTCTCTCTCTCTCTCTGAAGGGGCCCAACCTTTGGTGGGTGATCCTGGCGAGGCTGCACGTGTTAGACAGGCTGCCAGGGTTGATGAACTGACCCGTGATGACCGGTGTAGACAGCTCAGGGGCTGAACACCCTGCACCGTATCCTCGGAGCTGGTACTCGCTCCTCTGTGCAAACTAGAACTCACTGTGTTACCTCCCTCCTCCCTTAACACTCCCCCTAGGGACTGGGCTCCAACCATTTGCCTAGGCTCGAGTGTGGGAGTGCTGAGTTGGGATCCGCCTACAAACCTTACTCTCCCCTGTGACAGGAATAACTGCACACTCGTTTGTGGGTGCAGTACTCCTACTGTGGCGCACTGACCAGTCGGGCGGCACATTAGCCATAGGGAATCGCATATCTATATATTTTCCTGACTAAAGAACCGCTTTAATGTTTATTCTGTAATTAGGTTCAAAGTAATAATATTGCAATATGATAAGTTATGTTGGAAGGATCAGTAATAATTAGTATAATTTAATGCCAAAAAGAATGTGCAAATTTTACATTCAAAGGAAGAAACTTACAATATGCAATATGTAATTATGTGAAGCAACCTTGTCAATATAGAAAGACACAGGTTTATTTCTACTCTTTGTCAGATTTTTGAGCAAAGACAAAGGATTCATTAGTACTGTCACAGAACAATGAATCCTAATAGGTGCAGAATAATGCAATTGCTATTTCTGATAATTATCACCTAATCTGTACGTTTAGTCATTTGCATGTTCAGAAACAAGGTTTGGTGTATTTTGTTTCTGAAGTAACGGCTTTAAACATTACATTATTAACTTTTGCCAGTAGATCTTAGTAGGTAATTTGTCATTATACTTCTGCTGCCCAAACCACGTACTATTGCAGCCACACATGTTGTACGCTGTGGTGTTCAAGAGGAAGCATAGTTTGAAAAGCCATGCCTCATTCCAGTTGATTGACAGTGCTTTCTCTGTGTGTACATACGAAGAGACCTGATATTGATTAGAGGGTGGCAAGGAGAGTGTGCCTAGGGACGGTGTAAGAGGGTAAACATCAGTCCTTTGCCCTCTGAAGACATTGATGATTTAATTGTATTATATGCGATTTAATTACATTCAGTGTATTAAGCAAATTGTAATATAGTGATAGGAATAGTAAATGGTATGTGTGGTGTGTTATAAGGTATGATGTGTTGCACTGTTTGTAGGTATAATATGAGTATAGTTTAGGGCATAGATATATGTACAGATAGTACAATGTACGCTGCATGTGGTAATGTAGGTGAAAGGTAAAGATTTGTACAGACTAGTATGTGGGCTAAAGGTGAAAATCCTGCATAGACTATTGCAAGGACTAGAAGGCTTAAAATCTTGGATGAGTCACAGTGTGAGCTGCCAGTATATAGACTTAGGGGAGACACAGAGAAGATTTTAGAGTGAGCCTGGAGTGGGAGAGTTAAGAGAGCTGCACAGGAGAAAAAGGTCAGCCTACAGCTGGAGGAGTTCAGCACTGGTGTTGTGTGGGAAGCTGAGTGAACAGAAAGCAGCAAGTTCTCAAGTAAGCAATGTGTCGGTGACTGATCCTCAGAAGCAAGAAAGCTGGAGAAGTTTTTTGTGACTCAAACTGAGTGAAGAGGAAGTGGGTCCAGTGAAGTGGGCAGAATATAGAGAGCTTCCTGGCTGATGCACAAAGGGAGCAAAGGGCCATGTTGAGCGTCCTCCTGCTAGAAATCACTGTCCATGGTTGTTTATGTATGTGAAGTCAGCGTAATTCACCTGATAAGCAAAGAAATTTTCACATGTATATGTCGTCATCAGTAACCATTAAGATTGTGCCTCTGTGTTACATAGAAGATAAGAAGAGTACTGCCTGCTGTATAATGTTCATTCAAGTTGTGTACAGTAATGTTTGCCTTGCTTTTACCAATGTTTCTGTCATCCTCCCTCGCATACTTGGAGATTGGGTGAGAAGCATGACAGGACCGGTCTGAAGGCACCACAAATGAGATCATCATCACCCACACACACCAGCGACTCATGTTTTTCCCCAGTTAGCCCTGGCACCTCTTCAACCGCATTGGACTAGTCATGTCCATTCTGAAGGTTCTTGGTCAACTGTCAAACTATATTTTCTCAAAAATGCCACAGCAATTTAGAATAAAACATACCTGCCTGCAAATGTGCAATTAGAGAATAAATCACCTAATATCAGGGATATTGTCGAGCTTCCAAATATCATTATTATAGCCAAAAGAGTGAATAATTGTTAAAATTAATAATTATTCATATCAAATGAGAAAAAAATAACATACAAAAAACACTAAAATTAATTCACCCTTAACCCCTTCATGACCCAGCCTATTTTGGCCTTCCTGACCTGGCCATTTTTTGCAATTCTGACCAGTGTCCCTTTATGACGTTATAACTCGGGAACGCTTCAACGGATCCTAGTGATTCTGAGATTGTTTTTTCGTGACTAGTGATGGGCGAATCCTAAATTACTCGGACTCGCTTGACTCTAGCGAGTCCGAGCCCGGGACTCGCTACTCGTAGCGAGTCTAGCGAGTCCAATGTTAATGAATGGGGAAGCGAGTAATAGCGAGTAATGTGCTGCTGGATCCTAACGAGAGCAGACAGAGCAGTGAATAACTCGCATTCAGCACGGATTGCTGTGTTCACTAGCGATTTAGAAGTCCTCTGTTTTGCTCGGTAGCACAGAAAGTCGTTTGAACAGCACTAAAGAAGATAAACAGGAAGTCGCCTCGCTGCTAAGCACAGGCTGATGTTGTCTGCAGAGATCTGATCTGATCTGCACACACAGGCCGACCAAAGATGTGTAGCAAAAGAGATACAGAGAGGCTCATTGGCCTGGTTGAAGAGCGGCCTCAGCTGTGGCAGCCCACCCACCCTGGCTATCGGGATGACAGACAGCGAAATCTGTGTTGGAGGTCCATTGCCAGAAGTATCTTCCCGTCTTTTGATGAAGCTGGACAAGATGGACAGGCAAACCTTGGTAAGAGTTATGTGATGTCAATTGTAGGGTACCTTTACACGCCGCTACTGGAGGATGGATACAACCCGCTACAGGCTACAAATGTAGCTTGTAGCGTCATTATAGCCCGTAGCGGCGTGTGAAGACGGGACGAGACAGCCGGCAACAGATACATCTGTATCCGAGCACTGCTCGAAAACAGATGGCTACAAAGCCGATTGTAGTGAGCTGTATCGGCGTGTAAAGAAGGAACAGAAGGGTTGTTTCTACACCATGCTATGTAGCTGGGGCGTGACACAGGCTCCGGGTTTCCGCGCCCCCTTCAGCGATCATTGGAGGAAGCTCCAGCGTTGCGATTGGTAGTCGCTGCATAGGGCGGCATATTTAAGGAGCTGACGAGTCACAGTACACAATTGCTCGAGCGTCAACTATTAATCAGCCTCCTGCGATGCCTGCCCAATCATGGTATTATTGCTTTGTCCTATCAGCGTACGGACGTCTCGTAATCCACAATTGTAGCACGCCTATGTGCTGTCCCTGCTGCACCAGGTACGCCCATAGTAGCTGGTTGTAGCGGTGTGTAAATGAGGTAAGGTACGCTACAGATGGCTACTTCAGACACCCGGCGATGTATCTAGCTATAGATGTTGCGTAGCGTAGCGCACCTTGTGGCGGCGTGTAAAGGAGGTGCGTTTCCCGTTTGTAACCGTTTGGGCGTGCTCGTGCACGTGAAGTAGCGGATTGTATCCATCCTCCAGTAGCGGCGTGTAAAGGTACCCGTAGTGCTGACAGAGTACAAAAATGCTAGTGTGCTCGATGCTCGGGCCGAGCATCCCAAGATACTGGTGCACTTGGGCCGAGCACCGAGCCAAATGTTATCCTATGGGAGTATTTTTATTAAATGACCACCGCCAGCATGTAGAAACCCTATAAATGTCACAAAACTCTCAGAAGAGTGCTGAAATGACATGTCGACAGCATGGTGAAGAACCCTGTAAGCATTTCTGACTGAAAAGTCACAGCTGTGAAAAATGTTGTTTGAGTTTTATGGCATTTATATAGACTCAACAGATGAAGTTCATAAATGACACCAAGAATAATTTTCATGGCGGAAATGTTAAGGGCACATACCCACTAGTGAGACACAGCTGGTGTTTGCTACTTTGTGTGATGACATTAAATATTTTCCGTGAAAACATTGTGTTGTAATCAGATGTCACTGATAAGAGATGTACATGAAGGCCTCTTGACATAATGTGCCCATTTTGAGGAAGTGTGTCTATTGTACTATTTCCCTTTGCCAGGGTGGCCAAACATTTGGAGGCTACGCATTCTCCATGGATAGAGACGTGCATGAGGGCATCAAAACATTATACCCATTTCAAAGGAGCGGGTGTATTGTTGTTGTAATGCCATTTATGAAATATTTTAACAATGGGGGTATACATGAAATAAAGGCCTAACTTTTTTAACGGTCAACATGGTGGCGCATGAGGAGAAGGCTGAGCAGTCCAGCGATTAACCAAAGTACAGAATTGTGTACCCACGGGTGAGTGTAGGTTAATAGAAAATTAGCTTTTCAATATTTTAATTCTGCTCTCATTTCCTTGTGGTGTGGTGAAGTCTTGCCCAATCCAACCCTTGTTCATCAAGATCTGAGTCATTCTGTCTTCATTTTAATTTGATTGGCGGGTGCGTTTATCAGTAATGATTCCACCTGAGGAAACTCAAAAAAAAATCTGAAAAAACGCTAGCCCCAGGGCAGGCCAGGACTTCAAAGGCGTACAGAGCCAATTCATGTAACATGTCCATCTGGGATACCCAATAATTGGAAGGCACACAGCAATGTCGGAGTACAGTTATTAGATCGGCAAGGAACTCCATCAGCATCTGTCAAAACTTAGCATTTCTTGTGGCACTACCACGCACCTCAGGTGCTGTGTAACGTTAGGGGCTGAGAAAACTGTCACACATCTTAA
Source organism: Allobates femoralis (assembly GCA_033576535.1). Taxonomy (NCBI): domain Eukaryota; kingdom Metazoa; phylum Chordata; class Amphibia; order Anura; family Aromobatidae; genus Allobates; species Allobates femoralis. The sequence goes on from JARQOC010000003.1 coordinate 557,531,238, forward strand.
AGACTGTCCCCCTACCTCGGGCGGATTACACTTGTGCCCCTCTCGTCCGTATGCCTTTGTTGTCCACCAATTCCTGATCGATGCGGCTATCGTTTTGTGTGGAGAATACTTTGTGTAATTCCACAACTATGGCCTTCTGGAAATGCTCCATTTTTGCTGACCTCTCCGCCTCAGGAATAAGCGACAAACTTCTCATTGTAACATGTGTCTAACACTGTTACCAACCAGTAATGTCTTTTGGCCCGAGATGTTCTTAAATCGAGGGTCATGAGCGAGACAACTTAACATTAAGTCAGCCATGTGCGCCAGACTATTAACAGCCAGCACTTCGGTGTCCAGAGCAACACGATGACTGAACATGCTGTAGTACTCCTTCTCCTCCTCCTCATCATCCTCCTCCTCCTCCTCCTCATCTCCCCTGTCCTCTGGCCAACTACGCTGAACACAGGGTATGACTGGTGTGCATGTCATATCCTCAATGTGTCCGGAGAGTAGCTCCATGTCTTCATCCTGCTACTCGTCCTCCTATTCCTCCTCGTCATAGTCCGCCACTGCCCATTGTGATGACATGAGGCTGTGCTGTGTGTTATCACCCACACCCACTACTGTTTCTCGCTCCAACTCTTGGCGCTACGCCTGCAATGCATCATGTTTGTTTTTGACCAGAGACCGTTTTAGAAGGCCGAGATGCGGTATGGTGATGTTAATAATGGCGTCATCGACGCTCACCATCTTCGTGGTTTCCAACAAGTTTTGGATGACGCTACATAGTTCGTACATTCATCTACACTCCTCAAGTGTTATGTGTAGATTTTGACCCTTTTCCCAACGCCTTAGGTGAGGCAGGAACTCAACAACTGCCCTCTTCTGGTCACAAATCCTGATCAACATGTACATAGTTGCGTAACAATGCGTCGTGCCATCACACACCAGTCTGTGAGCCAGAAGCTGAAAAAGGCCCCGCAAAGCCGTCAACGCAGCATGAAGCTGTTGGTTAATTTACATACACTGAACACAGGCGTCAAACTTTGAAGAGGAGATCATACAGCTCTGTGTATGATTTTAGAAACCGCTGAACCAAGAGGTTGAGCACATGGGCCACACATGGAACATGTGTCAGCTAGCCTCTCATCAAAGCCGCCAACATGTTCGGCCCTTGTCGCACACGACCTTCCTGGCTTTAGGTTCAGAGGTGTGAGCCAGTGATCTGCCTGCTGTTTCAGAGATGTCCACACCTCTTCTGCATTTTGGGGTTTGTCACCTATCCATTTTAGATTCAGCACAGCCTGTTGCCGCTTCGCCGAGGCAGTGCTGCAGTGCTTCCAACTTGGGACTGTTGTTGAGAAAACAGTGGGAGAGGATGCGCAGACAGGTTCCTTCTCTAGCCACAACCCTCTCGCAATATGGTCCTTGGAGGTTTATCCTTCTCTCCCTTCTCTGAAGGTGTACGGTATACTTAACCATGGGTACAAAGAGGGCAAGAAGTGGATGTCTATTGTATGTTTGGCACTATTGTTTGAGAGAAGACAATATGTTATCAAATCTGATGTCTGTATTTTATTCATCTGCTTGCAGTTGATATGGTGATGAAGAGATGGAGGAGCTGCCGTGACCAGTACAAGAAGGAGTACGAACGGCAGTTACGCCTGGGCCCACAAGCTGCACCACCGTTGCGTGTTTACGCCCACTTTTACAGACTGGCATTCCTTCGTCCATTTGCTCGTCTTAGAAGGTCCGTAATGGAAGATTTTCATTTGCCCATAACCTTAACATGTGTAAGATTAGAGTATATGTTATATGTCCCCATTGCTATTGTAGCCATGTCACATTGGAAGGCGGATGCTGATCTGTTGAAAGCGTGAAAAAATATGTGGTCATCATGCACACAATTATGTTAGGTGACCTCAGATTTTTACGATCTGCATAACACATACATAGTCCACACTCAGCAAAGTATTTTAGTGGGACCATGGGTACTGTATGTATTTGTTTGTGAGAGATTCGCCATAACAACAGCCGCCATGAAGGCATGTGACCATGACGTGGGCATGTAGTGACTGGCTCACAAGGGCTTAGTCTTGTGGCTCAAGGAAGACACCTTATATGTTTGTCACTCCACTAATGTGCTTCTTACAAAAAACAAGTGGGACACCAAAATTGGTCCCAGGTTAACAATTCACTTTGTAGGTTCAGAGAGGCCTGGTGCATGTTGAGAATAACCCTGTCAACCTGCAACATTATGTGTTTTAACAAATGGAGTTTTGACCTGTTTAATTGTCATAGTCTCCATTAGTGGTGAAATGACTATTGTGAGGGTGGCGTGAGACAACACCATATCTCAGAAGTTGTCATTGTATAATAATGTTTGGTTCTTAATAAAGTATAAATTTATCATTGAGAATACCACATTCCAATCCAAGAAGCTTTTCAAAACTGCACTTTTTTGCAAGAATTATGTAATTTCAAGGAAAATAGCTTGTGTTAAAAAAGATGAACAGACATGTCACTGTTATTGTTAAGTTTACTAACAGTTTGGAGGTTACACTGTGTGTCGCAATGTTATTTATATGTTTAACCCCATTTCATTTGTTAGATACAGTAGGGTAACTAACTACAAATGTGCAACACTTATTTTATGAACACAGTTGATCATGTCAAGGTGTCCATCATCTTAAAGTAATTTTAGAGGGCAAAAATGTCTCCACACAAGGTGGCTACAAAATGACCCTGTGGATATTACTGCAGTCCACATCGGTACCTTACTTGTTTTTGAGGAAAACCAGGGTATACAGTAGCATGTCAATGCGCTCTGTGTCTGATCAACAGTATAGATCTGTCTGTGGTCAACAGTCTTCATATCCGTTCAAGAGGCACAGCGGTCTCCTGGTGTGTTGTTCCTTCGCACACTTGTGTGTTGGTCTTAATATTATTAAACTTGCCTATGCCTGTGCCATAATTTCAAAATGCTACTTGGCCCATTACCTTATGTAAATATGGTGTAGCATATCTGAAGGCATCTTACGGGTAACTATATAGTCTGAGATGGTGGTCATAGCAGCATAGAAAGGCGTGATTTCTTATTGCGGGAAGGGTGCGTTATTTTCCTAGCTCAATGGCATCACCTGACTTGAAAGGGCTGCCATTTGTACCCTAACGCTCCCATATACGTAGGATACATATGTGTTGTGCTGCTTAATATTTACTTAGAATGTTTTAACTATTTATTTTACGGTAAACAATACTTTCGAATAGTAAGGTAATCCTCACAAGTTATGCTACTAGAAGCCAATTTATATTGTATGTACTTTGCTCAGCTTGTTGAGTGGTTATTTTACATGTTTAACTTTGCCAAAATGTCAGTAAAGTTAGATTTATTTAGGTAGAAAACACACAAGGGTAAATGTAAGTGTAGATTTAAAGTAATGTTGGTCACTGCACACTTTAATTATAACTGTGTAATTACAAAAAATGTGCGCTTACTTTTTTCATTTTTTGTTTTGAAATAGACCGCGACATCCAAATCCCCAGCCTGTGGAAGGTCACCAAGGCGCAGAGGAGGCCGCTGGGGCAGCTGTTCAACATCCGGACAGACCAGCCCAGCAACAGGATGTGGATGAAGCAGATGAGGTGATGCCGGACCCCAACCAACCCGTGGCTGATCAGCTTCCACCACCGTTACCACCGCAGCCTGTAGAAGAACATGCTGTGAGTGGTATGGCTCTGGCGGCTCCACCAGTTTATCTGCCATCCGGTGTTCCAGCCGCTGTGGTCCCCTGTAGCTCTGGCCATGATATAGACCAGTCCAACAGTGGCCCTGGTCCTGTTCCCTCCTGCACTGCCCCAGCTCGTTTTCAGTTTTCTTCAACGCAAGGTCCATTTCCTTGTTCCTCTGTCCCTGCTCCAGCTCCCTGCCATTATGTCCCTGCTCCACTTAGGTCCAGCTGTGGTCGAGCTGATCCATCATCAGCATTTTGGCGTGATTATGGGGCCTCCTACAGCTTCAACACAGGTGCCTTTACCCCCAGCTTCCCACCTTTACACAGATATGGCTCGAGTGCTGTTGGTCCAAATTACTTTGCTCCCTGGGAAGGGGTGGTTGGTGCATCCAGTGCAGACCCTAACACAGTAGAGTGGGCGGCTGCCTTTGCACACAGTCTCATTGGATATCTAACACACATTCCACATGAGCGTAGACTCAGTGCAAGGGCAGCCGTCCAAATTGTACTTGATGCCAATGTGCCCCCCAACTCCCCCACACGGGTCTTAAATATGCTGGAGAGTTGGCAGCGTTCAGAACAGAACGTATTGTCAAGGTCACACCGCCAGCAGCCAGGCCAACCAGGACCCCTGCTGGGCTCACAGAGTATTGTTGGACCCCCTCTTGCACATACCTTGTGGCGACCCTATGAGCCTTTACCGGTGAATGTGCCTAATGTTGGGTCAAGAGGTTTGGCAGAATATGAAAGGCCGTTGGCTGAGGACATCAACCAGGCGCTCAACGTCATCAACATGCCTATCCATGAGGGTGACGGAGATGTGATTGTGGAAGACAATGGTGGCCGAAGTTACCATGTCCTCTAATGTAATGGACCTATTGAAGTTTTTATCAATAATAATTTTGTTTTTAGGTGTTTTGTAGACTTTGATTTTTCTCTTTTTGAGATATTAAACATTCTTTTTATGTTAGTTTTTAGGTAGCAATTTGGTATCTTAACACCCTTTCGGTGTGTTTCTTTTTTTTATGTTATGTTACTAAATGTGGCTTTTGGATGGCTTTAAAAAAAAAAAGGTGGAAAGAATAACACACAGAGAAAACATACTTAGAAAGCCAACAGGCATTAAAGTCTACCACCTAATAAAAATATTTGTTTTGACAGCCACATATCAGTTGTATGTGTCATGTGTAATACACTCATTCCATGATTTTGGAAATCTCACACACTTTCCACACGAACACTTAGTCAAGAATGTCAGGTCAGTTTATGGGATACACCTAAGGTGGGATTTGGCCTGGGGTTTACATTTCCATTAATAATTGAAGCTGATTATCACATTCTTGTGGGCTTTTAGTTAAACATGTGTCCCGTCTACAGGTACAATGCAGTTTGTGAAGTTTTATCGGCGCTGAAATCCATTTGCAACGTCGTAACATAAATTATCGTTCGATTCATGAAGGACCATCGCATTCAATTGTTCACTCTCTTCGGCATACGTTTGTCTCTAAAACATTGCAACGGTGTATCGGATGTATGTATTGTAAAAATTAAGCAGGCCACAGAGCACATGTCCAACTGAAGCAAAGGGCATGCAATGGTCAATGATGAATTATAGGCTTGTTGCCTCAAAAAATTAGCCCAAGGGGCTTGATCAACTCTTTTTAGATATAGAGGAGGGAGCGTGGCCCATAGTATAGTCTTGCTTGTCCTGAGAGCATAGTACAAGCAACGTATTCGCTGCAGGAATAGGCTTGTTGCCACAAAAAATTAGCCCAAGGGGCGAGATCAACTCTATTTTGAAGTTGAGGAGGGCGCGTGGCCCATACTATTTGCTTGTCCTGAGAGCATAGTACAAGCAACGTATTCGATGCAGGTATAGGCTTGTTGCCTCAAAAAATTAGCCCAAGGGGCTTGATCAACTCTTTTTAGATATAGAGGAGGGAGCGTGGCCCATAGTATAGTCTTGCTTGTCCTGAGAGCATAGGAGAAGCAACGTATTCGATGCAGGTATAGGCTTGTTGCCTCCAAAAATTAGCCCAAGGGGCGAGATCAACTCTTTTTAGATATAGAGTAGGGAGCGTGGCCCATAGTATAGTCTTGCTTGTCCTGAGAGCATAGTACAAGCAACGTATTCGATGCAGGAGTAGGCTTGTTGCCACAAAAAATTAGCCCAAGGGGCGAGATCAACTCTATTTTGAAGTTGAGGAGGGCGCGTGGCCCATACTATTTGCTTGTCCTGAGAGCATAGTACAAGCAACGTATTCGATGCAGGTATAGGCTTGTTGCCTCAAAAAATTAGCCCAAGGGGCTTGATCAACTCTTTTTAGATATAGAGGAGGGAGCGTGGCCCATAGTATAGTCTTGCTTGTCCTGAGAGCATAGGAGAAGCAACGTATTCGATGCAGGTATAGGCTTGTTGCCTCCAAAAATTAGCCCAAGGGGCGAGATCAACTCTTTTTAGATATAGAGTAGGGAGCGTGGCCCATAGTATAGTCTTGCTTGTCCTGAGAGCATAGTACAAGCAACGTATTCGATGCAGGTATAGGCTTGTTGCCTCAAAAAATTAGCCCAAGGGGCGGGATCAATATTTTTAAAATTTATGCAAGGCACTTGAGCCAAACTATATGTGTTATTTCAGTTTGAGAAATGCCCACAATGCAGGCATAGGCTTGTTGCCTTAAAAAATTCAGCCAAGAGACTGTATTGGATTGTCTGACATAATTCAACGGTCAAAAATCATCACAAGTGCATGCATTATGAAAGTAACATTACTGACACTGATTGTGTAGTTTTGTTGTCATGGAGCAAGTGTAGCAGGAACATTATTTATCCAATCTTCTTAGCAGAGGGACATTGTTTATCCTTTGTGTCAGAAGAGGACATAATGTTTAAACCGCACTCAGCCAAACGTAACAAATTTGAAAATGTCCCTCTAGGTTTGGGTACTGTCATCTGAAGGGGTTAAGAACTTTGATGATATCCAGTCCTTGTTAAACTTAATGAGAGTGAGTCTGTCGGCATTTTCTGTAGTCAGCCGTGACCTTCTATCAGTGACAATTCCCCCAGCGGCACTAAAAACACGCTCTGATGTCACACTAGCAGCTGGGCAGGCCAGCAACTCCAAGGCATACAAAGACAGCTCAGTCCAAGCGTGAAGCTTGGAAACCCAGTAATTAAAGGGTACAGAGGGGTCGGTTAAGAAGCTGGTAGTGTCACACACATACTCGTTCAACATGTTTGACAATGTTTGTCTCCTAGACAAGGGGACCGTAGGCACAATCCGTTGCAGATTGGAAGGTCTGTTGAACATCGCCCAGTTGGTGGACATCTTACCACCACCTCTTCTTGACAATGTGGCAGTTTGTGTTCGAACCAAAGGCTGCTGTGGCACAGAGCTGCTTGTTCGTGGTATAGCGGAGTCAGATGGTGAAATTGACATTAAATTGTCAACCACCACACTTTTGAAATAATCCATCGTTAAGCCCCTTGGTGACTGCAACAGCAGAGATGGAAACTTGTCTTTGTAGCGTGGGTCAAGGAATGTTGACAACCAGTAGAGGTCGCTGTCATAGATGTTAATGACGCGTGGATCCTGGGACAGACATTGAGACATGAAGTCAGACATGTGTGCTAGGCTACAAAGACTCATGTCTTCTGTGTCACCTGACTGATGAACAATAGGCATCATGGTCTCAAAATCGGTCTCCGCCTCCTGCTCTTCAGCCCACCCATGCTGTACCGACATAAAACTGGGGTTGGGAGTTCCATCAGGGTGCACCTCAGTACCATGAAGAAATAAATCGTCTTCATCTTCCTCATCACTGTTTTGTTCTGCAGCCAATGTTGCCGGCTGAAATTGGCTTTGCTGGCTCTGATCCTGGATGTTAAAATGTGGATCCATAGCCCTCTGCTGTGCCCTCAATGATTCTGTTTTAAGATTCAGGAGAGAATCTTTAAGCAAACAGAGCATGGGGATGGTGAGACTAATAATGGACTCATCACCGCTTACCAGTTTTGTGCAGTAATCGAAGTTCTCTAGAACCTCGCAAAGGTCAGCGATCCAGACCCACTCCATCGTACCAATGTGTCTTGTATTACTTCCTGGGTGACGGGCATGTTGCAGCTGATATTCCGCTATAGCCCTCTGCTGCTCATTGAACCTAGCCAACATATGGAATGTAGAATTCCATCGTGTGGGCATGTCGCAAATTAATCTGTGTTTGGGCAAATTAAATTGCTGTTGAAGGGCAGATAGACTTGCAAGTGCCGTTGATGAATGTCGGAAATGTCTGCAATTTCTACGCACCTTCTCTAGTAGATCAGATAACTCTGGGTAATTTTTCAAGAATTTCTGAACTACAAGATTCAGTACGTGAGCCATGCAAGGCACGTGTTGAAGTTTACCGAGCTTTATTGCTGCAACAAGGTTTCGTCCGTTATCACTGACAACAAGACCTGCTTGTAGTTGCAGTGGGGCCAGCCACTCATCTGTCTGTTGTTTAACACCTTTCCACAGCTCGTTTGCAGTGTGAGGTGTGTCACCTAGACAGATGAGCTTAAGAAGAGCCTGTTGTCGCCTGGCTGATGCAGTACTGCAAAGCTCCCAACTTTGACGTGATGTGGCGGACAAATCAGCAGTGGTCAAGGAAGTAGAAGACGCACATTGTGTTGTAGAAGTATATGAGGACGCGGACACCCGGAATGATGCTGTGCCCGCTATTCGTGGAGTTGGTAGGATCGCAGATATTCCACTATTACACTTTGGGACACTCTCGACAAGGTTGATCCAGTGAGCTGTTAGGGATATGTATCTGCCCTGTCCACAAGTACTTGTCCAGGTATCAGTTGTCAGGTGAACTTTTCCGCTCACAGCATTTGTCAGTGCACGCTTCAAGTTGTTAACCACGTCCTGATGTAGCGCGGGTATGGCAGTACGTGAAAAAAAATTGCGACTGGGGACAGTGTATCGTGGTGCTGCCACAGCCAACAACTCCCTAAAAGCCTCAGTATCAACAAGCCTAAATGGCAGCATTTCTACAGCTAACAGCTTAGAAATTTGCGCTGTCATTTGTCGAGAAAAAGGGTGTGTGGATGGGTGCTTCCGCTGCCTCTCATACAGCTGTGGAACAGACAACTGGACAATTGGCGCAGACTCACAAGTCACTTGACTACTGTCATATCTCTGGTCTAACGCAGCTTGTGAGGAGATCGTATGAGTAGGAGCTGCTGCATGAACAGTAGATGGTGAAGGACGATTCGGAGGTGGCATAACGGTGTTGAGGTCAGAAGGCCCTGATGTCGAACCCTGATGGGCCAACCACTGACTTGGGTGCTTAAGAGTCATGTGTTTTCGCATACTGCTGGTGCTCAAGTTTACTTTGCCCTGGCCTCTGCTCAGCCTGGCATAGCAGATGTTACATATAACCACATTTGGTACTGATGGACTATCTTTAAAAAATTTCCAGACAATGGATGTTCGTCCTTTAGGTTGTGGTGTAGGAACTGAAGGATGAGTCTGGCCAACACAAACTGTAGACACATTTTGGCCAACTGTTCTGAAAGTTGGGGCAACAGTTGGTACAGTTTGTGCAACAGTTGACACAATTTGGGCTACTGTTGTCACAGCTTGGATTCTGGATAAAGGAGTCAGCCTGGGTGCTTTAGGCGGTGGTACATAACCACTTTCCTCCTCCTGGCTGCTCTGTTGGCTCTGCATGTCAAGTGTCCAGGTTGGATCAGTGGTCTCATCATCCACCCCCTCCTCCTCAAAGTCATCTGGATAACGTGACTGGTCAGGCTGGCCAGATGAGATGTGTGTCTCATCATCATCATCATCCTCCACCTCCTGAGACGGTCTATGGCTTTGTTGAAAGGGACGTTCTTCAGGACGAGGTGAATCCAAACTTTGTCCATAGATGGAATGTACGTCTGGTTCAAGTATCTGTTCAGGCAGTGACAAAGAAAGGTCAGGTTGTCTTAATGGCTGATAAGAACCAAATAAATCTTCCGAATGTCCAAGTTCGCGGTCTAAATTTTCCTCCGTGTGGCGATGGCTTGAGGAAATAGGAAGATTTTGTGGATTAGATGACCCCGCGTTGTCAGTAGCGGCACTTGAATATGGTGTCAACGATGATTGTGTGCTGCCAGAACCCGTGGTTGAGGTCTTGTCAGCCATCCAAGATGTTATTTGGTCTTGATCTTCCGGCCTCAAGACACGTTTCGGTTGAGTACTGGGAAATTTAGACAGCAGGAAGGTGGATCGATCAATCCTTGTCTGTCTACTTCTACCAGTGCCTTGTTGTTCACGACTGCTAGGGCCCCGACCTCGTCCCTGTCCCTTTGCAGACTGGTTTTTGGGAATTTGGTGTTTTTGGGACATTGTTGACAAATGCACAGCCACCGAGATGGAGTTAGGTGTTGATGCAGGCGTCACTTACTGGCGGGTTAAGTGTGTGCTAACACTTGACAGTGAAGCACTACACTATTCCCTGAAAAAATTAGAAAGTGCGCACAGCCACCGAGATGGAGTTTGGTGTTGCTGTAGGCGTCACTTACTGGCGGGTTAAGTGTGTGCTAACACTTGACAGTGAAGCAGCACACTATTCCCTGAAAAAATTAGAAAGTGCGCACAGCCACCGAGATGGAGTTTGGTGTTGCTGTAGGCGTCACTTACTGGCGGGTTAAGTGTGTGCTAACACTTGACAGTGAAGCACCACACTAGTCCCTGAAAAAATTAGAAAGTGCGCACAGCCACCGAGATGGAGTTTGGTGTTGCTGTAGGCGTCACTTACTGGCGGGTTAAGTGTGTGCTAACACTTGACAGTGAAGCAGCACACTATTCCCTGAAAAAATTAGAAAGTGCGCACAGCCACCGAGATGGAGTTTGGTGTTGCTGCAGGCGTCACTTACTGGCGGGTTAAGTGTGTGCTAACACTTGGCAGTGAAGCAGCACACTAGTCCCTGAAAAAATTAGAAAGTGCGCACAGCCACCGAGATGGAGTTTGGTGTTGCTGTAGGCGTCACTTACTGGCGGGTTAAGTGTGTGCTAACACTTGGCAGTGAAGCAGCACACTAGTCCCTTAAAAAATTAGAAAGTGCGCACAGCCACCGAGATGGAGTTTGGTGTTGCTGCAGGCGTCACTTACTGGCGGGTTAAGTGTGTGCTAACACTTGACAGTGAAGCACCACACTAGTCCCTGAAAAAATTAGAAAGTGCGCACAGCCACCGAGATGGAGTTTGGTGTTGCTGTAGGCGTCACTTACTGGCGGGTTAAGTGTGTGCTAACACTTGACAGTGAAGCAGCACACTATTCCCTGAAAAAATTAGAAAGTGCGCACAGCCACCGAGATGGAGTTTGGTGTTGCTGTAGGCGTCACTTACTGGCGGGTTAAGTGTGTGCTAACACTTGGCAGTGAAGCAGCACACTATTCCCTTAAAAAATTAGAAAGTGCGCACAGCCACCGAGATGGAGTTTGGTGTTGCTGTAGGCGTCACTTACTGGCGGGTTAAGTGTGTGCTAACACTTGGCAGTGAAGCAGCACACTAGTCCCTGAAAAAATTAGAAAGTGCGCACAGCCACCGAGATGGAGTTTGGTGTTGCTGTAGGCGTCACTTACTGGCGGGTTAAGTGTGTGCTAACACTTGGCAGTGAAGCAGCACACTAGTCCCTTAAAAAATTAGAAAGTGCGCACAGCCACCGAGATGGAGTTTGGTGTTGCTGTAGGCGTCACTTACTGGCGGGTTAAGTGTGTGCTAACACTTGGCAGTGAAGCAGCACACTATTCCCTTAAAAAATTAGAAAGTGCGCACAGCCACCGAGATGGAGTTTGGTGTTGCTGCAGGCGTCACTTACTGGCGGGTTAAGTGTGTGCTAACACTTGACAGTGAAGCAGCACACTATTCCCTTAAAAAATTAGAAAGTGCGCACAGCCACCGAGATGGAGTTTGGTGTTGCTGTAGGCGTCACTTACTGGTGGGTTAAGTGTGTGCTAACACTTGGCAGTGAAGCAGCACACTAGTCCCTTAAAAAATTAGAAAGTGCGCACAGCCACCGAGATGGAGTTTGGTGTTGCTGCAGGCGTCACTTACTGGCGGGTTAAGTGTGTGCTAACACTTGGCAGTGAAGCACTACACTATTCCCTGAAAAAATTAGAAAGTGCGCACAGCCACCGAGATGGAGTTTGGTGTTGCTGTAGGCGTCACTTACTGGCGGGTTAAGTGTGTGCTAACACTTGACAGTGAAGCAGCACACTATTCCCTGAAAAAATTAGAAAGTGCGCACAGCCACCGAGATGGAGTTTGGTGTTGCTGTAGGCGTCACTTACTGGCGGGTTAAGTGTGTGCTAACACTTGGCAGTGAAGCAGCACACTATTCCCTGAAAAAAATTATTAAGTGCGCACAATTAGTCGCACAAGTAGGTGGCGTACGTGCTATTTGCAGCTAGGAGAGCAGCAACGCACTGTTCTGCCACAGACAAAATAACGCTGAAGGGGTTTTTAGGACCCAAAATGTATCAGCTGGCAAAAAATTGTAAATAGTACCTCAGCTAAGCCTCTCACTTCAGCTATTAGAACAGCTGAGTGAGTAAGCGAAGCTATGAGGTCGCTCCTGTGAACACTGTAAAGGCTGCAGCTCCCTGCTTCCCTGCCTGCCTACAGTGTCACAGTACACAGTACTCCTCTGTCCTCCTGCTAGCTCTCACAAGAGCTGTTTGGGGTTAATATAAGGAATCTTGAAGTTCCCTACACTCACTGACAATCCCTATGATCTGCTCCAGAATCTACCTCACCCTGCTCTAGCTCAGATCTTCAGAGAAATGTGCTCAAAATGGCGGTGGCAAGGCTTATATACAGCCTTGCCTGTCATCGATGACATAGCCATCACGATGGACAGCAGCCAATCATAGTAATGCCACAAGAAGAGGGCTGTGGCATTACTGAATAAGATTGGCTAACATGCTTGTCCATCTTCACAAGTTTGTCTGACCTAACACGCTAGGCTGTCTCGGAAGATTTGTCGGAACATAACAGATTCTGTATTCACGAGTCCCGAATACAGAATACAGGACTCGGATTCGTAGACTCGCTAGGATTCGCTAGGAATCGCTAAGACTCGCTCGGAATCGCTACTTACAGCGGGTATCCGTGAAGCGGTGCCATTCTCTAAACGATTTGGGGGAGATTCAAGCTACATAGCGATGTGATATAGCGAGTCTCGCTAGTAAAACTAGGATTACCTTTAACTTGCATTGGACTCGCTACTTTGCGAGTCCTCGCTGGGAAACTCGCCGAGTAGCGAGTCCTGCGAGTCCCTTACTACTCGCCGAGTAACGAGTCCTAGCGAGTAGATTCGCCCATCACTATTCGTGACATATTGGGCTTCATGTTAGTATTAAATTTAGGTCGATAATTTTTGCGTTTATTTGTGAAAAAATCAAAAATATGGCAAAAATTTTGAAAATTTAGCAATTTTCAAATTTAGAATTTTTCTTCTGGTAAACTAGAGAGTTATGTGACACAAAATAGTTATGAAATAATATTTCCTACATGTCTACTTTACATCAGCACAATTTTGGAAAAAAAAAAAATTTTGTTAGGAAGTTGTAAGGGTTCAAAGTTCATGAGCAATTTTTCATTTTTCCACCAAAATTTACAAAACTATTTTTTTAGTGACCCCGTCACATTTGAAGTCTTTTGAGGGGTGTACATGACAGAAAACACCCAAAAGTGACACCATTCCAAAAACTGCACCCCTCAAGCTACTCAAAACTACATTCAAGAAGATTATTAACCCTTCATGTGCTTCATTGGAACTAAGCAAATTGGAAACAAAAAAAATGGATATTTTAATTTTTCTAACAAAAATGTTCTTTTAGCCTCAATTTTTTCATTTTCACATAGGCAACAAGATAAAATGGATCCTAAAATTTGTTGGGCAATTTCTCCTGAGTATATCGATACCTCATATGTGATCATAAACCACGGTTTGGGCGCACGGCAGGGCTCTGAAGGGAAAGAGCGCAATTTGACTTTTGGAGCTAATTTTCCATTCAAAAAGTGAAATGGCGCTCCTTCACTTCTAAGCTCTGCCGCGCGTCAAAACAGTGGTTTATGACCACATATGAGGCATCGGTGTACTCAGGAGAAATTGCCCAACAAATTTTAGGATGAATTTTATCCTGTTACCCATGCGAAAATGAAAGAATTGAGGCTAAAAGAACATTTTTGTGAAGAAAAAGTACTTTTTCCATATTCACAGATCAATTTGTAAAGCATGTGGGGGTTAAAAATGTTCACCACCCATCTAGATAAGTTCCCTGGGGGGTCTAGTTTCCAAAATGGGGTCACTTGTGGGGGAGCTCCAAAGTTTAGGCACACAGGTCCTCACCAAACGCAACATGGTGTCCACTAACAATTTGAATGGAAAATCAGCCTAAATTGTTAGCGGACACCATGTCGCATTTGGAGAGCACCTGTGTGCCTAAACATTGGGGCTCCCCCACAAGTGACCCCATTTTGGAAACTAGACCCCCCAGGGAACATATCTAGATGCATTGTGAGCACTTTGAACCCCCAGGTGCTTCACAAATTGATCTGTAAAAATTAAAAAAAATAATTTGTGTGGAAAAAAAAGTATTTTTACCTCGTTACGGATCAGTTTGTGAAGCACCTGGGGATTCAAAGTGCTCACTATGCATCTAGATAGGTTCCTTGGGGGGTCTAGTTTCCAAAATGGGGTCACTTGTGGGGGAGCTCCAAAGCTTAGGCACACAGGGGCTCTCCAAACGAGACATGGTGTCCGCTAACAATTTGAATGGAAAATCACCTCAAATTGTTAGCGGACACCATGTCGCATTTGGAGAGCCCCTGTGTGCCTAAACATTGGGGCTCCCCCACAAGTGACCCCATTTTGGAAACTAGACCCCCCAGGGAACATATCTAGATGCATTGTGAGCACTTTGAACCCCCAGGTGCTTCACAAATTGATCCGTAAAAATTAAAAAAAATAATTTGTGTGGAAAAAAAAGTATTTTTACCTCGTTACGGATCAGTTTGTGAAGCACCTGGGGATTCAAAGTGCTCACTATGCATCTAGATAGGTTCCTTGGGGGGTCTAGTTTCCAAAATGGGGTCACTTGTGGGGGAGCTCCAAAGCTTAGGCACACAGGGGCTCTCCAAACGCGACATGGTGTCCGCTAACAATTTGAATGGAAAATCACCTCAAATTGTTAGCGGACACCATGTCGCATTTGGAGAGCCCCTGTGTGCCTAAACATTGGGGCTCCCCCACAAGTGACCCCATTTTGGAAACTAGACCCCCCAGGGAACATATCTAGATGCATTGTGAGCACTTTGAACCCCCAGGTGCTTCACAAATTGATCCGTAAAAATTAAAAAAAATAATTTGTGTGGAAAAAAAAGTATTTTTACCTCGTTACGGATCAGTTTGTGAAGCACCTGGGGATTCAAAGTGCTCACTCTGCATCTAGATAGGTTCCTTGGGGGGTCTAGTTTCCAAAATGGGGTCAATTGTGGGGGAGCTCCAATGTTTAGGCACACAGGGGCTCTCCATACGCAACCTGGTGTTTGCCAACAATTGGAATTGTTAGCGGACACCAGGTCGCGTATGGAGAGCCCCTGTGTGCCTAAACATTTGAGCTCCCCCGTAAGTGACCCCATTTTGGAAACTAGACCCCCCAGGGAACATATATAGATGCATTGTGAGCACTTTGAACCCCCAGGTGCTTCACAAATTGATCCGTAAAAATTAAAAAAGATAATTTGTGTGGAAAAAAAAGTATTTTTACCTCATTACGGATCAGTTTGTGAAGCACCTGGGGATTCAAAGTGCTCACTATGCATCTAGATAGGTTCCTTGGGGGGTCTAGTTTCCAAAATGGGGTCACTTGTGGGGGAGCTCAAATGTTTAGGCACACAGGGGCTCTCCATACGCGACCTGGTGTCCGCTAACAATTCCAATTGTTGGCAAACACCAGGTTGCGTATGGAGAGCCCTGTGTGCGTAAACATTGGAGCTCCCCCACAAGTGACCCTATTTTGGAACCTAGACCCCCCAAGGAACCTATCTAGATGCACAGTGAGCACTTTGAACCCCCATGTGCTTCACAAATTGAGCCGTATAAATGAATAAAGAAACTTTTTGTGAAAAACATACTAGTCTAGTAGTTGCAATTCGCAGCATAGGGGACCCAAAACATTTGGGTCTCTCCATGCTGAGGATTCCAGCCCCCTAGCTGCCAAGTTGTACCTGGCTGGCAAGCAAAAATACAGCAAAGCCTATTTTTTTTTTTTATTTCTAGAATTATTTCTAGAAAAAAAATGACATAGGGCTCCGCCATATTTTTGGTCCAGCCAGGTACAACTTGGCAGCTACGGACTGCCACCAGCCCCCAGCTGCCTCGTCATACCTGGCTGGAACCAAAAATACAGCGAAGCCTATTTTTTTTTTATTTCTAGAATTATTTCTAGAAAAAAAATGACATAGGGCTCCGCCATATTTTTGGTCCAGCCAGGTACAACTTTGCAGCTACGAATTGCCACCCACCCCCAGCTGCCTCGTCATACCTGGCTGGAACCAAAAATACAGCGAAGCCCTTTTTTTTTTTAATTTCTAGAACTAATCGTAGAAAAAAAATTACGTGGGGCTCCGCCATATTTTTGGTCCAGCCAGGTACAACTAGGCAGCTGGGGGCTGGAATCCTCAGCATAGTGAGGCCCAAGCGTTCTGGGCCCCCCATGCTGTGAATTGCAGCCCGCAGCCGCCCCAGAAAATGGCGCATTCATTGAAGCGCCATTTTCTGGCGCTGTACCCATGCTCTTCCAGTTGCCCTGGTGCCGGTGGCTAACTGGGTAATAAAGGGGTTAATGCCAGCTTTTTATTGGCAGCTGGCACTAAGCCCGAGATTCATAATATAGGGCCAATGTTAGACCCGCCATTAGGAATCTCTGGTAAATAGTCAGAAAATACACACAGAGAAAAATCTTTTTATTTGAAAAAAAACACAAACAAAATTCGGACTCCATCTTTATTATAAAGATCCGACGTAGTCCACAACGAAGGTCCCACGACGCTCGCTCGCCTCCGACGTAGTCCACAACGAAGGTCCCACGACGCTCGATCACCTTGCTACATCCAGAGACTGCAGCAAGGGATCAAGTGTCCTCTTGTTGTAGTTTCTGGGGTCAGAGTCATGGTACACGGTACGGCAGATCATTGCCATACAGTGCACCATGACTGACCCCAGTGACTACAAGAGGACACTTGATACTTTGTTGTAGTCTCTGGGGTCACAGTCATGAAGTACTGTATGGCAATTATCTGCCGTGCCGTGCTTCATGACTGTGACCCCAGAGACTACAACAAGGTATCAAACGTCCTCTTGTTGTAGTCTCTGGGGTCAGAGTCAAGGTGCACGGTACGGCAGATCATTGCCATACAGTGCACCATGACTGACACCAGTGACTACAACAAGAGGACACTTGATCCTTTGTTGTAGTCTCTGGGGTCACAGTCATGAAGTACTGTATGGCAATTATCTGCCGTACCGTGCTTCATGACTGTGACCCCAGAGACTACAAGGGATCAAGCGTCCTCTTGTTGTAGTCTCTGGGGTCAGAGTCATGGTGCACGGTATGGCAGATCATTGCCATACAGTGCACCATGACTGACACCAGTGAATACAACAAGAGGACACTTGATCCCTTGTTGTAATCTCTGGGGTCACAGTCATGAAGTACTGTATGGCAATTATCTGCCGTACCGTGCACCATGACTCTGACCCCAGAGACTACAACAAGAGGACACTTGATCCTTTGTTATAGTCACTGGGGTCAGTCATGGTGCACTGTATGGCAATTATCTGCCGTACCATGCTTCATGACTGTGACCCCAGAGACTACAACAAGGGATCAAGCGTCCTCTTGTAGTCTCTGGGGTCAGAGTCATGGTGCACGGTATGGCAGATCATTGCCATACAGTGCACCATGACTGACACCAGTGACTACAACAAGAGGACCCTTGTTACACACATGCACCCATCCATCCACGCATCCATGCATGCACCCATGCGCCCATCCATCCACGCACCCATGCGCCTATCCATCCACACACCCATCTATCTTTGCACCCACGCTCCCATGCACGCACCCATGCTCCCATGCACACACCCATGCGCCCATCCATCCACGCACCCATGCGTCCATCCATCCACGAACCCATGCGTCCATCCATCCATGCACCCATGCGTCCATCCATCCATGCACGCACCCATGCGCCTATCCCTCCACGCACCCATCCATCTTTGCGCCCATGCACGCACCCATGCGCCCATGCACGCACCCATGCGCCCATGCACGCACCCATGCGCCCATGCACGCACCCATGCATCCACCCATGAACATGCACACATACACATACACAAACACACACACACACACATACTTACCTCTCTCAAGATCCTCCAGTGAGGAGGAGGAGCCTGGGAGAAGAGGAGGAGCGCCACACCGAGGAGCCGCGGCACCACGGAGGCCGGGTGAGAGGGGACACGGGGGTGGGGAGCGGGTTTGGGCACCAGGGCACCAGGGCACCAGGACACCCGGGGCAGGAGGGGCAGGAGAGTTGCGGGGCACTAGGCATCCACCGGCTCCAGACCGCGCCGGTGCCTGCACCGGCGCCTGCAGCAGCTCCGGCATGCGGCAGGCTGCTGAGAGGGGATCGGTGCCGGTGCCCGGTGGTGGGTGGGGGGTTAGCTTGGACTCGGAGGGGCTGAGGAGGGGGAGGGCACCCGCGCACCCACCCCTCCAAGCCTGATTGGAGAAATCCAATCAGATTTGGAGGGGAGAATCGCTCTGATTGGCAGGTCAGTTTAAACTGCCAATCAGAGCGAATTCAGCGACGAGGGGGAAATAGCCACCCCCCCAGGACAAAGTACAGGTCCTCATGTTCCCGCGGCACCAGTGACATGTCACCGGCCCCGATCACCGGTGCCGCGGGAACGCGATCCTGCCATGACGTCGTGGGACGTCACAGGTCGGGAACGCATCGACTTCTATGACGTCCCACGACGTCACAGGTCGTGAAGGGGTTAATACAGAATATCCACCCCACACAGATTAACAAAAAAACAAATATAAGAAAATGAAAAACAAATATTAAGCAGACAATTTTCCATGTCTAGTAGTCTTATTCGATAAGGTCAAGTCTATCAGGTCAGTACCTCAGATGATCCATCTGGTACAGACATTAACTCACTCAAATTGTCATGAGTTTCAAATGTCTTAACTAATCTAAACACCATTTTGTCATTCTTTCTTATCTCAAACTAACCAATTACATTTGACCAAAGGCCCGACGCATTTCATCTCCTTACGTAGAGTCCTCAGGGGCCCTGAGAGTTGGCCAGGGTGTTACAGTACAGTAAGTAAGTGTATGGACAAATTCCCAGATATTGTCAAGTCCTTATACAACATGTTTCCTGGATGTAAAAATTGCAGTCTCTCTTCAATCTTCAAAAAAACTGCAATTCATAAGTTTCTTTATAATAGCCCGATTGTTACCTTCATATATGCCAACATTGGTTATGTAGAGTAGATAATCCTTTCTTAGAAGCAGGACAGATGAGATATAGCCCTCACTCCAGTTTAAGGTAGTCTTGTGATAGTTGTACTAGAGGAAAATTTGTACTGGAGCCTCCAGGTATGTTTGTCCTACAATATGAAGATGTTTTGGGTACAGCCTTAACTTATGGTAGTGTTCCCATACTATAGTCATCAATGTGAAACATCTGCTTACAGAAATGGTGATCCCGGTAATGGACAATCCTTGCAGCGCTGGTACTTCATCCCTAAATAGACAGGATGTGGTTGTCACAAACACTATGGAATGATAGTGTGTGCACCTTAGCAGTGGCTCTGATAGAAGG
Source organism: Allobates femoralis (assembly GCA_033576535.1). Lineage (NCBI taxonomy): Eukaryota > Metazoa > Chordata > Amphibia > Anura > Aromobatidae > Allobates > Allobates femoralis. The sequence continues at coordinate 557,550,895 of JARQOC010000003.1, forward strand.
AGGCAGTGGTGCAACATGAACTTTGCGGGCTCCGGTGCAGCATTTACACTGGAGCCCCATAGGTGAGGAGCGGGGTGAAGGGGGGATTGGTGCTGGTGGTGGATAGTTGGTGCATTACTTTAAGTGGTCAGCAGCAGCAGCACCGCCGATAAGAGGAGAGGAGGGGCGGGCACAGCTGCAGGTAGTGAGGCCTCACTCACTTCCCGTCCTCCCTCCTCTCCTCGGACACACGCGATCGCCGTCGCGGCGGGCGGCTGGTAGCACAGGCCCCCCTACAGGGGCGGGCTAGGTCTCAGCCGTGACTGCTGCGACCGCGGTAGTTACGCCACTGGAAGGAGGTGTCCTTGTTTGATGTTAGCTGACAAGAAATGCATTCCACTATCATTACATAGTGCAGTATTAAGGGTGAATTAAGTTTTGTGATTTTTGTATGTTATTTTTTTCAAATTTATTTTAATATGATGCAATAAATTATTGATTTTAAAAGTTATTCCCTCTTTTGGTTTCAATAAATGTACAATTAGGCTCTGATTCAAGCTTTTGTAGCTCAGGCATAATAAATCTAATATCAGATTCCCTTTAACATGTTAATGATGCAGCAAATGTTTGCTGTTTGGAAAAAAAAATCACTTTTCCATTGACATTGCAATATGAGGGCTTGTTTTTTAAGAACAAATGTATAGTTTAGAATCACATCATTCATTTTTCCATAAAATGTACTGAAAAATGAAAACAGAAAGTGATAACTGAGCTGAAATAGTAAAAAACATACAATTCACCATTGTTTTTAAGTTTTGGTTTTACAACTTTCATTAACCTCTTAATGACCAACGACAGCTATAACCATCATGGCTTTGAACTGTCACTGCGCTTAAACACGCTCTTTGTTCAAAGAAATGCAGAAAATATCATCTTAAGTTTACCACTAATGGTAGATTTACACGCAGCCACAGGAAGGGAGACACCGGCAGGCATCGGACACAATTGTGCCTGTTGCCATGAAAACACCACGATGTGGTGGCGTGTAATTCAGGTATCTGCAAGACACATGAAGGAAATTCGTGGTGTTTTCATGGCAACAGGCACAATTGTGTCCGATGCCTGCCGGTGTCTACCTTCCTGTGGCTGCGTGTAAATGTACCATTATATGAAGTCCAATATGTCATTATTATTTATTATTATTATTATTTATTTATATAGCGCCATTGGGTTCCATGGCGCTTTACATGAGGATGAGGGAGACAAGAACAAGTACACTAAATCTAGGCGATCAGGACGTACAGGTACAGGAGGGGCAGGGACCCTGTCCACGAGGGCTCACAGTCTATGAGGGGTGGGTAAGGATACAGTAGGATGGGGGAATGTCATGTATGGGGCGTTCGCCTGGGTCTCATGGCAGGTTGTAGGCTTGACGGAACAGGTGATGTCATGAAAAAACATTCTCAGAATCACTGGGATACATTGAAGTGTAACCTCATAAAGTGACACTAGTCAGTATTGCAAAATGAGGCTTTGTCCTTAAGGGATTAAAAGGCAAAACTGATTTGCTAACATGATTTTTTAGTTCAGGACGAATATAGTGATACTTTAAAAAAAAAAAAAAATTCCAAGGCACCGGAGACAAACATGACACAAACGATGTCGCAACATTAGGTAATGGCTGAATAACACAGCTGCCATATTTCATAGATGGAGTGGGCTTATCTCCTGAACCTACTACATACACACACACTTTCTCTATTAAATCCTGGAGAGGGAAGATATTTTTCTTAAAATTGGCTCTTATTTTTTAATCAATTCACTAGAGATAAGACAATAACAAAACTAAGCATGATTAAGGAGTAGTATTAGTCTGAAAAGCATAAGGTGCACGTATTCTTTACTTTAATGGCTCCCTTCTGTATTTTTCTAATGGCGTTGTTTCAATAAGCTATGTGATTTTTTTCTACAAGCAAAATAAGGACTTTTTTGGTGCTTGATTCCTATTCTCCCCTCTCTTGTTCTTCAACTCACTTTCATATCAAAGGGAACCTGTTATTGGTTATCCATGTTTAAAATGGCTCCTACTGGTGTATTCTTACATAATGCATTTCAAAAATTTTTTTTAAAAATGTAACATCGTAACTCAGCATACTTCTAAAAATATAAAAAACTACCTGTAGAGCCTGGCATTGCCCGGGGTTAATACCCAGATATGGTTGTAATGCTCATATATGATAATATCACCCATATATGGCAATATTGCCCATATATGGTAATGTATGTTTGTATGTATCATAGTCCTGTCCCTCCCAGTAGCCCCACCCATTCATGACTCCACCCCTACATATAGACCCACCCTCCTAGTAGCCCCTTCCCTTTCATAGTGCTGCCCATATATGGACCCGCCCTTTCATAGCTTCACCCCTTCATATACTCTGCAGGGTGGGGCTATGTGGAGGAGGTGGGGATATGTGAAGATTCAGGCTGTGAAGCGGGCGTGGCTATGTGGAGTGGGTACGGCTAAGTGGAGTGGACAGTGCTATGCTTGGCTGTGAGGAGTGGGCATGGCTATGTGGAGTGGACATGTTTATGTGGAGATGGCAGAACTAATGCCACATGCACACATACATATATACACAGCTTTATACATTAGTTATCTCTATATTCTCCTCTAAGGCCATATGTAATTACAACCTAGAGGTCCTATGCGTGCCTTTGACATAATTGATTTGGATAACCTCACCTGTATCATCCATATCCTGCTGTTGCACCTTTTTGTCTACATTACAAGACTGGCACATGTTTACTGCTGAACTAGTCCCACTACCCACTAACGGGCATGTTTCAGCTCAATGGTGTACAGTGGCATAGCAAGAAAGACAATATCACCAAGAATGCTAACATTATCAGTTTCTTGTCTTCCTTTCTGAACCTTGATTTCCTAAATGCTATGTGGCTCTTATATCGCTGATTACTTTCAGCAATATTTTTTATATGATGCAAACTATTCATGTAAAAATCATACTGTAAAATATATGGATCATCCAAGTTTGTCATGGCAAGAACCAAGGTTAGCAGCTCTCTACTAGACTCTCTTCTGTAATACAGATATGCCATGTTAGTATTCATGAGAAGGCCTCTTTAATGATTTAAAATTAATTTCCATATTACTCTCAATTTCTTAATAGGATAAATAATGTAATTTCACTACAAAATCGGGCTATTGAAGTCATCAAGTGATTTTCTTGGAGGATGGAAGGCGTTACGTTATAGATGCAAGAATTACAATAATTGCAACTGACCCATAAATAAAAGGCCATGGTAGCCAACAATTGTACTGACCTCTCTTTACCAGTTTTACATTGTCTATGAATCCAAGATGCTATCTAAAGGACATTTTATTTGTCATGATTTAAGATAAATAAGAGTTTCTCGCTGTCTTTTTTAATTGTAGCATTGATCACTAGAAAGTGAAAATGTCAAGTGAAAAAGTTATTTTTCCCCCTAAAATGATTCATGTGTGAAATCCATCTATTTTATATTTTACTGTGAGTTCTGTTTCGCATAGATATACAATTTCCTGAGCTGATATTTTAAACAGATGACTCTGGATATTGTTCACTATAATAGCGCAATAAATTACATCTTCGCTTGATTTTTTTTCTGTAAGTTTTATTATTATTTTCTACTGCTCGCAGAAAGATAGAGCATATTTCCTTATTCTTTTTTTTTTTAATCATCGTTAACAATAACATAACATTCTTTGGTTAAAGGTACAACATTTTCAACATCTTCCTGACAGTCTTTATTAACGTGTTGGAACAAAACCTTGTATACTATAAATATATATATATTATATATATACTGTATATATGTATATACTAGATGGTGGCCCGATTCTAACGCATCGGGTATTCTAGAATATGTGGGTGTGCGGTGGTGCTGGTGTGCGGTGATGCGGGTGTGCGGCGGTGGCCCCCCTCAGTTCTCACCCACTCCAGGCTTCTGTCCAGCCGCTTCTCACCCTAGCATGTCTTCTTCTTCTTCTTCCAGCATAGACTTCAACAATTCCAAGGCCTCGGAGGCGGAGTTAACAGGGGGTGTCATAATAGGCGTGTCCAAGCGCATAGCCCTGATGTGGTGGGTGTGCCCTTGTTCACAGCCATTACAACGCCCCCTTTGGTAGCTCCACCTCCACCCCCATGGCCTTTCCATTTCTGGAGTCTATGCCACAAAAAGAAGAAGAAGAATGGCAGAGTGAGTGGCGGGCAGATGGAGCATGGAGGGGCGGCCGGGAGGGAGCGTGGAGCGGATGAGCAGTGGGCAGGAGACCGAGTGGAGCGGGGCCGGGAGACTGGGCGGACTGTGCCTGTTTTGCTGTAATGGAAATCCCGCGTCGCTGATTGGTCGCGCCCAGGCAGCCGCGAACAATCAGCGACACGGGTTTTGCATTAGTGAGACAGTGTGACGTGAGTGCAAAGTGAGTGTAGGGCTGAGTTTGACATGAGTGCATGGCTAAGTGTGATGTGAGTGCAGGACAGAGTGTGATGTGAGTACAGGACAGAGTGTGACGTGAGTGCAGGGCTGAGTGTGACGTGAATGTAGGACAGAGTGTGATGTGAGTGCAGGGCAGAGTGTGATGTGAGTGCAGGACAGAGTGTGATGTGAGTACAGGACAGAATGTGACGTGAGTGCAGGGCAGAGTGTAAAGTGAGTGTAGGGCTGAGTGTGACATGAGTGCAGGGCTAAGTATGATGTGAGTGCAGGGCAGAGTGTGATGTGAGTACAGGACAGAGTGTGACGTGAGTGCAGGGCTGAGTGTGACGTGAGTGTAGGACAGAGTGTGACGTGAGTGCAGGGCAGAGTATGATGTGAGTGCAGGGCAGAGTGTGACGTGAGTGCAGGGTGAGTGTGACATGAGTTCAGGATGAGTTTAGTGCTAAGTGTGAGATGAGTGCAGGGTGAGTGTGAGGGGAGTGCAGGGTGAGTGTGATGTGATTGCAGGGCGAGTGTGATGTGAGTGCACAGTGAGTGCAATCTGAGTGCAGGGTGAGTGTGATATGAGTGCAGGGTGAGTGTGATCTGAGTGCAGGGTGAGTGTGACCTGAGTGCAGGGCTGAGTGTGACCTGAGTATAGGGTGAGTGTGAACTGAGTACAGGGTGAGTGTAGGGTGTGTGGATGTCAGTGGTCTGCAGTACCTGGCTCCTGGTGCTGTGTGTGTTTAGCTTAAGGACCTCTGGTGATGTCACAGTTATGTGACCTTGCTCCAGCCATGATTGTGACATCATCAGAGGTCCTGTAAGTCTGTAATAGGCTGCATTCACATTGGGGTTTGTTGAAAAATGTGGCAGTTGCGGTCAAAAAAACGCATCTGTCGCATTTTCCGCTTAACGGCCGCTCTTGCGTGGCACTTGCGGCAAGCCCCATGCATTGTCTATGGGGCTTGCGGAAAGTATGTGGCAGGTGCAGCAATTGTGGTTTTGGTAGTTGTGGCGGTTGCAGCCGCGAAAAAAAACAGGGTCAGCGGTGTTTTTTTTCACGGCCTCAACTACCGGAACCGCAATTGCCGCACCTGCCGCACAATTACCGCAAGACAATGCATGGGGCTTGCCACAAGTGTACCGCAAGTGTGCTGTAAGAGCGGGTGTTAGGCGGAAAATGCAGCAGATGCGTTTTTTTGACCGCAACTGCCGCATTTTTCAAAAAACCCCAATGTGAAAGCAGCCTTAGGCTACGTTCACACATTGCGTATTCTTGTGCGATTTTTGTGCACACTTTTCAAAAATACGCAATGTGCCTTGTGTCTGCCAGCAAAGTGAATGGGAAATTCACTTTGTCGTTCAGACACTGCATAAAAATACGCAGCGCTTTTATGGGAGAAAACGCTGCTGCGTAAAGAATTCACATGTTAACATGGTTTTCTCCCATGGGGGCGGCGCTGCTGGATCTGATGTCACAGAGGGAGGAAGAATCCTGGTTCCTCCTCCCTCTGTGACATGCGTGACTGCCCCATTTGATTTCGTAGTGTATTAATATACCCTGCGATATCAGAGTTAACTAAAGGCAAATGTATTAAAAATAATTAAGTATAAATACTTACCCTCCGACGGGTTTGCGGGTGTCCGAGAGCCCAAGATTTGACCTGCTAGGACCTGTCGTGATGTCAGAGTGACTCAGAGGGGCGTTCCTAATGCTGATTGGCCGCTCGCGGTCATGTGATTCACATGACCTCGAGAGGCCAATCAGCGTTAGGAACGCCCCTCTGAGTAACTCTGACATCACGACACGTCCTAGCAGGTCAATTCCTACTGCGGCTCCCGACTCCCGGACACCCATCGGAGGGTAAGTATTTATTCTTTATTACTTTTAATACATTTGCCTTTAGTTAACTCTGATTTCGCAGTATATAATAATACACTGCGAAATCAAATGGGGGCAGTCATAAATATGCACCATGTCTGAACAGTAGCTTATTAGTAACAGCCAGTTTGATGGGCTAGTTAAACACTATATAAGTGTAACAATAAAGATGGAGGATGTCCAGCTACCAGAATGAAGGCAATTTTCTTTATTCAAATTATAGCAATGTTCCCATATATACAGTACATGTAATGCACGATGAGCAGGCAAAGATGATTAAGGAAGAGGGTTCTGCGCCAGGCAACGCATTTCGGACAAAACAGTCCTTTTATCAATCTCGCTTAATAAAGGACTCTTTTGTTTAAAATGCATCGCCTGGATCAGGGGCCCTCTGCCTTAATCATCTTTGCCTGCTCATCGTGCATTACGTGTAATGTTTGTATGGGAACTTTACTGAATTTGAATAAAGAAAATTGCATTCATCCTGGAAGCAGGACCTCCTTCATCTTTATTGCATCTCACCCAGGTGGTTTCAGGACACCGGTCCAGGCACACCAGACTCATTGCGGTGAGCTGATAACCTCTCCTAACTATATGAGTGTACCCCACACGACAGACTGACCAGTTTACCATCTAAACTCAGAGAGCCTCACTACACCCTGAAAAAGTACTGTATATAAAATGTGCATAAAAATGTGTGGTATTAGTTGGTATTTTGGCCACAGACAGAGAAAAATCTTTAATTTAAAATAAAACACACACACAAAACCCTCTTTTATCCATTTATCAACCCTAAACATAACCTGCCGGCAATCCACAGCACAATCTCCCTTGAAGAAGCTTCTGCAGCTCTGCTACATTGCGGTAAATTGAGATATTAGGCTGCAGTCCCATGCATCAGCATCATTAACAGGCATGGCGGCTGGCTCTCCGGAGAGGAGAATGTAGCAGCATGTATTTCTATGGAGCTGCATAGTCCTGTCAGGGAAGATGGTGGTTGTGTTGGGTAATGCCAATGCCAATGTGGGACTGCAGCATACATTGTCTGCTCACTGAAAGCAGCTCGCTCACACTGACAGCCAAATGTGGGAGCAGTGACAGCAGACTATTCATCTGAGGTCACAGTTGGTATACTGTGGGAAGAGCACCAGCTGAGAACTCAGATTAACTCTGCATCACCGCTCTCTGAGAACTGTGGCTCTTTGTGCAGTCAGGGTAAGTGCTGCTTGTGATAAGTGGTCACTGTAATGTAAATGATGTAGAAGAGCTGAGAAGCTTTGCGAAACATTGTTGTGGATTTACTGGGCATGTTTGGGGTTAATAATTGGGTAAAAGAGGGTATCTGCATGATTATTTCAAATAAAGGCTTTATTTTTGTGTGTGTCTTTTTTGAGCTATTTACTTATAGGATTTTTAATGTACAAGTCTCATAAAGGCTTGAACATTTTCAATCTAGGGTTTGAAGACAGCTGTCAATTTTCAGCTGTCATTAACCCGTTCTGTTAACCCATTTGACAATGCACCAGAGCAGTGGGAAGTTCTGAGGCAGCTGTGGCCTCTTATGTTTAGTTTGGGGAGGGCCAATAACCATGGCCCTTCCCACCCTTAGAACAACAGACCCCATCTGTCAGCTCTACCTTGGCTGGTTTTCCAAAATGGAGGACCGTACACTTTTTTAATTAATTATTTTTCCCTCCATGCAAGGCTAAAACTCCATTTAGTGACACATAAAAGGCACTTAAGAGTGCAAGCTTACAATATATAGGGAGGTGGGACATTATATAGGTATTTTAAATGTATGTACATATGTATGTATTTATCTAAATAAACAAAACTGGGCAGCACTACCAAAATAAGATATGGATGCAAACCTGAAAGGGTCAGTGTCCACACCCTAAACAGAATCAAAAATAAAAAAATCAAGGCAGCACTCCAAAATCAAATGAAGAAATGTGGATATTTACTGATGTCCTTGATCATTAAATATCCACTTTTTTTCATTTGATTTTGGAGTGTTGCCTGTTTTTTTTATTTTTGATATGTATTTATCTAGCTATTCTTTACACAGGGAGTATTACACAGCAGGGAATCCCACTTTGTGACCTAAGATAACCTCAGTGGCATCAACACTTGTAACACTCATGGTCTTGTGAGAGCCACAATATCGCATAATATGTACCGTGTATATTTCACTAGTATCGTGAGATAACACATGTGAAAAATTGTGACTTTAGGGAGTGCAATGTAGTTCAAACTCGCAGGATAGCCCCTGTGTGACTCCTCGAGTCTGAACTGCAGTAATCTTTGTGACAGCACCACTTGTCATATCGTCATCAGTGCCTGCATGCCTGCTCTCACAGCATATGGCTGATGGTTTCTGTGAACATGACATCCCAGATGCTTGCAAGATGGTCCATGGAGAGCCACATTTATAGTGGAAGGGCTCAAGGACTTTACTTGCTCCCTGGCTGCCTCCGAAGAGACTTTTAGGGTAGGGGTGGGCAACTCAATTCTCAAGGACTGAAAACAGTGCACGTTTTCAGGATTTCCATTGCATTGCAGAAGTGATAGTTTAATCACTTGCACAAGTGATTATTCCAACATTTCAAGTAAACCCTGAAAGGTTGACTGCTCAGAGGGATGACCAGAGAAAGTTATAAGACTACCAAACTTAGTGATCTGATGTCACCCAAGGTGTACGACAGTATGACTGGTAGTGAAATGAATGACACCAAAGCAAAAGGTGACTTAATGGTTAACAATACCATGGGGAGTGACACAGACTCCATAGCTGACTGTGACACTGCTAAAGTAGAAAGAGAGTTCAGTTAGGAAGAGTGAAATGAGGTGAGAAAGTCCCCCTCTCATCGCCGAAGGCGCAAGGGCCACAAAGAAGTTGCTCGTGAAGCCCTTGCTGAAAGTATAAACAAAGGAAACTTAAAGCTGTGTGCCTCTACTCCAAGTGTGCATCCTCCTTCAGAAGCAGAGTAGATCAGGAAGGAAGATGAGGTAATGTTGCAAGTAACAACCTCTGGTGCAATGACAGACAACAAAGAAGACAAGGAGAAAGAGCAGGCCCAGAAGATGGTAGGTGTTATGTCTCCTGTGTCTAACCAGGTGACTGAAGATTGGTCAGCAGAGAACCTCATTGAAATGTATGTTGCTATGGCCAAGAAGGTTGAAGACTTCAAAGGCTCTGAGGTTAAAGAGATGGATGGTGTAAACCCTTCTGAAAGTGACACCATTGAGACACAAGTGAGGGTTAAAGATGAGGCTGCCCGATGCCAAAGAGAAAGGTGAAATGGCAGATATTAAGAGTGAAACAGCAGAGACCCTAGGGAAGGCAGAAAGTGATGCTGCAGAAACTAAAAGGCATGCTGCAGGGCCCCAAGAGAGGGTCGAAAGTGCAGAAGTGGAAGAGGTCACTGGAGAAGGGAGGTATGAAGGGACTACCTACACTAATAATGTGAGCTCAACAGATTCAGTGGATGTAAGAGCCGAGGTAAGGGAGTTGAAGGAGATGATACAAACCCATCTGGGTCAGACTTGACCCTAGAGACAGAGACAGTTTTAGCCGCCCAAAGGGGTGCGGGCAGTTACAGCCAGGTCTCAGCTTTAAATTAGGTCAGAAACTGAGTGGCGATTGTACGGACACAGCTGCTGTGCCTGCAAAATTTCCAGGATGTACTGGGTATGTCCTTGGTCGAGAATGCACAGGCCATCAGTACATACCCATTACATCCAATGTAGGGAAGGGGTTAAGTAAAAAAAGATTTACTATCTATATTTAAGAATGTATTTTACATCTGAAAAATATTTGCAATTAATGTTCACTTATACAAAATCCAAAAGTGTCAGCAACACAGTTATTCAATTGCACTTTCAGACAACTGGAGTCATGGCAATATTTGACTTTAAAAGGTTTATGGGTTGTCCTATAAGAGAAAAAAAAATCTTATTAGCATAATCATGTAAAGGAACAAAATACAAAATGTAATTTTTGTACAGAAATTGTTTTTTTTTCTCTAAATAGCTTTACAGAACCTAGCACAAGTACCATTTATTGTAGTATCTGTACAGGCGTGATGCTGAAATAATTTTATACTGACATGCCTAGAACCACTCAATATTTTAAGAGCTGTCTTCACACCAGAATCAGTAGCTACAAAAGTCAAACTTATTCTTTAACATCTTTACACTAATAGCATAATTTGAATAAAATTATAACTATTTGCCCTAGAATTACTCATTGAATTGCTTGCGTTTTAAAGAATACCCTGAGCTGAACTCATAAAATGAATAAATACACTTTATTATTGAGAACGGAATAGGCATTGAAAATATGAACATAAAAATAAAACAAATTGCAAAGGTACAATTATTCTCAACAAGCATGAAACAATTAGTTACACATATTGCTAACTTAAATATTACCAAGCTAGAGAAAATGCTTGTAAAAAATGATAGCCAATAAACTAGAGAAATAACTTGTGATATTTATGATTTTGAGATCATTTAAAGTAATAATCCATAAAACAATAAAAACATATAAGGATGAAAATGCGTAATGCACAGTATATGTAATCAGGGGGTGATTAAACAGCCAACATTATAAAAAGAATGCACAAAAGTGAAATCTAAATCAATTCAGTATTTGGTGTAACAACTTTTTTCAACAGCACAAAAGCATTAATTTTTCTAGCTAACTTACACACAGTTTTTGAACTCAGCAGGGAGATTATTCCAAACATCTTATAGAACTAACCACCGATCTTATGTGGCTTGTGGGATGTTGGATTGTGCAAATGCTTTTTTCTTTTCATGTAATTCCCGACAGACTTGATGATATTGAGATCAGGGTTCTTTGTTGGTCACACAATCACTTCCAGGACTGCTTGTTTTCCTCTACACTGAAGACAGTTTTTAATGTTAATGACTGTTTTTTTGGGGAGAGGGATCATTGTTCTGCTGCAGAATCAATTTGGAGCCAAATAGTCACTATTCTGATGATATTGTATGAAAAATAAGAATCTGCCTGTGTTTCTCAGCATTGAGGTCACCATTTATCCTGAATAAACTCCCACCTCCAAAAACTTGCCTTTTGCTACAACCACATATTTGACATTTTGATTCACCACTCTAGAGCACCTACTGCCATTTTTTGCATTGTAATTCCTATTTTTTCTGGTATAGTTGAGTTGTTTGACCTTATAAATAAGATTTATGGATGCAATCCTGATGACCACTTCTGGTAAGACTTCTCAGAATAGTAGATAGCTACAGCTGGTTCCATTGGTTCCTGATAGTTCTATGATGATAGCACTGCTGCACATTTTCCAATATAGTAGTGAAGTAAGTACGATGTGTCTTTGACCTGCTTCATTAAGTTTACTTGGCTGACCACTGCATCCATGGTCGTATGGGTTACTCATTTCTTAGTACTCTCAATGCTGACAAAGGCAGAAATATACTAATACATCATGTAATTCCATCAGTGAAATGTTTGATTTGCTCCAAATTTATTCTGCAGTAGGACAAGAACCATATAGTACCAAACAACTCACTTAAAATTAAAATAAACACATTTTGGACAAGAACTCTAAACATTCAGCCAAATTATTTTTGGTATAAGGGAGAACAAAGAGTCCTGAAAGTGATGATATGGCCCAGCATCTCAACATCATTGACTTTATTTGGGATTACGTAAAGCGACAAAATGATTTGTGCAAGTCTCAACCCACTAAAGATCTGTTGTTAGTTCTTCAAAATATTTGGAATATCCATCTTGCTGAGTACCAAGAAAAATTCATGCTTTTTGAAAATATTGAATACTGAATTAGACTTTTCTTTCATGCATTCCCTTTGCATCTTGTCCATTAATAAAAAAAAACTATAAACATGTATATTTTTTAAAGCATTCATATGTTGCAAAATATTTTTTACATCTGTTTAAATCTTTTGCACAATGCTGTATGTTAAAGAGTGATTTTCAGGTGTATTTGACTAAGTTTACATATTTAAACATTATACTAATGCAGATAAATATATTCAATCAAAAAAGGAGAAACCAGGGCACTGCAAGGGTAGCGTAGAACTACTGCACATATATAAGTCCTATATAGGACAGTGTGGACACATTCTCGGACGGTGGTGCTCGCAACAAGGAGTCCGTAGAATAAACAAATAAGCAGAAAAAATATGCGGCACTCACCGTGACTGAAATCTTCTATTTATTGCATCCAATTGCAGGAAAAGACAGTCATATTACAGACTTGAGGGGAGGGAGTGAAGAGTGCAGCGACGACGGGCACCGTTTCGCGGCTGGTTGCCGCTTCTTCCGGTCGTGTCTCGGCGTGTGACGTAAGATCCTTATCCTATATAGAGGAGAGATCTGAACGTCTCCGCCTATCCGTGAGATAAGTGCTCAAATAATTACTCTAATCAGTAAAATACAGGAAAAACATAAGAAAAATGTGACAGACACACAACACATTGAGTTATTAATAGTTATAAAATAAATACTATGCACTTTTGGACAAATCCACAAACTAGCATTACAGACCGGCATTTGATTCAACCCGCGCTCACGAGTAACATAGCAGCCGTCAAACAACTAGGCATTCCAATGGAGGCAAATCAACAAATTGCAAGCGGGAAACCCGGTAATTGAATACTAGAAAAGGCAGTGAGAAGGAGATAACATCATAACGATATAAATATAAATCTCATGTAATGTCAGAACGGCCAAATCAAGAAATACCAGAGGAGAGGCAATATTGAGTTACTACATAATAATAAATATATAAAGATATGTATCTCTCTGATCAATCTAGAGCCCGCACTTCAAACCAATCAGGTCCAGACAGAGGAAGCCGGCTATAGGTGACAGAAACAAGATAATCATATAGTAACTAACCAAATGTCTATTCCATTCATTAACAGGGGTAACTCACAAAAAGGAGTTTTTTTATTATATTGTTATAGTGGCGGTTAAATACTGCCAGGTGAGTCATGCTAGTAATGGACATATCTAGTTATTAGATTAAAACAACTACTGTAAATATAATTCTATATAGATAGAAAAATACTATAAGAAGGTTGATAGGTCATGACGATCGTTTAAATTTAGGGGGCCGCATGCATCAGATTTAATAATCCAACGACATTCTTGTTGTAATAATAATTTGTGCAAGTCACCTCCTCGTCGGGAAGGAGTGACTTGTTCAAGACCTGCAAAAGACAAGACTCCAGCATTTCCTGCATGACATTCTTGTACATGTTGGATTAGACGGGGGGCAACCAATGTTTGTGGAAATGGTCTTGACATGCTCCTTAAATCTAGTGCCAATTTCTCTGATGGTCTTACCTATATAGAACCTGTCACAAGGGCAGGTTACTACATATACCACCCACTTGGTTTTGCAGGTAATTAGTGATTTAACATAGCATGTCAGACCTCCAAAAACTACTGAATTAGAACTAATATGAGTCCTACAAACCTGACAATTCCTGCATTTCATATTCCCTACAGGTCTATTAATAGTAAGCCATGTTTTCTCTGGTTTATTTTTAGAAATTTGATTCTTAACTAGCATGTCTTTTTAATTGCTATACCTTTTATAGGTAACCAAAGGGGGTCCGACAAGACTTTGCATTAAATCCTTGTCATTTGAAATAACATGCCAATGTTGTAAAATGCTTTCTTTGATTTTTTTATACATGGGGCCAAATGTAAAAGAGAATGTAAAATGTTTATTATGTTTTTCTTTTACTGTATTTTGTTCGTATGAAGAGTACTGTATACGTTCATTGCTGACCCTTTCTAAAGCTTTACTTTTGGCATTATTAATTAACTCAGTCGGATAACCTCTAATAATTAGGTCATCATGCAGCTTTTGACACTGTTCTTGTAAGAGATCGTCATATAGTCAATTCTTGAGAATTGCTAGAATAAATAATAATGACGATCTCTTACAAGAACAGTGTCAAAAGCTGCATGATGAGAGGAAAAAAATATCATTATTAGACATGAGAGAACTTTCCCCAAACATGTTCACCAGTTTCATGAACATTGACAATTCAGTTCGCGATCTGAAACTCGAGCAATTTATGAAAAAATTGCTGAACATGGCTTTGTTCAGGAAAAAGTTTGAAATTTAAAATGGCCCTAAAACTTTCCATTAATTTTGGGGGCCAAAACCCTTGCCGGAAGACCCACTGGTTTACGGTTAGGAGTGTTCACAGCCATCAGTTCTACTGACTTGTGTTAAACTGTAGAATTTTGTGCACCTTAAAAATAATTTTTTTAAGCTTCCTTGAGTTTGCAGGTGTTTTGCAGGGTGTGAATTTTTGAAACAGTACCAGATGTGGCAGCAGCTATTAAGTCCAGGAATCTTACAATGACACATAAAGCTTTTCTTGAACATTCAATTTTTTTTATTATTATTTATTTATTTAGTTAGTTATTATTATTTTTTCTTTATTATTTTTTTTGGAGAGCAAACCTTTATGATTTCAGAGGGTCAGCAGCATACAAGGCCACCACTTCTATACTTTTTGCTAGCAATTCAAATGAAAATAGCATATGTTCATTACTTTGATGTGATGACACTTTCCCATATTTTTGATCACCAGCACAGGTACAGCAGGCAGGTACAGCCTGCCACCAACTCCCAGCAGCCTAGTTTTACCTGGCTGGTAATCAAAATACAGGGGAGCCCTTTTTTTAATTATTTCTTGAAATAACTAAAACTAAATGATTTGGGTCTTGCTTTATTTTTCGTTGCTAGTCAGGTACAACTAGCCAGCTGGGGTCTGGAATCCTTAGGAGCCCTTCACACGAGGTGACGTCGCCAGAGATGCTGGCGGTGCCGGGCGGGAGCGTGCATGTTATTGGCGTCCCGCCACCATCGCCATCGCATGTTTACATGCGGCGACACCTCTGGCGGCGCACCGGCGATCTGACAGGCGGCATCGACGCTGGAGTGTCTAAAAACTCCAGCGGCGATGCTTTAACATGGGAGCTTATGGCTTCCATCACCTGTTAGATCGCTGTCCCCCTGTTACATGGGGCGATGTCTACACATCGTCCCTGAGTGCTCGCCTGGTTTCAGAGCACTGATGTGAAACCAGGCGACCACTCAGAGGCGTTATGTAGAGCTGACATTGCCCCATTACTAGGGATGAGCGAGTCCTAAATTACTCGGAATCGCTAGACCCGCACGATTCCGAGCCCAGGACTCGCTACTCGTTGCGAGTCTAGCGAGTCCAATGTTAATGAATAGGGAACCGAGTAATAGCAAATAATGCTATTTACAAATCGCTGATGTGTCTCTGAAAGTGTGCGAGTCCAAACTGCAGGTTTTTCTCTTATTTGGAGCCGATGATGGGAGGGGGAAGCGATTCTCGGGCACACACCATGCTGTAAAAGCAAACAGGAAACGACTCGCTCTGACAGACGCACACACAGAGCAATCCATTCCCCAGAGCAATCATGGCCGGCCGTGTCACTGTGAACACGCTGCGATTGATTCCTCTGGTGGAGGCTCGGCCACTGCTATGGCTCCCAACAGACCCTGACTATGGGGATAACATCATGAGGACTACTGCCTGGAGAGAGATCGCCCAAGTGATGTTCCCTGCGTTCCATCTGAGTGGCCATGATGAACAGAGCAATATGAGTAAGTTAAATGAGTTCACCCGTTATATATTGGATTTACTGTATATATACTCGTGTATAAGCCGACCCGTGTATAAACCGACCCCCCTATTTTTGCCCCCAAAAACTGTGAAAACATATTGACCGCCATCCTGGTATACAGCGGCTATCACTGGTAGACAGCCCCCCAGCAGAGTATACAGCTCCCCCTGCAGAGTATACAGGCCCCCAGATGGGTATCCATGCCCCCATATTATGGTATACAGGCAGGGGCGGACTGGCCCAGGTGCCTGGGGGGCAATTGCCCTCCAGGCCGGTGTATTTTCCCCTATTTTGGGCCGCCTGGACCATGAAAAGGGCTGCCGCCCGCACCGCTCATGCGGCTGCAGGAGCATGAAGCAGCGCATGACCCCGAAGCAGCAGCCGGAACCGCAAGCTCCTGGCCGCGCGATGACGTCATCAGCGCGCGGCTGCGGCCGGGAGTGAGCGGCTGTGAGGAGCGCGAGGCTGCGGCTGGGAGCGAGCCCTAGGAGACTGCGGGAGCTGCGGTGACTGTGAGGCGGCCGCCTGTCATCAACCCCCCCCCACCCCCGTCCTCACCTGTGTCGGACCGGTGAGGGAGGGCTGGCACCCAAACTGTAGGGTGCCAGTCAGTCCCTGTATACAGGGCCCTCAGTGGGTCTACAGCCCCCCAGCAGTGGTTATACAGGGCCCCCAGCAGTGGGTATACAGGGCCCTCGTGGGTATACAGGCCCCCCATAGCAGGGTATACAGGACCCTCAATGTGTTATCATGCGCCGTTGCATAGTTGCCTATATTTGGATGGGGTCACAACAGTACACTTAGTTTAAGGGCTGGTGCTCCTGGCTCTTACGGCCAGGGGGTTGGGTGTATATTAATACCACTAATGAGCAGAGTCTGGTGCCCGCACTATTACGTTCTCGATGCGTCGACATGTGACCTGCCTCATTTGTGATAGTGTCCACGTGAGCTCAATGTCCGTAATGCTGTTGATGATGTTCCACACTGTCGTGTCACTGTGCCTTGTATACACATTACACACACAACATGAATAAAATGTTATTGTTGATTTGTACACCAACTTTTGGTGTTTCAAATATTACACATGTCTAAACCCGGTTTGAAATCATTTCACAGTTGACCATCTTCAAAAACGTTGGAGGAGCTGCCGCGATCAACATCGCAAACAATTTCGCCAGATCGCAGAGGGGGACCCGGGAGCAGCTCCAGAGCTGATATACAAACACTATGACCGGCTGTCCTTCCTTGGACCGGTGGCCCGTATGCCAAGGTATGTGTCTGCAGCACTGTTGTCTACTATTATTATAATTTATTTATATAGCGCCATTAGGTCTCATGGCACTTTACATGAGGATAATGGTTAACTACAAAAAACAGTAAAGGAAGACAATCAGGTCGTACAGGTACAAGAGGAGAGGACCCTGTCCACGAGGGTACACAGTGTACGTATGAAGCTCTATAATGAGTATGCTGGTTTACATACCCACACTGGGGTTTGTTTCTGCCATGGTGCAACAGATTTCTATTACCTTTGGCAGTGATCCAGGACATACACATTTGTATTCACATTGTGACGTTGGGACAAATAAGCAGGGTGGGCAGACACAATGTTCCGTGACCTCACAATTAGCTCTTATTGTTGGCATGTTTGTGGAACAAAGCCATGTTCTTCCCTGCAATGGCCTCTAAGGTGTGTGGCCTTGTCTGGTTTGCCTGTCGTAAGCATCATTTGTATGTGTTCCTAATGGCCTCCCTCCACTTGCATAAGGGCCACATACATCCCTACACGTTTAATTGTGGGTGTTTTTAGGCTAAATAACGTTGTAAGGATATACCCCTTTTGCACTAAACTGTTTGTACACCATCCCAGATTGTTTACACAGTCATACACATTTCAGGACATACCCTGTATCAGGTGAGTTTGGCCATGGGTATATTTGTGGCTGCAAGGTGATGGTGTAGATATTAGGATCCACATGTGAATTTAATTGTTTTGTTGTTAACTGATGGCTACATTAAGAATCCTTCGAAAAACAGTGTATTAATGCTGTATAAAATTAAACTTAAGGGGGCCATATTTTCAGTGCAACAGCCTTTTATGTACAAGGTCCTTTAGGAAACAAGAAGTTTGCCCTTGCTGTTCCCGCCTTTGTGTTCGGCCCCGTTGGAATAATTGTAAAACTGTCCATCTGGGAATACCACCTTGTTTGGCACCAACGATGTGTGACCTGCTGATCAAAAACACCCCCATACTCTATGTCCATTACAGTCGTTTCAAAATCCAAGCCATATGTTTTGTGGGGTTTATTTACCAAGACATTCCTGATTAGCATACATGGCAGCAACAAGGAGTGTAGGCCACTAACGCCGAATGCTCATGTGTCACCTATGCTGCAGGACTCCATTTACTGTCTTGCTCACCTGCCCTATAGATGTGGGTTATGTGCTTTGAAACCAAGATCGCCCACACTGTGTCTTTTTGTGTTCATCTGATGGTAAGCAACCCTGAAGAATGTGTTTGCCTCTAAGTGTCAGGCTATAGCTTTGTCCACATAAAGTTACAACAAAAAGTAAATGCTATACTTGTGGCCACTAATATGTCTTCAAGTGCCTAAATAGCTGTCCTGCCTAAGGCAGGGCACAGTGTAATTGGGCAGACAAATGGTTAAATTTCAAATGTAATGTCAAAAAATCGAGGACCAACACTACCCACACATAGAATATTGGTTGAGGCATGAGCCAAAATGTCCTAATTTATTGGCTGCAATTCAATCTTAAGGTCAACAATGAAAACACAGAATACACAGATGTGGGAGCCATGAACGAGGGTTGAGAAAGAAGTGGATGGAGATAGTGGCAGAATAGTCATTATTATATATATTGTATTATATTAAATATTATATTATATATATATATTGTATACGTTTGAACCCCTTCACTGGTTTATATAGCTGATGTAACCTAAAAGTTTGGTAAATTAAGTATGTCAAGTTAAAAGTGAAGTCAGGTGGACGTTTTTTTTTCATGTGAAACATTGGTGTTATTGATCGTCTAGATTAGATGGGATGGGGGGGGGGTTAATAATGTGTGGAAAAATTATGTATTATTATGGAATTAGCAAACAAAGTGACGTATTCCTTTATGTTATGTAGAGTTGTTTATTCTTTAATAATAATAAAAAATATCTGATTCAGAACACACTGATACACAGTCAAAAAAGCGTGCAACTTAATGTTTGACCTATGTTTTTGTTTATAAATGCAATGCATTCACCAAACTTTTTTGGCCTTTACCCACAGAGAGGTTCACTACCGCAGGCGCCGTGCACCACAACAGCTGCCTGAACAGGCGAGGGAGGCCCCAGAAGCCCCGGAAGTGGAGGACCAAGGCCAAGCTGGTGGAATACCACCACCGCCGCCGCCACCAGCTCCAACACCACCACCGCCGCCGCCACCAGCAACAACACCACCACCACCACCGCCGCCACCAGCACCAACACCACCACCACCGCCGCCACCAGCACCAACCCCAGCTTTGGGGCATGTCCGGCCGCCAGAGGAGGTTGTTGCAGGGCCAGAAAATCGTGCACAAAGTAATGCTGACTTTGCCCGCAGTCTCCTACCGTTCTTGGATGACATTCCATTCGAGAGACGACTGCGGGCATGGTCAGCCATACATATTGTCATCGATGCATGTCGGCCTCCAAACCACCCTGGCCAGGTCTTTTCATATTTGGAGGGTTGGCAGCAATCTGGTGCAAACATTCTGGACAGGCAGACACCACGGTGGGACAGCTATGTGGCAACCCAGAGGCCGTACCAACCTTTCTGGCCAACCCACATGCACCTCCCAACCCAAGGCCATTTTGAGAGACCGGCCCAGGTGACCCAACCTACAGGGTTACAAGCAGTGGGGGAGGCTATCCATGGGGCCCTGGACCTCCTCCATGACCAGGGTGATGGTGGCGGTGTAGAGGCTACCCCACACAATCGTCCCACCTACCACCAGCTGTAGGTTCAACTTTTTTTTTTTTTGTTTGTTAATGTAAATAGTGCATGTTTGCACTTTTTACATCTTTATTTCTGTTTTTTACGTTGCTTTTCAAAAGCTTAAAAAAAAAAAAAATCAGACATCTTTGCCATTAAGGCATAATAATACAGATTTTAAAAAAAAATGCTTTGTGTCTGTCTTTATTCAGGGAATGGATGTGTAGGTTGTTTTGTGGGTGGCCTTAAAGTCATCATCATTAGCAAGTACTTTACGGCCTGCATGACGCATGAGAGCACCTTGGTTAGTACGTGTAAAATCATTACTGCACATAGCAATGTTGCTAACAAAGAAATAGTGCCTGTGTTTGGGGGGGGGTTACTTAATGACTCGGTATGTTAACAACACTAGGAACACAGATGCGAGAGGCTGGGACGTCTACTTGCAACACACAACGTCTATGCGTTATCTCCGTAGCGTAGAGTGGGACCCTTCGCCAGGCTAGAGCAGGATCATAGTACAAGCAACGTCTTCGATGCAGGCATAGGCTTGTTGCCTCAAACAATTAGCCCAAGGGGCTGTTTGGCAATTTGGGTATAAATGCAGGCCTACCGGCCATGATAAGCTTGTTAGCCAGGGTGGCTCAAAAAATTTGCCCAAGGGGCTGTTTGGCATTTTGGGTATAAGTGCAGGCCTAAGGGCCATGATAAGCCTCTTAGGCTGGGTGTCTCCAAAAATTAGCCCAAGGGGCTGTTTTGCATTTTGGGTATAAATGCAGGCCTAAGGGCCATGATAAGCTTGTTAGCCTTGGTGGCTCCAAAAATTAGCCCAAGGGGCTGTTTGGCATTTTGAGTGTAAATGCAGGCCTAAGGGCCATGATAAGCCTCTTAGGCTGGGTGTCTCCAAAAATTAGCCCAAGGGGCTGTTTTGCATTTTGGGTATAAATGCAGGCCTAAGGGCCATGATAAGCTTGTTAGCCTGGGTGGCTCCAAAAATTAGCCCAAGGGGCTTTTAAATGTTTGCTAACAGAAAATAAAGGTTGATTCCTTGTCAAAAGGTGTTGTGATGGTTAATGAAACCGAAGTTAAGGTATAGTGTTGGTTTAAGATGAAGCAGCCTCATTACCAGGTTGCAGGAACATGGTTACGTAAATCGTTACTGGTCTTGTACATACTGCTTGTACCAAAAAGACACAATATAATACAATGATTAATTATATCATATTGATGTTGAACGTGGCACTTCAGCTCTGAGTACTGTCGTCTTCAGGGCTCAAGAAGTCTTGTGAAATCCAGTTCCTATTAAACTTAATTAGAGTAAGCCTGTCTGCATTCTCTGGAGTAAGACGTGTCCTGGTATCAGTTATGATACCCCCAGCGGCACTGAAAACCCGCTCTGATGTCACACTAGCTGCAGGGCATGCCAGCACCTCCAAGGCATACAACGAGAGCTCTGTCCAAGTGTGGAGCTTGGAGACCCAGTAATTAAACGGGACTGCGGCATCAGTCAGGAAGCAGGTACTGTCACTTAAGTATTCTTGTACCATGCTGGTAAGTTTCTGTCTCCGAGAGAT
Organism: Allobates femoralis; assembly: GCA_033576535.1. Lineage (NCBI taxonomy): Eukaryota > Metazoa > Chordata > Amphibia > Anura > Aromobatidae > Allobates > Allobates femoralis. The sequence goes on from JARQOC010000003.1 coordinate 557,572,498, forward strand.
GGTTACTGGAGCAACATGGCGCTGCAGGTTCGATGGCTTATTGAACATAGCCCACTTTGCGGACATCTTTCCAGCATCTCTTCTGGACAGCGTGGATGATTGTGCCCCGACCAAAGGCTGCTGTTGCACAGAGTTGCTACCTATGGGCAGAGTGTTGTCTGACGGTGATATTAGAAGCATATTATCCACAAGAACCCTCTTGAAATAGTCAATTGTCAAGCCACGTGGTGACTGAAACAGCAGCGAGGTGAATTTATCTTTATAACGTGGGTCCAGAAAGGTGGCCAACCAGTAGAGGTCGTTGTGCAATATGTTAATCACTCGTGGGTCTTCTAGCAGACAAGTCAACATGAAGTCAGCCATGTGTCCTAAGCTGCATAGAGTCATGTCTTCAGTGTCCTCAGAACGATGTTCAATACCCATTGTATCCGCAAAGTCTGTCTCCGCCTCCTCCTCTCCAGGCCACCCATGGTGGACAGACACAAAGCTGGGGTTGTGAGTACCATCTGGGTTGACATCGGCACCAACAAAAAATAAATCCTCTTCATCGTCTTGCTCCTGTTCCTCCTCAGGAGCCATTGTTGCCTGGTCATACTGGCTTTGCTGGCTAGGTACTGCGCTGTTTAAATCTGGCTCCATAGCCATCTGCTGGGCTCTCAATGCTTCATTTTTCTGATTAATGAGGGATTCTTTCAGCAGACACAGCATGGGTATAGTGACACTGATGATGGACTGATCACCGCTCACCAGTTTTGTGCAGTAGTCAAAATTATCAAGAACCTCAGATGTGTCAGCGATCCACACCCACTCCATTGTACTAATATGTCGTGGCTGACTGACGGTCTGACGGGCATGTTGCAACTGATACTCGGATATTGCCCTCTGCTGCTCATTGATCCTCGATAACATATGGAATGTAGAGTTCCATCGTGTCGGCATGTCACAAATGAGTCTGTGGTTGGGCAAATTCAATTGCTTTTGAAGCAATGAAAGTTTTCCAACCGCTGTTGACGAATGACGAAAATGTGCACAAACTCGACGCACCTTCTCCAGTAGGTCAGATAGCTCTGGGTATGTACGCAGGAATTTCTGCACTACTAGATTCAGCACGTGAGCCATGCAAGGCACGTGCACAAGGTTTCCGAGCTTTAGTGCAGCCACTAGGTTACGACCATTGTCGCTCACCACGAGACCGGTCTGGAGTTGGAGTGGAGATAGCCACTCATCTGTCTGTTGCTTCAGACCTTTCAACAGCTCTACTGCAGTGTGCAGTGTGTGACCTAAACAGATCAGCTTCAGCAGAGCCTGTTGGCGTCTTGCTGAAGCACTGCAGCAAACCTCCCAACTTGGCCGTGATGTTGAGGGCAATTGAGGATTGGTCGAGGAAGCGGAAGATGGTGTAGTGGACATATAGGATGATGCAGAGACCCTGAATGAGGTTGTGCCAGCTATCCGTGGCGTGGGTAGGATGTTTGATGTAACACTAACATCGTTTGGCACACTCTCCACAACGTTGATCCAATGCGCGGTGAGCGAGATGTACCGGCCCTGTCCTGAACTGCTTGTCCACGTGTCCGTAGTAAGGTGTACTTTCCCGGTTACAGCGTTGGTGAGGGCACGCTTGAGGTTGTTAATGACATGCTCATGTAACGCGGGGACGGCACAACGTGAAAAGTAGTGGCGGCTTGGAACCGAGTAGCGTGGTACTGCCACAGCCAAAAGCTCACGGAAAGAGTCTGTACCCACAAGCCTAAACGGCAACATCTCGACTGCTAACAACTTAGCTATCTGGGCATTTATTTTTTTGGCTAATGGGTGGGAAGAGTGGTATTTCTGCTTCCTTTCGTACAGCTGTGTCACTGATAACTGTAAGGATGTTGCTGACCGAGAACTGTCTGCACTCGTGTTCAGTCTCTCTGCAACCGCTGCTTGTGATGAGTACATATGAGCTGGACCAGCTTCAGCAACACTTGATTGTGACGGACGGATCTGAGTTACCGTCGCAGTCTTTGGGTCAGATGACACTGTTGTGGAAGGCTGCACTTTTGACCACTGAATAGGGTGCTGACCAGCCATGTGCTTCCGCATACTGCTGGTGCTCTGGTTTCCTTTCCCGTGGCCTCTGCTTAGCCTTGCATGGCAGATGGTACAGATGACCACATTTTCTTGAGAAGGCCCATCTTTAAAAAATTTCCACACAGTGGCTGACCGACCTCTAGGCTTGACTGTACTCCCTGAGGGATTACTCAGGCCCACATTTGAGACATTTTGTCCAACAGTTGACAAATTTTGAGCCACAGTGGACACATTTTGGGCAACAGTGGTGACTCTTTCAGTTCTGGTGGGAGGAGTAGGCCTTGGTGCCTTTGTTGGTGGGACATACACACTTTCTTCCTCCGTGCTGCTCTGCTGGCTCTGCATCGCAACATTCCACGTGGGATCAGTTGTCCCATCATCAACCCCTTCCTCTTCTAAATCTTCCCGATAACAAGATTGATTTTGCTCCCCAGATGACAAGTGTGTCACTGTCTCATCATCATCATCCTCCAACTCCTGAGACGGTCTAAGACTTTGCTGAAAGACACGTTCATGTGGCCGGGTGTCTCTAAAACTTGTCCATGATTGGACAATTCTTCATCAAGTATCTCATCTACTACGGAGTCTGGCAAACCGGATTCATGTAAAGGATTATATGTACCAAATAAGTCATCTGAGTGACCCATGTCTGTGTCAACATTTTCATGGGGCTGCTGTTGGTCTGAGGAACTGTGAAGAGGTTGTGGATTAGATGACCCAGCATGGTATGTACCAACAGTAGACACAGTGCTCAAGGAACCTTGAGTGCTGCAAGAACCTGTTGTTGAGGTCTTGTCTGCCAGCCAAGACGTTAGATGGTGTTCGTCTTCCGGCCTCAATACTCGTTTACTTTCCTGACGGGGAAAGTTAGACAGGAGGAACGATCGATCAATCCTCGTCTGTCTGCCCGAACTGGTGGATAGTTGGCCACGACTACCAATGCCTGTACCTCGTCCCTGTCCCTTAGCAAGACTTTTTTTGGGATTTGGTTTTTTGGGTGACATTTTATAATTTCTGGTGGCTTTCTGGGGGCTTGTAAAACAAGTAGCAGGTACTATTTCGTGAAAGGTACACACTAGAGGCTAAGATATTTTAAGACAGATGGAAGGTACCGTGCGAGCTGCAGGAAGGACACCGTACAGCAACGCACTGGCACAGGAAAAAATTGTTTAGTACGCAGAACCAGGCACTGTTAGACTGCAATGCTGGCTGCGTAAAATGTTACAAGTACCGTGCGAGCTGCAGGCAGGACACCGTAAAGCAACGCACTGGCACAGGAAAAAATTGTTTAGTACGCAGAACCAGGCACTATTAGGCTGCGGTGCTGGCTGCGTAAAATGTTACAAGTACCGTGCGAGCTGCAGGCAGGACACCGTACAGCAACGCACTGGCACAGGAAAAAATTGTTTAGTACGCAGAACCAGGCACTATTAGGCTGCAATGCTGGCTGCGTAAAATGTTACAAGTACCGTGCGAGCTGCAGGCAGGACACCGTACAGCAACGCACTGGCACAGGAAAAAATTGTTTAGTACGCAGAACCAGGCACTATTAGGCTGCGGTGCTGGCTGCGTAAAATGTTACAAGTACCGTGCGAGCTGCAGGCAGGACACCGTACAGCAACGCACTGGCACAGGAAAAAATTGTTTAGTACGCACAACCAGGCACTATTAGGCTGCGGTGCTGGCTGCGTAAAATGTTACAAGTACCGTGCGAGCTGCAGGCAGGACACCGTACAGCAACGCACTGGCACAGGAAAAAATTGTTTAGTACGCAGAACCAGGCACTATTAGGCTGCGGTGCTGGCTGCGTAAAATGTTACAAGTACCGTGCGAGCTGCAGGCAGGACACCGTACAGCAACGCACTGGCACAGGAAAAAAATTGTTTAGTACGCAGAACCAGGCACTATTAGGCTGCGGTGCTGGCTGCGTAAAATGTTACAAGTACCGTGCGAGCTGCAGGCAGGACACCATACAGCAACGCACTGGCACAGGAAAAAATTGTTTAGTACGCAGAACCAGGCACTATTAGGCTGCGGTGCTGGCTGCGTAAAATGTTACAAGTACCGTGCGAGCTGCAGGCAGGACACCGTACAGCAACGCACTGGCACAGGAAAAAATTGTTTAGTACGCAGAACCAGGCACTATTAGGCTGCGGTGCTGGCTGCGTGCAATGTTACAAGTACCGTGCGAGCTGCAGGCAGGACACCGTACAGCAACGCACTGGCACAGGAAAAAATTGTTTAGTACGCAGAACCAGGCACTATTAGGCTGCGGTGCTGGCTGCGTGCAATGTTACAAGTACCGTGCGAGCTGCAGGCAGGACACCGTACAGCAACGCACTGGCACAGGAAAAAATTGTTTAGTACGCAGAACCAGGCACTATTAGGCTGCGGTGCTGGCTGCGTGCAATGTTACAAGTACCGTGCGAGCTGCAGGCAGGACACCGTACAGCAACGCAGTGGCACAGGAAAAAATTGTTTAGTACGCAGAACCAGGCACTGTTAGACTGCAATGCTGGCTGCGTAAAATGTTACAAGTACCGTGCGAGCTGCAGGCAGGACACCGTACAGCAACGCACTGGCACAGGAAAAAATTGTTTAGTACGCAGAACCAGGCACTATTAGGCTGCGGTGCTGACTGCGTAAAATGTTACAAGTACCGTGCGAGCTGCAGGCAGGACACCGTACAGCAACGCACTGGCACAGGAAAAAATTGTTTAGTACGCAGAACCAGGCACTGTTAGACTGCAATGCTGGCTGCGTAAAATGTTACAAGTACCGTGCGAGCTGCAGGCAGGACACCGTACAGCAACGCACTGGCACAGGAAAAAATTGTTTAGTACGCAGAACCAGGCACTATTAGGCTGCGGTGCTGGCTGCGTGCAATGTTACAAGTACCGTGCGAGCTGCAGGCAGGACACCGTACAGCAACGCACTGGCACAGGAAAAAATTGTTTAGTACGCAGAACCAGGCACTATTAGGCTGCGGTGCTGGCTGCGTGCAATGTTACAAGTACCGTGCGAGCTGCAGGCAGGACACCGTACAGCAACGCACTGGCACAGGAAAAAATTGTTTAGTACGCAGAACCAGGCACTATTAGGCTGCGGTGCTGGCTGCGTAAAATGTTACAAGTACCGTGCGAGCTGCAGGCAGGACACCGTACAGCAACGCACTGGCACAGGAAAAAATTGTTTAGTACGCAGAACCAGGCACTATTAGGCTGCGGTGCTGGCTGCGTGCAATGTTACAAGTACCGTGCGAGCTGCAGGCAGGACACCGTACAGCAACGCACTGGCACAGGAAAAATTTGTTTAGTACGCAGAACCAGGCACTATTAGGCTGCGGTGATGGCTGCGTGCAATGTTACAAGTACCGTGCGAGCTGCAGGCAGGACACCGTACAGCAACGCACTGGCACAGGAAAAAATTGTTTAGTACGCAGAACCAGGCACTATTAGGCTGCGGTGCTGGCTGCGTGCAATGTTACAAGTACCGTGCGAGCTGCAGGCAGGACACCGTAGAGCAACGCACTGGCACAGGAAAAAATTGTTTAGTACGCAGAACCAGGCACTATTAGGCTGCGGTGCTGGCTGCGTAAAATGTTACAAGTACCGTGCGAGCTGCAGGCAGGACACCGTACAGCAACGCACTGGCACAGGAAAAAATTGTTTAGTACGCAGAACCAGGCACTGTTAGACTGCAATGCTGGCTGCGTGCAATGTTACAAGTACCGTGCGAGCTGCAGGCAGGACACCGTACAGCAACGCACTGGCACAGGAAAAAATTGTTTAGTACGCAGAACCAGGCACTATTAGGCTGCGGTGCTGGCTGCGTAAAATGTTACAAGTACCGTGCGAGCTGCAGGCAGGACACCGTACATCTACGCACTGGCACAGGAAATTTTTTGTGGAAAAATGGCACCAAAATTATTTGGTAGACTAGTGCCAAAAATAAGAAAAAGCTTAGGATTGCAGCTCTGCGGAAAGCTGGGTGAACTAAGCTCTGAGGATGGTGCTGTATTCACTGTAAGGCTGCTCCTATCTCCCTTCCTTACAGTCCTGTACAGCAATCCTCCGTCCTGGTAGTTCTGAAAAGAACTTTTGGGTTATGTGTGAGGAATCTTGACTCCTACACTCCGTCCTGTTAGTTCTGAAAAGAACTTTTGGGTTATATGTGACTCCTACACTGCCTAACTGTCCCTAGATCTGCTCCAAGTCTCCCTGCACTAGGTCAGCTCTTCTCAGGAATGTGCCCAAAATGGCGGGGGCAAGCCTTATATACTGCCTTGCCTGTCATAGATGACATAGGCATCACGATGGACAGCAGCCAATCATAGTCCTGACACAACCAAAACTGCTATGGCATTACTGACTATGATTGGCTAACATGCTTGTCCTTCTTCACAAGTTTTCTGACCTAACACGCAATGCTGACTAGTAACATAAAAGATTCTGGATTCGCGAGTCCCGAATAGAGAATACAGGACTCGGAATCGCAGACTCGCTAGGATTCGGACTCGTAGACTCGCTCAGACTCGCTGCTGTTTGGGGAGATTCAAGCTATATAGCGATGTGATAGAGCGAGTCTAGCGAGTCTAGCGAGTGAGAGAAAGTAAACTCTGACAAAACTAAGATTGCCATTTACTTGCATTGGACTCATTACTGAGCGAGTATTCGCTAAAAGACTCGCCGATTACCGAGTCCAGCGAGTCCCTTAAGAATCGCCGAGTAATGAGTCCTAGCGAGTAGACTCGCTCATCCCTACCCATTACATTAGTCGACGCAGGGGCGATATCGGCGTGATAGGTCACGCCCCTACGTCACCAAAGAAATCGGCGATGACCTCGCCAGGTGTGACGGTACCTTTAGAGTGGAGAAGCCTGAGCATTACCTCGGCTATAAATTGCAGTCTACAGCCATCCCAGAAAATGGAGCATTTATAGAAGCACCATTTTGTGATGATGTACCCACTCTTCCAATTGCCCTGGTGCCAGTGGCAAACTGGGTAATAAAGTGGTTAATGCCAGCTATGTATTGCCAGCTGGCAATAAGCCCGAGGTTCATAGTGTCGTGTCAATGTTAGACCCGGCCATTAGGAACCTCTAAGTAAATAATAAGTAATACACCACACCATGAAAAATAATTTAGTTTGAAAACGAACACAATCACAATCCAAACTTCCACCCTTTTTACTCCCACAGAAACCCTCCATGATCCTATGCAATGTCCTATTATGGTGGGACCGAAAACTAACTGGTTATCGGCTATTGCTATGAGCGGGGAACATAACAGTCAGGTTCACTTCAGGTCACAGCTCAGCTGCTTCACTGTAGCTCAGGGGCAGGGAACCCCAGGCCTTGAGAGCCTCACACAGTGCAGGTTTTCAGGATTTCCTGAGCATTGCACAGGGGTTGGAATCATGCAATTCAAATTCAATTATCACCTGTGTAATACTAAGGAAATCCTAAAAACCTGCACTGTGTGCTGGTCTCAGGCCTGGAGTTCCCTACCCCTGCTGTAGCTGAACAATTTGGTGAACATATATATGCTTTTTTGGCGAGCAGAGCCAATTTGCAATATCAAAAGGTTCGATTATCTCTAGTTATTATTACATATTGTACTAAATGGTAATCATAAGTCAAAAACATAAACAGGACCTAAAAGTATTAACAGATTGCAAAAGTATAATACCAGTTAATACCAGGAATCTGCTGCCAATGAAACAATAGGGTGCATAGACAAGGGCCTAGATTTTGATGTGAAGAGCAAGGTTTTAGTCATCTAGTCACTGAATTGATAGAGACCATAAGAATCAAATTGATAAATTCAATCCTGGCTTTGATTGAAGCTGTCAGAATTTGACAATTTATAAGCTAGCTTCTTAAGATAAATTGTATATAAAAACACTGAAGAAATTACGTGCTTTTGTAGCGCTACCCAAATTCCAGTACAAAGAAAAATAAATTAAAATGCCAACATATAATTGAACAAAGCAAGCACTCACTACCAGATATAGATTAACAAGAGGAAATTAATCTGTCATCTTGCAGGAGCCAAGACCAATATGAATGTCCTTATGTGATTATCTCAATAAATATCTCTTTTGTTTTCTCTAATTGCCGGTTTGAATGTATGAAACTCATCAATGGGATTAAGGCTAATAGATGTTTGGTCACGCATAACATGCAGAGGAGGAATCTGATACACATACAGGAAAAAAAAACTGCACTTAATGAGCTTTGCAAATGTTTGCCATATTTTTAATGAACCCTGGGGCTGTCATTTAGAAATGCTTAGCAACTGGCTTTCCATCCTTGAAAAAAATAGCAACTGAAGGACATTAACACTGTATACACCATAAATGCAGACAGCTGTATCAGGGCATTAGGTGTAATGCCTTATTGTTTACCAAGCCTGGGATGCTTACAATGTATGGCTGCAGTTTAAGAAAGTTCATGCTTGTATAGCATGGACTTCAGCAATGTATTACTATTACTATATTATACACACTATAAAACATGTGAACACCAGAACATTATTTTTATATGTATTTGTTAATCAAGTCAGCAGCATAGTGACTCAGTGGTTAGCACTGCAGCCCTTCAGGACTGGGATCCTGGGTTAATATCCCACCACAGACAATATCTGCAAGGAGTTTGTATATTCTCCCTGTGTTTCTGTGGGTTTCCTCTGGGTTCTCCGGTTTCCTACAACATTCCAAAGATTTACTGATAGGGAATTGTGAGCCCCAATGAGGGACAGTGATGGTAGAGTCTGTAAAGCGCTGCGCTTCACACCACGGCACAATCCAATCCGGGGCCGTTAGGGAGAGTTTCTGACAGCCCCGTACTGAATTTGCAAACAGATCGGAGGGCTAATATGCCCTGCAGTCCTGTTTGTAGCCGGATGCAGCCGAGCTCAGCTGTCCCCTGCGAATTGGTGCTGAACCACTTCACAGGGGACAGCTCCCTGGTGCTGAAGTTCAGTGTAGCTCACGCTGCACTTCAGCAGCCAGCGTCCGGTTCCCGGATTCTCCCGGATTGGGGCAATCTTATGCCATAGACTCCCATGTTAGGGAGCGCCGGATTACCCCAGATCCTTGAGGATCCGGGAGAATCTGGGAGGATCCAATTTGGGGAGATTTTTCTCCATGGACAAAAAAATTCTGCAAGCAGCATTTTTGTGTCCAGGAGAAAAATCTGAATACACCCGGATCCTCCCAGACAGATGGAAACAGGATAGCAGATAGCTGCCATCCAGCTCCATCTGGCCCCATAGGGTTGCACTACAGTAAAATCGAGTCTGGGTCTCTCAGCTTCACCCCGGACAGCCCCGGACCTGATAGAACTGTGGTGTGAAGCCGGCCTAACATGTTAGTGCTGTATAAGCAAAGAATGATAAATCAATTTTTAATCTTTGTCATGGCTGCTTTTTCACCCACTACTATTCTAGAAAAGAAATCCTCAACATCAGAAGAAGGAAACCATAAAAATACATTGTTAGAGCTCATTCCGTCAAATTTATTGTGCGCAAAACAATGAACTAATTTTCATCTATGTTTTAAATCAGATTTTCATAAGTATTTGATCAGTACAGTATTTCAGTTTTTAACAAAGGAGTTAATTTTTTTTTAAATTCAAAACATTTTATTAAAATCAAAGACAGAATAGAAAGTCAACTCAGATTATAGCAATTTTTTTGTATAAGGACCCGGGATTCAAGGAAAGGAGTGACGGGAAAGGAGTAAGGGCCTGTTCGCACGATGCATATTAGGTTCGGATCCACTGCATATCCGCACCAAATAAGCAGCAGCGTGTTTTCCCAACAAAGTCTATGGGATTTGTGAAGTCCTGTCCACATGGTGCATTTTTTCCACAGCGAGTTTGCTGCGTATTTTATTATTGGAAAATCTGCAGCATGTCAATTCTTGCTGCAAGTTTTATCACGTTTTTCACCTATAGACCGTCATGCTAACTCAAAATAGGCAGCAGATATACAGCCGTATTCGCACTCTGCGCTTGTGTTGCTTATTTTGTGACTAATTTGCATTCAAATCCTAAGGAAGTAATAGTGTTGAAGAGGGGGAGCAGAATTTCACTTTTCTTTTTTTTGGCCAAAGTATCCAAACCTTATTAAAACAGACACAACGCACCTTCAAATCCGCATCAAATCCCCAGCAAAAGCACCTCAAAAACGCACCGTGCAGACAGGTATGGTTTTGGTGCATTTTCCCGCCAGTACGTGCAGTTTTTGGAAGTACAAAATCTGCACCACCAACCCAGCATGTGAACACAGGCTTAATAGTAAATTTTGTTCCATGTTAGTTGTGGTTAAATTATCCAATAGGCTAATAATTGAGGATTGAGGGGGCAGGAGAAGAAAGTACAGTGAGGGAAATAAAATGGGAGTACTGATTAGTGAACTTTGCTCTAAGGGCCCTTTCACATCAGCGTTTTTCGTAATTCGCGGCAGATGCGGTGAAAAAACCGCATCTGCCGCGTTTGCCGCATAACCGTTCCACTTGCGGCGCGGTTGCGTTTTTTTCTATGCAAAGTATAGGCGTACTTGCAGCAGATGCGGCAAGTGCGGTTTTGCACTTGCGGCAGATGCGGCCGCGAAAAAAACCGCAGTAAGCCGCGGTTTTTTTCGCGGCCGCACCTGCCGCAAGTGCAAAACCGCACTTGCCGCACCTGCCGCAAGTACGCCTATACTTTGCATAGAAAAAAACGCAACCGCGCCGCAAGTGGAACGGTTATGCGGCAAACGCGGCAGATGCAGTTTTTTCACCGCATCTGCCGCGAATTACGAAAAACGCTGATGTGAAAGCACCCTAACATGTTTGCCAATTTCAAATTTGGCAAGAACCTGGCCTATTCGGTCTGATGATTGTGAACACGAACATGCCCACCAAAAGTCGGTGAACGCTGTTTATTTGGGGCCAAAACACTCACCAGAAGACCTGCTGACTTGGGACAACACCTAACCAAAGGTTAGGAGTGTCCCCAGCTATCATGCCTACCGGCTTGTATTAAGCTGTAGAATTTGGGGGAGTTTTGGGGAATTTTTTTAAGCATCCTGGAGTTTGCAGGTGTTTTCACACCTGCATTGTCTCAGTTTGGGAAACAGTGCCAGATGTAGCAGCAGCTGAGAAATCCAGGAAGCTTAAAATCTCCTTAAAACATCAGTTTAAGGCTGCGTTCACACATTTGCGTATTTTGCTGCGCTTTTTTGCGCGCGCTTTTTGCCGCGTTTTTCGGCCGCGCAAAAAAGCGCAACAAAATACGCAGGGGCTTTCACACACACTGCGCTTTCTTTACTCCAGAAAGCGCAGTGATGTCACAGAGGGGAGGAAGAATCCTGCTTCCTCCTCCCCTCTGTGACAGCCCCATTAGATTTCACAGTGTATTAATATACACTGTGAAATCTAAATTAAACAGAGGCAAATGTATGTAAAATAAAAAAGAATGAATACTTCACCTGTCCGGTGCCTTCTCCCGCTGTCTGGTGCCTTCTGCCGCTCTCCGCTCTCCGGTTCCAAGTGAGAGGTGTACTGAGAAGACCTGTGGTGACGTCAGAGAGGGGGCGTTCCCGAGGCGTTCCCAGCGCTGATTGGCTGTTCGCGGTCATGTGATATGTATCACATGACCGCGAGTGCCCGGGAACGCCCCTCTGACATCACCATAGGTCCTGTCAGTACATCGCTCACTTGGAATCGGAGACCAGATAGCGGCAGAAGGCATCGGACAGGTGAAGTATTCATTCTTTTTTATTTTACATACATTTGCCTCTGTTTAATTTAGATTTCACAGTGTATATTAATACACTGTGAAATCTAATGGGCGGCCACAGCTGTCTCCCTCTGGGAGAATACGCAGAAGTAGCTGCGTAAACAATCAATTGTTTACGGAGCTGCGCTTTCTCCCAGAAAACGCAGTGCGTATTTTTATGCAATGTCTGCACTACAAAGTGAATTTCCCATTCACTTTGCAGGCAGACAAAAGACCCATTGCGTATTTTGAAAAGCGTGCGTAAAAAAACGCGGCAAAATACGCAATGTGTGAACGTAGCCTAAAAGACATTTATATTTTTAAGGGAATATTTTTTTAATTTTTTATTATTATTATTATTTTTTTTTTATTGGAGAGCAAGCCTTTATTACTGCAGATGGTCACCAGCATGCGAGACCATCTGTTGTACACTTTTGTAAAAGCAATAAATGAAAAAATAGAATATGACCATTATATGCTTCACATCCCTGATCTTATAGGACTATCATACTAATGAAGTCTCA
>JARQOC010000003.1:557584963-557657780 GCA_033576535.1 Allobates femoralis
TTCTAAGTTTTCTGCAAACCACGCAGGAAACTTAGAATCTGTCAAGTGTGACCCTAGCCTAAAATGGAAAACTGTTTTTTTTTTTTTTTAAAGAAGCAGCATGTCAATTCTTTTGCATATTTGCAACATTTTTTTTAATCATTGTACATTTAAGTGTAAGAATACCCTGCCATAAATAAATAAGTAAAAAGCAAGTGCTACTGAAAAATAAGGTACGGTACTTAGTAGTACGTTCATGCAAAAAGGTAAAAAGCCATCCCAGCACGTCCGGTGTATCCATTTCGGGATTACCTAACTTTTTCTAGTATAAACCTACTCATGTGTCTATACTGACCTCAATGTAAAGAGGATAAGAAGTTTGCTGAGTCCCAATATGAAGATACACAGCAATGGAAAGCATAAATGATCAGCTCAGTAAAGGAGGAGGGGGCCACTCCCTAAGCTTGTGCAAAATACAAAAGACTAAAAAAAACAAACAAAAAAACCCCACAAAAATGCTTGCTTCAGAATCAGTTTTTTTTTTTTTGTTTTTTTAATAATTGAAAGCAATGTGAAAGTACAAAAGTCCTAAAACAAAAGTAGGTTGTAGCTGTCTTGGGCCGCTTTACACACACCAACTTCTGTGTCCAACTTATGAACAGATCTCTGGTTGCAGTGAAATCATGGACACATTGCTCCATTTTGTGGCTGTGTACAAATGTAACAATGTGTCCATGATTTCACTGCAACCAGAGATCTGTTCAGAAGTTGGACACAGAAGTTGGTGTGTGTAAAGCGGCCCTTTCCGTTCTTTTGGTGAAGTTTGCATTCCAATCTATCTTACATGACTGCGAACATTTTTGTTATTCACATCAAATAATGATTTGAGCACAATTTATCATCTTTTTTTGGGCTCACCTTAAAAGCAAAAAAGTGATCAACATACTTTTCTCCAAACACAAACTTTGAGCCAGTATCTGAGTACTCCAGGAAAGTCTGAAACAAATGAAATTAATATGGCTTTAGTAACTGGTCTCCGCTACATTGCTATTATAGTGTCCCACTACCAATCCTTCTGATATTGTTGACAAGATATGTATTGTTCTGACAGCTGTAAATTAATTCCTATAATAAAACTATTAGTATAATTTATGTGTTGTGTTATATCAAATTTTTAAAGTGATATGCAATGAAAACAAAATATTACTTATTCACCGGATTCATAGTAACTTGCTGATTGGTGAGTGTCCATCCACTGAAATTCACACCAATTGACAGAACAGCGAAATTTTAATCCTGTTGGGGCCTTTTATCCACATTAGGATGAGTTAGCACACTATTGCTCTATTTCTTATATTCCTTCTCTATGGGGTTGCTAGTAAAAGCCCCTAAGGGAATGAATGCAGCAGTGGTCGAATATGCAAACAACACTCCATTCTTATAGGGGTTAAAAGTTCATGCATCTGCTGAAATGTGCAGGTCCCAGCGGATTGATCCCCACACATTTATATGTTACCATCTATCCTGTGGATATGTGATGACTTTGTCGTTTCACCTGTAATATGGCAACCACCTACATCAGCAATGGCCGATATGTATCACAGTGGTGGTTGTCCTCTGGGATGTTAACTTGGGATGTCTACTCTCAGACCTTTGTTGCAATAAGTTTTATTAAACCATTCCAGACCAGATTTATGGATAGCTGGAGATGGGTGTGTCTGGCTATCCACATACTTCCCACCCATGGGTGTATCTCATGTGTGATAATGAAACTGTTTGGCACATGGTCAGTCTGTGAGAAGGACAATCTGAGAGAGTTGTTGTACACTACCCAGAGTAAGTGTGTGGAGGCTGCCATACCTCCTGAAAGGTAACCTCAGTTAAAGGGGTTTGGTCCACTGACCAGAGTCAGTGTGAATGGAGGCTCAGATACCTCCAGTGGGATACTACTGTGGAGAAGGGGATCCAGACCTTTGGGGGCATACCTGAGAGTTAAACAGACTGTATAGCATGTGTGAAATTATGTTCCTGTAAAGCCGAAGGACGGCTCAACTTTGAATAATCCTGTGCCAGTTAGTAAAACATCTGGATTCCTAAATGTAAAGTGTACCTGTCGCTACCTTGTGGACCAAGCAAAGTGAGTAACATCATTACATATAGTGAGTGAATTGTCCCACACAAAATACCTCCTTTAACCTCTTTACGACACATGATGTACTGGGTATTTCATGTGTGGGCTCCCTCCCTTTGATGTGAGCTCCGACGGTAAGCTCACATCTTTCTCCCTACATCTCAGCTGATATGATCAGCTGAAAAGGGTACATAACAGTACCAATTTGATCAGAGATCCGATCAGCGGTGGTGAACCTTTGAATCCTGCTGTCATTCATTGACAGTATAATCCAAAGCGCCGTGGCGGGAATTGTGTCGTTCTCTGTCGTGACCTGAGCTCCTGCAACATGATTGCGGGATCTCATTGCGATACCTAAAGAGCCTGGGGTTTTGTGCTGACCCAGGAAGCTCTCTGCTCTCTGGGTTCACTTTTAGTGGATGGCTGACGAGTGCTGGCATCCACATGAGTAATCATTTGTGCTATATAGAGAAGAGCTGTAGCTCATCCTGTACACATGTAGCATTCCATAATGTGATACATAGCTATTAGTGATGGGCGAATCCTAAATTACTCGGAATCGCTTGACTCTAGCGAGTCCGAGCCCGGGACTCGCTACTCGTTGCGAGTCTAGCGAGTCCAATGTTAATGAATGGGGAAGCGAGTAATAGCGAGTAGTGTGCGATTTACAAATCACAGATGTGTCTCGGAAGCTTCAGCCTGAAGCAATCCTAGTTTTGCCATTGATTTGCATTGGACTCTTTTACTGTGCAAGTTATCGCTGGGAAACTCGCACAGATAAGAGTCCGGCTGTCTGCTCTGTGTCCAGGCTGCCGCAGCTCCAGGGTCCTAGAGCCCGCCTGCTGCCTGATGTAGCAGAGCTGAGCTTGTTCTCAGTCTGCTCATTCCCTGTGCATAGACATCTATATCTATGCACAGGGGATGTAGCAGAGAGGACATCGTGTTTTGGACTGCGTCGGACGGAAGAGGATTTTTTTAATTAAAGATGGAGTCCCTAATGGCTTTTTTTTTATTTCTAATAAAAAATTTTCTCTGTGTTGTGTTTTTTTTAAAACAATTTAATAGAAATTCATGGCGGTCATGTCTAATATTGGCGTGACCGCCATAAATTTCGGGCTTAGGGCCAGCTGATAATACAAAGCTGGCCCTAACCTCTTTATTACCCAGCGTGCCACCGCCACCAGGGCCGCTGGAAGAGCGGGGTTCAGCGCCAGAGGATGGCGCTTCAATGAACGCGCCATCTTCTGGGGCGGCTGCGGGCTGTAATTTGCAGCGGGGGGTGCCCAGAAAGCTTTGGCATCCCTGCGCTGCGGATTCCAGCCCCCAGCTGCTTAGCTGTACCTGGCTAGACATAGAAATTGCGCGGAGCCCCACGCATTTTTTTTTAATTATTTCATGAAAGACCATGTAATTTTTTTTCTGAAAAATCAATAAAACAATCCTAAAAAAGATGCAGTCTCTTTTATTTACATTGTTTTATGGATTTGTAAAAAAAAAATTTCACGTGGGCTTCGCCGTATTTCTGGAACCAACCGGATCCAGCAGGCAGCGACGGGCTGCCCCCAACCCCCAGGTGCCTATTTGTACCTGGCCGGACTCAAGAATATAGGGGAGCCCTTTTTTTTATTATTTCATGAATTTCATGAAATAATTAAAAAAAAAAATGTGTGGGGCTCCGCGCAATTTCTAGGTCTACCCAAGTACAGCTAAGCAGCTGGGGGCTAGAATCCGCAGCGCAGGGATGCTCAAGCTTTCTGGGCACCCCCGCTGCAAATTGCAGCCCGCAGCCGCCTCAGAAGATGGCGCGCTCATTGAAGCGCCATCCTCTGGCGCTGAACCCCGCTCTTCCAGCGGCCCTGGTGGCGGTGGCACGCTGGGTAATAAAGGGGTTAATACCAGCTTTGTTATACAAGCTGGTATTAAGCCCGAGATTCTTAATGTCAGGCCACGTTTGATCCAGCCACTAAGAATCTCCAATAAAGGGTTAAAAAAAACACAACACAGAGAAAATCTTTTATTAGAAATAAAAAAAAAAAGCCATTAGGGACTCCATCTTTAACCCCTTTACGACTAATGACGAGTATACTCGTCATGAAAAGCTGTCAGTTCCCGCATCATGACGAGTATACTCGTCATGACTTTGAACTGTCACTGCTTCTAAACGAACAGTGACAGCTCAAATCTAACAGCTGTCAGTGACAGCCAAGGGTCAGGGGCAGAGGTGTGGGGACCCTTTTTAGTGGTCCCCACACTCAGAGCGATGTGATCGGTCAGTCAATCTGACCGACCGATCACATCAAGATCGTGCAGGAAAGTGCTGAATGTCAGCACTTCCCTGCATGATATCTGCAGGAGCCGGGCTGTCAGCTGTGCCCGGCTCCTGCACACATGATCCCCCTGCCTGTGCCTGCTCCTGTGCCTGCTCCTGTGCCTGCTCCTGTGCCGGCTCCTGTGCCGGCTCCTGTGCCGGCTCCTGTGCCGGCTCCTGTGCCGGCTCTCCATCCTCTCCCCGCTGTGTCCGCAGCCTCCCCCCTCCCACCCGCTCAATTCATCTGACCCCCGCTGTGTCCGGCCTCCCCCCCCCCCCCCCACCCCGCTTGGCCCCCTGTGTCCGCCCCCGTTCCCCTCCCTCCCTCCCCGGTCATGCCTCTTGCCCCGGGTCCCCCCTGCCCCTGCTGTGTCTGGGCCCCCCGCTGATGACCGGCGGGAGGAGGTGATCACCAACCTGGTGAACACCTCTTCCCGCCGCTTCCTCTACTCACCTCCTCCTGCTGCCGACCTCCTCCTGCCGCCGCCGACCTCCTCCTGCCGCCGCCGCCTCCGCCTCCTCCTGCCGCTGCCACCTCCTCCTGCCGCCTCCCGCTTGGCTCCTGCTCCTCCTGCCGCCTCCTCTCCCCGCCGCTCTCACCGCCGCCGGTAAGACCCCCTGCATGATCCCCTGCAGGGGGATCCCCCTGAAGGGAATCCCAGATCCCCATATCCCTGTAGGGGGATCCCTGATCCCCCATCCCCCTGCAGGGATCCCTGATCCCCCATCCCCCTGCAGGGGGATCCCTGATCCCCATCCCACTGCAGGGGGATCCCTGATCCCCCATCCCACTGCAGGGGGATCCCTGATCCCCCATCCCCCTGCAGGGGGATCCCTGATCCCCCATCACCCTGCAGGGGGATCCCTGATCCCCCATCCCCCTGCAGGGGGATCCCTGATCCCCCATCCCCCATCCCCCTGCAGGGGGATCCCTGATCCCCCATCCACCTGCAGGGGGATCCCTGATCCCCCATCCCCCTGCAGGGGAATCCCAGATCCCCATATCACTGTAGGGGGATCCCTGATCCCCCATCCCCCTGCAGGGGGATCCCTGATCCCCCATCCCACTGCAGGGGGATCCCTGATCCCCCATACCACTGCAGGGGGATCCCTGATCCCCCATCCCACTGCAGGGGGATCCCTGATCCCCCATCCCCCCGCATGGGGATCAAACTGCAGAAAGAGATCTGACAGCTCAGGTGCAGTGATCCAGTAGATCACTGTGCCCAAGTTGTCAGATCGCTTTCTACATCTTGATCCCCATGCAGGGGAATTCCCCTGCATGGGGATTGAGCTGCAGAAAGCAATCTGTCAGCTCGGGTGCAGTGAACCAGTGGATCACTGAAACCAAGCTGTCAGATTGTTTTCTGCAGCTTGCTCTCTATGCAGGGGATTCCCCTTGCATGGGGATTGAGCTGCAGAAAGCAATTTGACAGTTTGGGTGCAGTGGTCCAAACTGTGCAGTGATCCACTGCACAGTGATCCGGGCTTTCAGACTACTGCGCCCAAGCTGTCAGATCACTTTCTGCAGCTTGCTCTCCATGCAGGGGATTCCCCTTGCATCAGGATCGAGCTGCAGAAAGCAATCTTGCAGCCCCGGCACGGCACCCGGGCTGCCAGATTGCTACTCTGCAGTCCGATCCTCCTGCATAGGGATCAAGCTGCAGAAAGCAATCTCGCAGCCCCAGCGCTGCACCTGAACTGCCAGATTGCTGCTATGCAGTCCGATCTGTCTGCATGCAGATTGAGCTGCAGAAAGCGATCTCACAGCCCCGGTGCAGTGATCCACATAGTGGATCACTGCACCCGGGCTGTCAGATCGCTACTTTGCAGTCCGATCCTCCTGCATGGCGATCGTGGGACCTTCGTTTTGGACTACGTCGGAGGCGATCGAGCGTCGTGGGACCTTCGTTGTGGACTACGTCGGATCTTTTTATAATGAAGATGGAGTCTGAATTTTGTTTGTGTTTTTTTTCAAAATAAAAATATTTTTCTCTGTGTGCATTTATTGACTACTTACCAGAGATTCCTAATGGCGGGTCTAACATTGGCCCAATATTATGAATCTCGGGCTTAGTGCCAGCTGCCAATAAAAAGCTGGCATTAACCCCTTTATTACCCAGTTTGCCACCGGCACCAGGGCAACTGGAAGAGCATGGGAACAGCGCCAGAAAATGGCGCTTCAATGAATGCGCCATTTTCTGGGGCGGCTGCGGGCTGCAATTCGCAGCATGGGGGGCCCAGAACGCTTGGGCCTTTCCATGCTGAGGATTCCAGCCCCCAGCTGCCTAGTTGTACCTGGCTGGGCCAAAAATATGGCGGAGCCCTACGTCATTTTTTTTTCTAGAATTAGTTCTAGAAATAAAAAAAAAAGGGCTTCGCTGTATTTGTGGTTGCAGCCAGGTACAACGAGGCAGCTGGGGGTTGCTGGCAGTCTGTAGCTGCCAAGTTGTACCTGGCTGGACCAAAAATATGGCGGAGCCCTACGTCATTTTTTTTTCTAGAATTAGTTCTAGAAATAAAAAAAAATGGGCTTCGCTGTATTTTTGGTTGCAGCCAGGTACAACGAGGCAGCTGGGGGTTGCTGGCAGTCTGTAGCTGCCAAGTTGTACCTGGCTGGACCAAAAATATGGCGGAGCCCCACATCACTTTTTTTTTCTAGAATTAGTTCTAGAAATAAAAAAAGGCCTTCGCTGTATTTTTTGTAGCCAGCCATGTACAACTTGGTAGCTGGCTGACTGGAATCCTCAGCGTGGAGAGACTCAAATGTTGTGGGTCCCGCACGCTGCAAATTTCAACCCACAGCCACCCAAGAAAATAGCGCATTCATTAGAGGCGGCATTTTCTGGTGCTGTACCCGAACTCTACCAGTTGCCCTTGTGCTGGTGGCATACGGGTTCTCCATATGCGACATGGTGTCCGCTAACAATTTCAATAGAAAATTAGCTCCAATTGTTAGCGGAAACCATGTCGGGTATGGAGAGCCCCTCCCTGTGTGCCTGAACATTGGAGCTCCTACACAAGTGACCCCATTTTGGAAACTAGACCCCTGAAGGAACGTATCTAGATGCATAGTGATCACTTTGAACTCCCAGATGCTTCACAAATTCATCCATAAAAATGAAAAAGCACTTTTTTTCCACAAAAAGTTTCTTTTTTCATTTTTACGGATCAATTTGTGAAGCACCTGGGGGTTCAAAGTGCTCACTATGCATCTAGATACGTTCCTTGGGTGGTCTAGACACACGGGGACCCTCCATACGCGACATGGTGTCCGCTAACAATTTGAATGGAAAATGAGCTCAAATTGTTAGCGGACACCATGTCGCGTTTGGAGGGTCCCGGTGTGTCTCCACATTAGAGCTCCCCCACAAGTGACCCCATTTTGGAAACTAGACCCCCAAAGGAACATATCTATGTACATAGTGAGCACTTTGAACCCCCAGATGCTTCACAAATTGATCCGTAATAATGAAAAAATAATTTTTTAGTGGAAAAAAAAGTGCTTTTTCATTTTTACGGATGAATTTCTGAAGCATATGGGGGTTCAAAGTGCTCACTATGCATCTAGATACGTTCCTTTGGGGGTCTAGTTTCCAAAATGGGGTCACTTGTGGGGGAGCTCCAATGTGGAGATACACAGGGACCCTCCAAACGCGACATGGTGTCCGCTAACAATTTGAGCTCATTTTCCATTCAAATTGGTAGCGGACACCATGTCGCGTATGGAGGGTCCCCGTGTGTCTCCACATTGGAGCTCCCCCACAAATGACCCCATTTTGGAAACTAGACCCCCTAAGGAAGGTATCTAGATGCATAGTGAGCACTTTGAACCCCCAGATGCAAATTAAAAAAACACTTTTTTTTCACAAAAAATTTCTTTTTGCCTACATTTTTTTAGTTTCACATGGGCAAAGGGATAAAATACATCCCAAAATTTGTTGGGCAATTTCTCCTGAGTACACCGATACCTTATATGTGGTCATAAACCACTGTTTGGGCGCACGGCAGGGCTCAGAAGTGAAGGAGCGCCATTTCACTTTTTGAACGGAAAATTGGCTCTAAAATTCAAATTGCGCTCCCTCCCTTCTGAGTCCTGCCGTGCGCCCAAACAATGGTTTATGACCACATATGAGGTATCGGTGTACTCAGGAGAAATTGCCCAACAAATTTTAGGATGCATTTTATCCTGTTGCCCATGTGAAAATGAAAGAATTGAGGCTAAAAGAACATTTTTGTTACAAAAATTAAAATGTCCATTTTTTCCTTCAACTTTATTTTAGTTCCTGTGAAGCACCTCAAGGGTTAATAATCTTCTTCAATATAGTTTTGAGTAGCTTGAGGGGTGCAGTTTTTGGAATTGTGTCACTTTTGGGTGTTTTCTGTCATGTGCACCCCTCAAAGGGACTTCAAATGTGATGTGGTCACTAAAAAAATGGTTTTGTAAATTTTGCTGGAAAAATGAATAATTGCTGATGAACTTTGAACCCTTATAACGTCCTACCAAATTTTTTTTTTTCTTCCAAAATTGTGCTGATGTGAAGTAGACATGTGGGAAATGTGATTTATTAACTATTTTGTGGCACATAATGCTCTGGTTTAGCAGAATAAAAATTAAAAATTTGAAAATTGCTAAATTTTCAACATTTTTGCCAAATTTTTTATTTTTTCACAAATAAACGCAAAAATTATCGACCTAAATTTAATACTACCATGAAGCCCAATATGTCACGAAAAAACAATCTCATAATCGCTAGGATCCGTTGAAGCGTTCCAGAGATATTACCTCATAAAGGGAGAGTGGTCAGAATTACAAAAAATGGTCCGGTCATTAAGCTGCAAAGTGACTCGGTCCTTAAGGGGTTAATTAAAAAAATCCTCTTCCGTCTGACGTAGTCCAAAACGCGATGTCCTCTCTGCTACATCCCCTGTGCATAGATATAGATGTCTATGCACAGGGAATGAGCAGACTGAGAACAATCTCAGCTCTGCTACATCATCTCTGTGAGCAGGCGGGCTCTAGGACCATGGAGCTGCGGCAGCCTGCACAGAGAAGACAGCTGGACTCAGCTCGCAAAGTAACAGCAGTTACTTTGCGAGTTTCCCTGTGATTACTCGCACAGTAATCAGACCAATGCAAGTCAAAGGCAATCCTAGTTTTGTCAGAGTCTGTGACAAATCTAGGATTGATATTGATTTGCATTGGACTCGTTTACTGTGCGAGTAATCACTGGGAAACTCGCAGAGTACCGAGTCCTGCGAGTCTCTTACTACTCGCCGAGTAACGAGTCCTAGCGAGTAGATTCGCCCATCCCTAATAGCTATGTTAATAAAGTATTGTGCCATTTGAAAAGTTAAGGATTACTACATTTGTATTGATTTTATGAGCAATAATTATAAAATGAAGCCCTCCCTATCTCATGCAAATTTCTAATAGCATGCAGTTCTGTAAGGATTCGGTTCGCATTTTGGTTCCAGTGGTTATCTTGTGACCACTCATGTGATTTTCATACTTAGGGTCATGTGCTGACTAGATTTTTTTTACTGCTTTTCTCAATGAAACAAGGACACATTGAGAGAAACAGGTAGAACCCTGATTGTTGGGTTCGCCACATCAACTAGCTATTCTGCTTCCCAACTTAGCCCCACTTCCACTCTTGAGTCCCCTTCAACTCTTTCACTCTTCAACTCTCCCCCTCTGTGCCAATGCAACCTTAATTTTTCTCTATTAATATCTATATAATAATTCTTCCTCTGCCAAAAGAGCATCCCTAATCCCTCCCCCCTCTCACCCCTTCCCCACCTCTGGCCTCATTGTCACCCCCTATACCACTCCTTTATTTCCATGCTCTCTTTTTTCTCCTCTTCTCTTCCTTTCTCCTTCTCTCTCTACATTTTCACCAAGACTTAACAGTGGACAACTTCTCACTATCATACCCATGTGCACAAGCCCTTCTGGTGCTATACTAACACTTGCAGACGTCATGGATTTGACTACATATCGACTCTCCGGAACTTCCTATGTTAGTAGAGACTCACACACCACTAATTTATACTTAACACTTCATTGCAATTTTTGTAACAAACCAATTTATGATCATTTAATGAACCTATTCCCAACTGTACACCTAGGAGTTGCATCTCTCCTTTTACTCTATGAAAGATCACAGTTATGATCTTAAAATTGTTCTACTGTTTAAATTGTATTATTATTACAACTTGCTTGACTTGATTTTATGTTTGTAACCACTTTGACAACTTTCAATAAAAACAACATTGAAAAGAAAGAGAGAAACAGGTAGAGCAGCTCGTCAGCACAACTGTAAGTATGCAAATCACATTTGAGCAGTCACATGATGACTACTAAAACTGCTTAAGCTGTTTATAAAACTGAATTTTTGTCCCAGTTGCAGAAAAACCTAGATACGTCTGCTTTATGTATTTATACTACTGGAGGGGACCTGAGTGCTATATGAGACCAAAGTCTAAAGCCACCATAGACTAAAGTCGGCTGAACCTACCAATATCAACGGGTTCGACCGATGTTCAAATGTTTGCTGGGGATCGCCAACTAATGATTTGGGAAGAGATGTCCATCATCCATGTCTAAGTTCAGACTACTAATCACTTTGACCCACATTTCAGCTAGCAGCTTTCATAGGGAATACAAAAGCACTCTACTAAGTGAGCAGCCTGTGTATTGGAGAGTCAGTTGAGTTGACTGTCAGCTCAATAATCAGTCAGAGCATTGTTTGGCTGGCAGCCATGTAAGATTTATGACCAGCTTAGGGATCGGCAACACCATTCATGGGCCAGTACATTGTGCTTGGTTTCCAGGCTAAAATTAGCCAGCCAGCCCCTGCCAAGCTTAATAGTATAGGTCCGATTTCTACACTCCCCCTGTCTGTACCTGTAGTCATACTCATTATCATTATTGGTCTTCTGCATTTATTTTCAAGTGCAGGACAAGGAATATAAGCAAAAAGTAATAAATAACTTTTAATGCAAAGATCAATTAAAATACAAAAAAAAATAATTATTGTTCCAACACAAAGGACACAATTGACATGTGTTTGTGGGGGAAACACCACTGAAAGTAATAAAAATTGTCCAAGTTGAAAATATGAAGTATAGCCAATACATAAAGAAGTATACATAATAGAAGTGAGAATGGAGTGCAAGGAAGGAATTTATTGCAATCAAAACTAATATTATAATATAATAATTTGCACCCTGGCAGCCAAGATAAACGGGCTCGCCCACCAAACATACCTGATGTGCATTTCACAAATTATTAAAATATGTATAGTATATAAAAATAGAAAATAAAAAGTCCTCAACTGAAAAAGGAAGTGAAAAATGAAGTTTAGATGAAGTCTGAAAACACATTGTAATTAGTCACACCTACTGAGTATCCTTTAATTAAAGTAAGTCAATAAGGAACAAGCATAACTTGAAAGTCTTGTTTGAATGAGTTTCAAATGATTGAATACAATATTTTGCCTGCCAGGTCTATAGGTAAGGCTGAAACAATAAATCAGCTGTTCCACTTACTGGAATAGACTAAGAATGATTACTTTCTCAGAAATGCAACTGGTGTTTCTGAAGGAATAGGATTTGTCAGTGCTGTTTCCTATAATTTTGTAATGAATTACCGTACATGATAGAATTAATTAGGCAGAATCAGATGATGAGGACTAAAAATGCAGTAGGCAAATGGGCTTGGACAAATCACATCCTTAAAGGAGTTGTCTTACCCTTACCGGTATATATGACATCCACTGTATAGATCATAAAAAAGTATATTTGTGATTTACATGGAGTATAAAAATAATATAGCGAAGAGTAATTACATCCTTTTACATGGTGTGGTCACACATACTTAGTCACTCCTCACAACTGGTTCTCAATCACTATTCACTACAAAATAGCCAATAGAATTAGGTTGCAGGACAGAAACCTATTACTATTGGCTACTCCACATTTACCTAGACCAGAAATGGGGAACCTTTTTTCTGCCAGGGGCCATTTGGATATTAATTATCTCATTCAGGGGCCTAAAATAATTATAAATATTAAGTGTATCCTATATTTGTTCAAACATTTAATTAACTCACCCCTAATGTGATGGTGGGACCTGCTTGTCTTTGGGGCAATGCTTGAAGTTAGATGGTATTGACAATACTACGTTCAACTGCTTTTCTAGGTTTGCATTGGTCTAAAGCATCATCTACTCTTTTATGATGAATTTTGAAAAGCACTCACAGTAGTGTGTTGTGAACACAGTTGTACAGTATACTACACTATGTGTCTCCTCTCATTGGAAATTTCATCCCTACCCAGGTAACATATATAGAACTGAAGCTGTGGAATGTCTGAAGTATACACAACTTAAAAGACACTGAGACTGCTGCACATACATTACATAGGAGACACTGAGACTAAAGCATATACATCACATAGTAGATGCAGGGGCTGGAGTATGTACATATCACACAGGAGACACTGGGGCTGGAGCATATACTTCACATACCATACACTGAAATTGCAGTATTTATATCATACAGGTGTTCCTGGGATTTCTGTAGCTACATCACATATGAGACACTGGAACTGAAACATATATATCATATAGGATACACTGGGGCTGTAGCATATAAATCAAACATAGGAGACTCTGGAGCACAAACATCACAGGAGATGCCTTAGCTTCAGCATATACAGCACATCACAGGAGATGCTGGTGTATGCACATCACAGTAGACACTGGGGCATATACTTCACGGGCAATGCTGGAGCTAGGGCATATACATTACAGAAGACATGGGGCTGTTGCTGATGTTTTCATTGGTGGGACTAGAGAGCAGAATAAGCTAACTCTTCACACAAAGTACATCCTGACACTGCCCAGCGTGAGGATGGAGTCCTCCATTGCATTAGCGGCAGTGTACAGTAATGAACTCTGTGTGCATGTGCTTGCTCTATAAGTAGCAAGTAAATATTTGATGGTCATTGGCCCGAGCACTGCGATCCCAAGAAGTCTGCTGGAGAGCTGGAGAAAAGTAGGTTCCCGATCCCTGATCTTGAGGATCACTAGGCAGAGAACAGACTGTGTGAAGCATGACTGAGTATGAATGATCAATAGAATTTAGCTCATTAGATGGATCTTCACATCTATTTTAAACACCAGGTGCCACCAGACAATGTAACTAAATGTCATAACTCTTCACTGGGTCATTTTAAAAATCCATTTAAATTGCAAATATTATTCTTGATTTATGATTTATACATTGAATGGGATATGTAATAGTGGGCCAACCCCTTTAACGTAATAATAGGACACCAATGAGGCATTCATCTATTAAGGGCAGACATCCCCTGCTTTGTTAAAGTGTGTATGAAGGCAAAAAGTACCGTATATACTCGTGTATAAGCCGACCCGTGTATAAGCCGACCCCCCTACTTTTGCCCCAAAAATCTGGAAAAACCTATTGACTCGTGTATAAGCCGAGGGTGGACCCCAGCACAGGTATACAGCCCCCAGCAGTGTGGTATACAGGCCCCCCCCAGTGGTATACAGGCCTCCCCAGTGGTAGTATACAGCAGCCCCAGTGGTAGTATACAGCAGCCCCAGTGGTAGTATATAGCAGCCCCAGTGGTAGTATATAGCAGCCCCAGTGGTAGTATACAGCAGGCCCAGTGGTAGTATACAGCAGCCCCAGTGGTAGTATACAGCAGCCCCAGTGGTAGTATACAGCAGCCCCAGTGGTAGTATACAGCAGCCCCAGTGGTATACAGCAGGCCCCCAGGGGTACATATAGCAGCCCCCTGGGGGTACACAGCAGCCCCCTGGGGGTCCCCAGCAGCCCCCAGGGGGTCCCCAGCAGCCCCCAGGGGGTACACAGCAGCCCCTGGGGGTCCCCAGCAGCCCCCAGGGGGTACCCAGCAGCCCCCTGGGGGTACACAGCGGCCCCCAGCAGCCCCCAGGGGGTACACAGCAGCCCCCTGGGGGTACACAGCAGCCCCCTGGGGGTCCCCAGCAGCCCCCAGGGGGTACACAGCAGCCCCCAGGGGTTACACAGCAGCCCCCAGGGGTTACACAGCAGCCCCCTGGGGGTCCCCAGCAGCCCCCAGGTGGTACCCAGCAGCCCCCTGGGGGTCCCCAGCAGCCCCCTGGGGTACACAGCGGCCCCCATTAGGTCCCCAGCAGCCCCCAAATGCTGGCACTCGCCCCCCCTTGCAAGGGCCCCCCCCGCTTCTCTTACCATTCCGGACTTCTGATCCGCGCCGCTCCTCGGTGCTCCTCGCTGCTCCGTCCGTCCGTCTTCTACATCCGGGATCCCGGCCGTCGCGATGACGTCATATGCCTGCGACGGCCGGAGATCCCGGATGTAGAAGACGGACGGAGCAGCGAGGAGCACCGAGGAGCGGCGCGGATCAGAAGTCCGGAATGGTAATATAACCATCGGGGGGGGGCCCTTACAAGGGGGGGCGAGTGCCAGCATTTGGGGGCTATATGCACTGCTTCCCCTGCCGCTGATTGACAGGGGAAGCAGTGCATATTTAATGAGCGGCCCCACGTGACGGGGCCGCTCATACAGCAGCCCCCCCCCCACCTCCTGCAGCCTCCACAGCCCCGGACACAGCCCCCCCCCGTATTGACTCGTGTATAAGCCGAGGGGGAGACTTTTCAGCCCAAATTTTGGGCTGAAAAACTTGGCTTATACACGAGTATATACGGTAATTGGTTAGTTTTCGATGCTGGTAGTGAAAAATATGTAAACATTGTAACAGCAGTTAATAGTGAAGCTCCACCATTTACTATTAACAAATATAATTATATACATTTTATAAATTGTGGCTGTTTTAGTTGTCCTCCTTGTTAGCTGTTTCTTCCAGGAAACCCCCAACAAGTATACTGCAATTAGTAAACCTATTTATTGATTTGTATTTATTGAAATAGGATATTTAAACCTTAATAACACAGCAGTTTAATAGAAAAATGAGCAGCTATAGCTTGATTTCCATGTAAGTACCTGGTACTGAATGTTATTTCTCTCAATGTCTTACAGACTCCAGATAGGGGAGCTCAGTCTTTGTAAAGGCAGCTAGGATCTACGGTATCTACTACTCTAGCCCCTACTCTGCTGCTAGCAGTTTGCTGAATTAGTTACCACATCGTCAACAATAACAGCAATTCTATTTCCTAAATAAACTCTTTTTGGAAGAGTTACGACAGTGCTGCTAAACTGTCTGTTTCCTTGACTAGCATAGGTTGCAGCTTTAGACTAGTACGAGACAAAGTGAATTTCAGATATGGTGCACTTCATGATGAAAATGTGTAGTTATAAGTAGGGCTTTGTAACAGGTTTTTTTTTATAAACTTGGTATTTTGAATGATAAATTTACAGTCACAAAAATATTACCTGTACTTGTATGCCAAGCCAGTCAAATGCATCAAATCCTGGCTTAGTTCTTAGGATAAATAGTCCTAGAAGGAACTGTAGTCCAATACCCCAGAACACTTGTCGCCAGTGAACCTACCAAAGACACGGACAGAACATTACTTCTTCCTCTTAATTTGATTTAATATAATATAATACCCTTTTTTGCACTTTAATACGTCATGTTCCACTACCTCCATATAGCCATCAAAGATCCCTACCTATTTTGCCAGTACTGATATCTGCACTGATAGGGGCAGGAACCCAAAAATCACTGTCAGCAGATGGGTGTCTTTCTTTTAGATGAAAATAGTTTGGTCTACAATTTTAATTATGTTGCAAGGCTCATTACAGAATTGAACATTGACTATCTTCAATAGGAGATCATGGAATACTGACTGCGGAGCAGAGTAAAATTTAATGATCTCATCTGACAGTTCTGTCAACCCTCAGCCTCTCCCACACTGACTGTCATTAGATGAGATCTGAAAGTGTTTGTAACTCAGCTCAGTTGTATTAGTACACAATAGGTGCAGAGTTCTGTATCATTACAAACACTTCCATATCTCATTTCACAGTGCCGTGAGCTCCTAATCTTTTCCCACACTAACTGCTATCATACAGAATCTGGAAGTGTTTGTAATGAAACATAACTAATCTCTGATGTAACTTGGGTGCAACTCAACCAAGTTTTTTTCAAAACTCTTCATACACACGGAGAAAGAAAAAAGTGGTTGGACAAAAGGCGTGTGTGCCTGTAACGTCACCAGATGTACCCATGGCTGGATTAAAGGCTTGTTTTTTTCATCTAACCTGGAGTGCTGCAACCTCTTTTTTCTATATCCGTATCTATCTATCTATCTATCTATCTATCTATCTATCTATCTATATTGAAAAAATAGGCAGCGCTCCAAAAAATTGCAGTTGTGACAGACCTTTATTGGTCAATGTGCAAGGCAATGTTTCAATCCTTGAAAAAGATCCAACAAGGATTGAAACGTTGTCTTGCACATTGACCGATAAAGGTCTGTCACAACTGCAATTTTTTGGAGTGCTGCCTATTTTTTTCATATGGTATGTACCTGATAAGTGGAAAGCTGTCAAGGTAGGCCTGCACCCTATAGTGAAGTTTATTGTGCTGCTCTGATTTTTTATGTCTATCTATGTATCTATCTATCTATCTATCTATCTATCTATCTATCTATCTATCTATCTATCATGCAAAAAATTGGACAGCACCACCAAAGCAACAAATGAGTGCAAAACCTGAAAGGGCAAAGTCCAAAACCCTCACAATGTAATAAATGGAAAAAAAACAGGCAACACTCCCAAAATCAAGCTTGACAAAGACGGGTCACCGTCAAAATGTTGCCATGGATCAGTAAAGTATCCACAGCTACACTTTGATAGATAGATAGATAGATAGATAGATAGATACATAGATAGATAGATAGATAGAATCTATCTGTCTGTCTATCTTATCTATCTATCTATCTATCTATCTATCTATCTCTGTATTTAAAAGAAATGACTACTTTGGAAGCCATTATAAATTATTTGTTCCTCCATTGTTTATTTACACTTGCAATAGATACATGCCCATAATTTACATTACTATTTGGTACTATCTTGCTAAAGGGATGTGCTAACTTGTAGACCTCCCCCCAGATCAGTTATTATAAATTACCCATGATAGAATATGAAATTTTTAAAAAAGAATCAATAACTTCATATGTGGTCTTTACATACCTTAGTTGGATGTTTAGAGAAGATTAGCATCAAGAGTATATACATCACAAGTCCACCAAATGAAATGAGCTGATTGTTTCCCATTTTTGCTGTGTCAAAAATAAGCCACAATATCACTGCTGCTATAAGACTTATCCAAAGTACCCTATAGGAAAAGCATATTATATTAAAGTTTAATAGCAACGTCGTAGAAAATCAAAATACTGTATATGAATTCTACATATTTGATTTTAAGAAAAATGCTGCCTTTTGTGTCATTATATGCATTTTTTTAATTAAACAAATAATTGGACAGATTTACTAAGGTGTAATATTTTAACATGCTAAAATCAGAATACAAACTAAAGATGTTCCCAATTACAGAGTGGCTCTTAATATGTAACATACTTGATACACTTTTATCTTTATTTATAGCTCTAATTAGAAGGCTTACAAAAATGTGAGCCAAAGTCTTGGTGCTAATTTGCAGCACTTAGTTTCACCTAAAGTTCTGCCCCTTTGTTAAGCTAAAAAAACAAAGTAGACTAGATAGACCCGGTGAATCATTCCTCTTTGGCATATTTGGTTTGTAATATGTTTAAAACTTAATGCAAAAGTATTTACCAGAAATTTTCCAAATGTTACAGTAGCTCAATTTCTGATAAGGTCTAGGAAAACCTGTCAACTTCAACTTAAGCAACCTGCGGCATCATTCGGTGTGACACTACAATAGTCACGGCCGATCCAGCCTATTCGCTGCATCACAGCGGATCGCTCGCTGGGGTGATCCCAGCCCAGCGAGCGATCGCTGCAGTAACATTGCAGCTCCGTCACCGGCAACATCTTGCCGTGTGACAGCTAGGCTGCGATGTCGGAAGCGAGCGCGCACCCGCGGCATTGCTTCCGACATCACAGCCGATGTTGAAACATGTAACGGGGCATTTACGCCACTCCTGTCTTTGTTGATGGAGCTGCAGCACATGCATATTTTCTTGAATTTGCCTGTATTTGCACACGATCACTGCATACAATCACTGGATGTAGTGGCCTTTCTCCATCTACATCAGCCTGACCGCTAAACATAGTGTCTGGCTGCAGTGGCTATGTGCTGTAGTTGTGCCATCATTACTGCAGCTGTTTTGACAGGATCAAGGGAAGCAGAGGAGAGCTAATGCTAGAGCATCCTGGTAAAGCCCCTTTCACATCAGTGTTTTTCGCTGATTGCTGCAGATCCGCCAGATTTACCACATCCGCCACCTAACGACCGCACTTGCAGCACTCTTGCGGCAAGCCCCATGCATTGTCTATGGGGCTTGCGGTTGGCTGCGGAAAGTGTGGTTTCTGCCGAATTCGACAAATCCGACACTTGCGTCAGTGAAAAAAAACACTGCTAACCCCGTTTTTTTTCATGGCCGCAACTGCCAGATTTGCCAGATCGCGGCAAAACCGCAATTGCCGCCTTGCCGCAAGCTCCAGAGACAATGCATGAGGTTTGGCGCAAGTGCGGAAAGATGTGGTAAATCTGCTGGATCTGCCGCCATCAGTGAAAAACACTGAGGTCAAAGGGGCCTAAATTAGGCTGATTTTGCTTTCATTACACAGAAAGCCTTTGCAATTTAAAAAAAATATCAAGGGGTTTTCCCTACAAATAAAGTTCATCTTAAAGTTCATTTTAATGAACAGATCTTTGAATAATAATAATTTCCACAATTGGATGTGATTAAAAAATGTTCCTGTGCTGAGATAATCTTATATGTGTCCCTGCTATGTACTGTGTAATGGATGTGTCTGACTATATAAGGACATGGTCTGATCATACCACATCTCCTGTACTGAGATAATCTTATATATGTGTCCCTGCTATGTACTGTGTAATGGAAGTGTCTGA
Source organism: Allobates femoralis (assembly GCA_033576535.1). NCBI lineage: Eukaryota > Metazoa > Chordata > Amphibia > Anura > Aromobatidae > Allobates > Allobates femoralis. Next base: position 557,604,442 of record JARQOC010000003.1, read on the forward strand.
CCATACAGGAACATGGTCTGATCATACCACATCCCCGGTTCTGAGATAATCTTGTATATGTGTCCCTGCTATGTACTGTGTAATGGCCGCGTCTGACTGTACAGGGACTTGGTCTGATCATACCACATCTCCTGTGCTGCGATAATCTTGTATATGTGTCCCTGCTATGTACTGTGTAATGGATGTGTCTGACAGTACAGGGACATGGTCTGATCATACCACATCCCCGGTTCTGAGATAATCTTGTATATGTGTCCCTGCTATGTACTGTGTAATGGAAGTGTCTGACCATACAGGAACATGGTCTGATTATTCCACATCTCCTGTGCTGATATAATCTTATTTATGTGTCTCTGCTATGTACTGTGTAATGGCCGCGTCTGACTGTACAGGGACTTGGTCTGATCATACCACATCTCCTGTGCTGCGATAATCTTATTTATGTGTCCCTGCTATGTACTGTGTAATGGATGTGTCTGACCGTACAGGGACATGGTCTGATCATACCACAACTCCAGTGCTGAGATAATGGGTAGGGTCACATTGGAAACCTAAATTGCATTCACCGCATCCGGATCCGGATGCGGTGAACGCAATGCCAGTCGCACACGCCCCTTTAACGACGTGCCCGCCCTCAAAACACTGGATTACGGCCAGAGGGGGCGGGCATCAAGAAGGAGCGGGCGGAGGCTGCTGCACACAGCCCCGCCCATGGATTTCCTTCACTCTGCCTACGAAAGAATGTTGTAAGTATATACTTACAATGCAAATGTACACATTTAACCGTTACTAGACATCAATACAGCTTAGTTGTAATACAGGGGTCTATGCACCCCAGTATAGTGATACGGGGGGGCCCCTTTGGTTTACATGCACGGGCTCCGAAGAGCCTGTGACCATTGAGAAATTGTAGAAGAACACTATAGAAGTCGCCGGCCGGTCTGTAGGGGGGTCTAAGCCCCCCTACAGACCTCAAAAAGTCCTTTAGGTCAGCTATTTTAACTCTTTATTAACTTGCCAGATCGGGAACCGCAAGCTATGCAGTTACCGGATGGCTCAGGGATTACACATCCTGAGCCATCCGGTGACCGCAGTGCGGTCCCGGTAAACGCTGCGAAAACTGCTGCCTGCATGATTTTAAACGCATGCAGCAGTGCCGGATCCGGCCACCGGATGGCTTGTGAAGCCATCCGGTGTTTTGCATAGGCTTCTATCAGGAGCCTTTCCTGGTCCGGTTTTGAGCTTTTTTAAAGCTCAAAACCGGATCAGGATTTTAAACAAAAAACGCCGATGTGACCCTGGCCAATCTTATACATCTTTCCCTGCTATGTACTGTGTAATGGATGTGTCTGACCGTACAGGGACATGGTCTGATTATATCACATCTCCTAGGCAGGAGAGGATGCAAAATAGTATACAGACATTACACCATGGGATCACAAATAATTATTTCTTTGAGGTAAAACATTTATTAAAGTCAGGCAGGGAAATGTTTACCTCACCAAAAAATCATCTATGGCTAGGGTCACATCTACGTTTTTTTTTTAAACCTGATCCGGTTTTGAGCTTTCAAAAGGCTCAAAACTGGATCAAGAAACGGTCCCCATAGGAGCCAATGCTAAAAACCGGATTGCTTCACAAGCAATCCGGTTTCCGTCTCCGACTCTGCAGCCTGCGTGAAAAATCATGCAGGCTGCAGTTTTCGGAGCGGTTTAAGCATCCGCAATGCAGGAACCTGATTGCTGAAGGTATGATGACAATTGAGTTCACGCAATTAATGTTTTAAGTGTGACCCTAACACAAAAGTGAATACAGACCAATGTCCAACAGAGATCTTGGAAACTGAGGAATTCATATAACAGATAATGATATTTTGTACAGCACTCACCATTTCATCCAAAACCATTGTTTCTTCAAGAATGAATTAACAGGGGTGAAGAATTTGACAATTTTGCCTTCATATTTGTCCATAAATAAATCCCAGCAGACAAAAAAGATGACCAGCAGAGTTAGAACAAAGAGAGCCAGTGCCCTTTTGAAGTTCAAAGCACAGGCCGCGATCACCATCGCCAAGAAACCTTAAAGACAGTACATTAACATTTTGTAATGTGAAGAATATTATATTTCACTTCACTATGTGAACTAAAGTCTTTTAAGCAAGGTAAAACAAACTTACCATTGTGCCTAATCATAATGGCTGCAGAATACCAGAAACATTTCCAAAAGCCACCTCTTCTCACACTTACTGCTGCACTGTACACATAATACTGGCAATAGTACAGTTAGTACATTTAGAAGCTTAAAATTGAAAGATAATTAGCTACTGCGCTGGGAAGTTGGCTTTCCCTAGATATGTTTGTGCAGCCCTATTTCTCTGTACACTTGTATATTAAGGTTCAGAATAAAGAATCAGGACTGGAGTCTGAGGATATTATGATCTCCACACTGTGGTCTTTATCTCTCTATTGTTATAGTGCCTCACAATATTTGTGTAGTAGGGTTAGGTGTAATACAGGGCCATATCACTGAAATGAATGATATTTGTAGGGTAAGGATGCTTAGCTATCATTGCAGCTTGTCACATATGTTCATTTCTTTGCCTCTATGCATTTCCCCCATGGCCTTGGCTTCATCAGGAGGCTGGATTATGGTCACTGACATAGGCTGGGGTTACACATAGAAATCCGTTTTTGGAAGTCCTTTTCATCACCAATCCGTTTTTTATAGGGTGCTTTTTGTGTCTCCGGCACTCCTGTACGTTTTTGGACTTAGTCATTTTTTTCAGAAAAAACGCATGTGCGCAAACGCATGCGCAAACGCAAGTGGCTATATATGCCATGCGTTTGCGCATGCGTTTCCCATAGGGCCTCATGTTAAAATAAACGCATAAAAACGCATGCGTTTTTTAACTGATGCCAAAAACGCTGTTTACTGCGTTTTTGGCTCAAAAACAGACAGGGCAATGTTTTGAGCTCCAGAGAAAAACGCACAGGGTGTTTATTACACCCAATGCGTTTTTCTGTCAGTTTTTGGACTTAGAAAAAAAAATGAACAAAAATGAAGCCAAAAACGGACTGAGGGCTTATGTGTGACCCCAGCCATACTATGGACTCTAGTATCGCATTTTTTTCTGTTGTGGCATTCCAAAAACTTCAATACCGACATTCTGGTTTTTTTTCACTACACTCTTAGGCTGGTTTCACACTACTATTTTTTGAAATCCGATGCTGTCCGATAGAAATCGCACAGCATCGGATCCAAATTTGGCCCCATGTGATCCTATGGGCATCGGACCGATTAGGATGTGCACTAAATGACATCCGAATCGCGTCCAATCCGATTTTATCCGATTTCTTTCCGGTACAAAAATCGGAGACTGCTCCAATTTTTGCATCCGAATCAAAAATAAAAAAAAAATCGGATCTGACAGATCGGATGGCAATTATGCCAAATCCGATCCAATCCGATTCCTTTAAAATGGGGCCCTATGCAGCAGGGTCCGAGGAAACATCTGATGTCTCCTCGGACCCAATTTTAGTGTACTGAGCATGGTCAGTACACTAAAACTGCTCCTAACCATCTAATTTTACTTCTGCAATGTATATACATACATTGCGGAAGTAAAATTAAGCACGGCAGGGGTTAAAAATAATAAACCATCTATTCTCACCTGTCCACTAGTCCCCAGGCATCTCCAGCACATCCTGCCTCTAGGACCTGCCGTGATGTCACAGTCAAATGACCGGTTACCGCGGTAACCGGTCATGTGACTGTGACATCACGCCAGGTCCTAGGATCAGGATGTGCTGGAGATGCCTGGGGACAGGTGGAGACGCCGGGGGACTCTTGGACAGGTGAGAATAGATGGTTTATTATTTTTTATTCCGGAGGAGAGGGAAACACAGGGGAGAAGCGGGAGTACCGGGGGAGAAGTGGGAGTACCGGGGGGGGAGAAGTGGGAGTACCTGGGGAGAAGTGGGGAACACCAGGGGAGAATTGGGGAGTACCAGGGGAGAAGAGGGGAGCACCAGGGGAGAAGATGGGAGTACCAGGGGAGAAGAGGGGAGTACCAGGGAGAAGTGGGGAACACCAGGGGAGAAGTGGGGAGCACCAGGGGAGAAGAGGGGAGCACCAGGGGATAAGAGGGGAGCCCAGGGGAGAAGCGGGGAGAGCAGTTGAGAACAGGTAATATGTGACAGGAGGCAGAGAGGAGCAGATGACAGGAGGAGCCGGGCAAACTGATCCTGCAAAATGTCGGAATCGGATGCCTATTTGGCATCCGATTGCAGGGATCAGTTTGGATCCGATGCTGTCCGATTTATATCGGACAGCGTCAGATTGCAAAAAGTTGTAGTGTGAAACCAGCCTTTACTGATCAGATTCATTTATTTTATATTTTGATAGATTAGACATTTCTGAACGCAATGATACTAAAGATGTATTTTTTTGTTTTATTTTCAATAGACAGAAGGAAAGTGATAAGAACTTTTAAGTTTTTTCATTTTTTTTTTTACTTTTTACTGTTTTTGCTAGTCTCCTTAGTCCAGCTTCACACCACGATTTTTGACTGTCAGGTTCTGTCCGGTGTTTTGCAGGATGCACAAGACAGAACCTGACAGCCCGGACAAGAAGAACCGAAGGGCAAATCTGCCCTCCGATCCTGCTTTTTGTCAGCTTAATTTCTGGCGCTGTCCAGTGCTTAAATTTCAGCACTGTAGCTGTAGGGGAGCTGGCTGTGGTGCTGAAATTCCAGCTGTGGAGCTCTCTAGGTGCTGAAATTCAGCAGCAGCTGCTTTTAACAGCCGCCGTTCTTTCAGCACCAGGTGTCCAGGAACCGGCACGATTTTCTGACAGATCTGGAGTGATCCAGCTCCCATAGACTCCCATGCTATGGGGACCAGCTCCTCCCGAATCCATGAAGTTCCGGTTTTGTCTGATTTTTGCATCGGACACAAAAAATGCTGCAGACTCCGGGTTTGTGTCCGATGCAAAAATCAAACAAAACCGAATCCTCCCGGAAAAAGCCCCAAACCGGATGGCAAATAACAGCCATCCGGCCCCATAGTGATACATGAGGGGCAAATTCAGATCCGGGGCTGTCCAGTTCACACCAGACAGACTTGGACCCTAAATATCATGGTGTGAAGTCGGCCTTACAGGACTTGAAGTTTTAATCATCCAATTGCTTGTACTGTTGATCATTTGATCAGAAATCATGATCTTCTATGAACACAAAAGAATCACATTTACAGACACCCGGGTCATCAGCTGACTCCTGGCTGTCATGACAACCCATTGACAACACGTGATCATATCACGGGGCCCCGATGGGAGTGGGGAATGATGCGCTCCCCGCTGGCGCATGTTAAATCATGCTGTCAGAGATTGACAGTGGGGTTTAACTAGTTAACAGTGGTGGGCAGGTCTCTAATCCACCCGCTGCTGTTAGAAACACATGTTGGCTGAACAGATCAGCTGACAGGTGCAGGGGAAGACATGGTTAAGTCTATGAGCCTGTATCACAGGGAAGGGACATGACATATGATGTACAGTGCCTACAAGTAGTATTCAACCTCCTGCAGATTTAGCTGGTTTGATAAGATGCCAATAAGTTAGAGCCTTCAAGCTCCAAACGAGAGTAGGATTTATTAACAGAAGCTTAAATCTTACAAACCAAAAAGTTATGTTGCTCAGTTGAATTTTTATCAATTTTAAACATAAAAGTGTGGGTCAATTATTATTCAACCCCTATCTTTAATATTTTGTGGAATAACACTTGTTTGCAATTACAGCTAATAATCGTCTTTTATAAGACCTGATCAGGCCGGCACAGGTCTCTGGAGTTATCTTGGCCCACTCCTCCATGCAGATCTTCTCCAAGTTATCTAGGTTCTTTGGGTGTCTCATGTGGACTTTAATCTTGAGCTCCTTCCACAAGTTTTCAATTGGGTTAAGGTCAGGAGACTGACTAGGCCACTCCAACACTTTGATTTTTTCCCTCTTGAACCAGGCCTTGGTTTTCTTGGCTGTGTGCTTTGGGTCGTTGTCTTGTTGGAAGATGAAATTACGACCCATCTTAAGATCCTTGATGGAGGAGCGGAGGTTCTTGGCCAAAATATCCAGGTAGGCCGTGCTATCCATCTTCCCATGGATGCGGACCAGATGGCCAGGCCCCTTGGCTGAGAAACAGCCCCACAGCATGATGCTGCCACCACCATGCTTGACTGTAGGGATGGTATTCTTGGGGTCGTATGCAGTGCCATCCAGTCTCCAAACGTCACGTGTGTGGTTGGCACCAAAGATCTCAATCTTGGTCTCATCAGACCATAGAACCTTGAACCAGTCTGTCTCAGAGTCCTCCAAGTGATCATGAGCAAACTGTAGACGAGCCTGAAAGTAAAGGTACCTTACGGGCTCGTCTGGAACGGAGACCATTGCGGTGGAGTACGTTACTTATGTTATTGACTGAAACCAATGTCCCCACTGCCATGAGATCTTCCCGGAGCTCCTTCCTTGTTGTCCTTGGGTTAGCCTTGACTCTTCGGACAAGCCTGGCCTCGGCACGGGAGGAAACTTTCAAAGGCTGTCCAGGCCGTGGAAGGCTAACAGTAGTTCCATAAGCCTTCCACTTCCGGATGATGCTCCCAACAGTGGAGACAGGTAGGCCCAACTCCTTGGAAAGGGTTTTGTACCCCTTGCCAGCCTTGTGACCCTCCACGATCTTGTCTCTGATGGCCTTGGAATGCTCCTTTGTCTTTCCCATGTTGACCATGTATGAGTGCTGTTCACAAGTTTGGGGAGGGTCTTAAATAGTCAGAAAAGGCTGGCAAAAGAGATAATTAATCCACACATGTGAAGCTCATTGTTATTTGTGCCTGAACTACTTTTTAATACTTTAGGGGGACCAAACAGAATTCTGGTGGTTTGAGGGGTTGAATAATAAATGACCCTCTGAATTAACTTTTAACGCTTTAAAAAAAATAAAAATAAATAAATAAAAAAAAACATTTTTGTGGCACTGCATTTCCCACTTCCAGGCTGATCTACAGTCCAAATGTCACAATGCCAAGTTAATTACGCATGTGTCAAGCAGCTAAATCTGCAGGGGGTTGAATACTACTTGTAGGCACTGTACATAGCACATCATTAAGGAGTTCAACTGTACATAGCCAGAGAGCTACAAATCAGTGCTTGGGGATGGATTAGGCTTAGGGTCCCACTTGGGAGGTTGCATCTGTTTACAAGATGCAGTAAAGGTTGCATTTTTAACACTTGCCATTTTCATGGCATTGAGCATAGTTTTTGCCTCAGTTAACGTGTGTGTTAACGCTAGGTACATTTATGTACCATGTGTTAATGCATGCATTGCCCATAGACTCCCATGTTAAATAAAGCATGCGTTTTTAAAAAAGCACCAAAAAAAGTTGCAGTCCATGTTTTTAGCATCCTTTGTAAAAATGCATAGCGTTAAACACAATGCACTTTTGCAATGCGTTTTGTGTATTGGAGTCTATGGGTGCGTTAACGCATGTGTTTTTACACATTTCCACATATCAAAAATGGATCCAGTTAGCGGATGCACGACGCAAGTGTGACCCTGGCCTTAAACAGAGCTTATGAATATGGAGGACTACACAGCAGCAGTGCCAGTTTTTTGCTGATAAAATTGTGAATTTGTCAAAACTACACCAAGCAGCCCAATTAATGACACTTCACTGGAATTAGGGTCTCTGACTGCACATTATAATTCTCTCAGATTAGGTGACAAAAACAAGGTGTCATAGTCCTTTTAAAAGATTCTAGCAATTGCAAGAAGGGTATGGTCTACAACACAGAGTATGTTACTAATACTTGAGATGAGGTTAGAACTAGAGAAACAATGTAACCAAAATAAAAATAGAAAATAATGTGCTAGGATTGCTGGGGGGAGGGGAAGGCAACCCAGGAACCATCTTAATGTTGCATATTATCATGAGTGTGTTGTGTCCCCTGATGTTACCTCTGGGGGACCTGGAATCAGGAGGTCTCAGCATTTAATCGACTGCAGGATCTCTGTGGAGCCCACCTGACTGTTGTCTTGTGAATTAACTTTCTATGTTGAAGGGGTTAAGGACCCTTTCCCTTCTGGCTGAGAGTTCTCTTAATTCCAGATGCAGCTTCTTATTATATCTGCCTTCTGCCCTGGCTTAACTTCATGCTGTAAATAGATTCCTAATATTGACCATATCAAAGGAGCTCGTCTCTGGAAAGCTGAGGTGTTTGTTCCTATTGCAGCAGTGAAGATTCCTACTGGAGAAGATTTGGAGTTCTTTTACATTTGTTTCCTTCCCATCTATGCTATGACATCCGATGCGAGACAATTGGATGCAATATGCTAATGACACCTCGCTTACGCTATGCTGCCAGCATGAGCCGTCTGTCATGCAACTGTGATCTGATCCTGCAATCAGATCACAGCTGTGGAAGAGAGGGAGAGATTAATCTCTCAACCTCCTCCATTGCTGGGCTTGGTGTATATCATGTTGCACTCCCATTTCTGTGTTTCACTTGGACCCATAGACTTGTATGGATACAAGTAATCCAAGACTTCCAGACAACCATAGCACAGGCTGAGGAAAAACTTGCAGGTCTGAGCTGCCTGATTGTCTTGCATGGGCCCAAGTGCAATGCAAGATTTCCTCACATTGCACTCATGCATGTCACATACCAGTGTGACTCCTGCCTTACTCCCAGAAACAGTAAAGTAATATCTACAGTCCGTTCTCGAAAGGCAAACTTTACACAAAGAAGAGGTACGGTCCAACCAGTCTCAGTATCAACTTCAGCCTGATCTACAGCAGCTTCCACCACCAAACAGAATGGTTCAACTCCACGCACAGCTCACACTTGATAGGCTGCTACTCAAAACACACTCCACTCTGATCAACATCACTAGCAGACAGATAAAGGCAGGTGAACACCTGCCCTGGTTCTCAGTCAAAGTTAGCCAGGTGCATCTAATCAAGACCTGCAGTACTAGGATTTAATTCAGTCCTACCTGGCTTTGCTACATAGGTTAATTGTTATATGAACAGTTATGTATTGGTAAGTACTTGAAGTGGGTTTGACCTCTGAGCTTTTAACCCTTTCAATTTTCCAGTGAATATGGAATTCAGATATGCTCATAAAAAAATAATAATAAGAAAAATAAGAATAATGTCGGATTATATCAAAAACGTATTCACATACTATGACTGTCCCTTGATACTATTAGATATATAACTGAATCAATTTAACAATAAAACTATATTGGACTATATAAATGAGTCCATGTCTGGAGTACATAGTGAACCAAGCCTTCTGCTATTCTTTTTATCGACCAAATTGGCTTGTTATTCTTAGAACTGACTAGAACTGAGCTTATTCATTCTTACCTGCCAACAAAATGCCATAGATGACATGCTTAATTATGCCTTTATGTTTGTTGTAGAAGTAACATACAGCATCATATTTCTGTTCGAAGAATCTGTGGAAGTAAAGATTTAATTAGATGAGGAGAAGAACATTATGTCTTTATAGCTATCTCTCTATCTCTCTAGACACAAGAAATTGAGGCATAACACCGATTAGCGGACTGCAGATATGGACGAAGCTCTTAGTGCCATCATTGTGTCCTTGGAACTCGCGCTGATAGGATGCTCCTCCTTCTGCATGACTTCCTATGCAGCAGAATGAGTGTGTTTTGTGGGTCCTTGTGGATTATTGTTGCAGGGCATGTTTTGGGGTTACTACATGGGATTATGAGGGTGGTCAGTATGTTTTATTTCTAATAAAGGAATTTTCTGTGTGTGTTTGATAACTCTTCACTTACCGGATTGGTAATGGCGGGTATCAGAAGACACCTGACATTACGAATGCAGGGCTTAATGACAAACTTTCAGTACTCATTAACTCCTTCTATCACCCTGATGCCACTGTACCAGGGCATCAGGAAGAGCCAGGTAAAGCACCAGGAATTGGTGCTTCTAATGAATGCGCCAATTTCTGGGACGGCTGCGGGCTGCTATTCTATAGCGAAGGGACCCAATACCTATGAGCCCCACCACACTGAGAATACCAGCTGCTTAGTTTTACCTTAGCTGACAATAAAAATTAGGGCATAGCCCATGCATTTTTTAAAATTATTTATTTAAATAATTTAACAAAAATTGGCTCCTCTGTATTTTTCATTGCAAGCCATAGTAAAACTAGGCAGCTGGGGATGGCAGATCGCAGCTGTCAACTTTATCTGTGGTGAGAATGAAAAATACGGGACACCTATATGCATTTTTTCCCCATTATTTATTTTACAGACTATTACGGTTGGTTGCAATGGAAACCAAGCACAGACACTGGTGCAGATTGTGGAGGCACACTCTGAATGCAACAGCCAATCACAGCCAATCACACAAATACTATCACAGAGAGTGAGTGTCTGTGATTGGACATTGACGTTCAGTGCAGTGAATATTCATGAAGCTTAATGAGCGGCCCCAGCAAGCAGCGGGAGAGTGGGAGATTGGTTAAGATCTATCTATCTATCTATCTATCTATCTATCTATCTATCTATCTATCTATTAATCTACCTTCTGAAAGATATGCATGCTCAGTAGGCATACTGGATCCAATTTTACTGGATCCTGACTGATTTGGTAAAACCGGCAGAATCCGGATGCAACTGAATGCAAAAGCAGGATACAGAAAGTCCATTAAAAATCAATGTGCACTAACCGATACCTAGTTCATTCCGGTTCTAAAAAAAGAGCCGGATCTAATCTGGATGCAGGAAAATGCCTATGTGAAACCAGCCTTAGCTGGGGTCACACATAAGCCCTTGGTCCGTTTTTGGCTTCATTTTTGGCATTTTTTTTTTTCTAAGTCCAAAAACTGATAGAAAAACGGATTGGATGTAATAAATACCCTATCCGTTTTTTTCTGCACCTAAAAACATTGCTAGGTCCGTTTTTGAGCCAAAAACATTGCTAGCAACATTTTTGGGGTCCGTTTTAAAAAAAAAAAAATTTTTAACATGGGCCCTATGGAAAAACGGATCCGTTTTTTCTGGAATTTTGGTCAAAAAATGTCCAAAAACGTTCAGGGGTGCAGGAGGCTCAAAAAACACCCCAAAAAAAACGGATTGGTCATGGAAATCGCTTCCAAAAACGGATTTCTATGTGTGACCACAGACTTAGACTGGTTTACTGGAAGAGTGGATTAGGGAAGAAAATTAAATTATATTATATTATTATTATATTATCCCTGCAGCCACTTGCTTCCAGTCATCAGGGCAGTAGAAGAAGATGTAACAGTCTTCATTCACTACACAGTGAACCCGCTGTAATCACTCCTCCTGCACAATGACTGACATCCAGCTCTGGATACATATATCGCAGAGAAGGCTATTATACAAAGAGCCGCTTGTTCGCTGTGTAGTAAATGAAGACTGTTACAACCCACTGCACCGATGACTGGAAGTGAGCAGTTGTCGGGAGAATATAACTTCATTTTTTCTATGTAGCCACTGTTCCAGTAAATCAACCTTACATGATTTAAAGGCAATATACCTGCAGATTACCACTATATCTGACAAATTCTTTTTAAGGGAGAATTAAGTTGGCCAGATTTGATTATGTTCTCAATTTCAAGATTGGTTTCTTTTGGCATTCTCCAGCTGGAATGAAATGCATCTAAAAGAACCTTATAACACCTTATACCTTTTGCTAATTACTGACCATGTGCATGTGTATGTATAGGTAGAAACCTGGCTGTCAGTCTACTGACCAAGGCAGGGATAAGCTTCCTGGGACCTGCCTCTTAAGCCTGCCTGATCTATTGGACAGCAACCATGTCAACCAGATCTCCCATACACAGGAGTGCTTGTTTGGCCAGTCACTCCTCTATTTACAGTCTGCTGATTTCTTATATCAGGGAGACACTATAATTGGTAGTCTGAAGTCAGACATGCTAGATTGGTATTTCCCCAACAATAAATTGTCAAAGCTTCCATATACATAAGACTGTTGGATGAACATGACGATATTGCCAATATGCCCCTAGATGATAATTTAAAGTGTGTTTTCTCTGGAACTGCAGTATTATTATTATTATTATTATTTATTTATATAGCACCATTAATTCCATGGTGCTGTATATGAGAGGAATTACAAACAAAATTATAGATATGGTTTACAGTAAACAAATTAACAATGACAGACTGGTACAGAGGGGAGAGGATCCTGCCCTTGCGGACCTACATTCTACAGGATATTGGGGAGGAGACAGTAGGTCGGGGGTGCAGTAGATCAGGTGGTGGTGAGGCGGCAGCTCAGTCATTGCAGGCTATAAGCTTTCAAAAGCCATTTTAGGCTGGCTTCACACCACGGAGCAGGCCGGTTCGGGCCTGTCAGGCATAAACCTGACAGCCCCGGACCATATCAGCACACAGAACCGGAGGGCCAAATGTGCCCTCCGGTCCTGTGTGCAGCCGAACGCAGCTGCAGCTGCTAATGATTCTGGACCGCGGCTCGCAGGGAGCTAGCCGCGGTCCTGAAATCACAGCGGCCTGCAGCCGCTGGTGTCCGGTTCCCGGATCGTCCCGGAGGGGAAATCCAGCCTCATAGGCCCCCATGTTAGGGAGCGCCGGATTGCCCCGGATCCAGGAGGATCCGGGCGAGTCCGGGCGAATTCAAAATCCGGCAATTTGGGGAGAAATCTCCCCGGACACAAAAATGTTGCGAGCAACATTTTTGTGTCCGGTGAGATTACTCCGAATTCTCCAGGATTTATCTGGAGAGATGGAAACCGGATGGCAGCTCTCTGCCATCCGGCTCCATCTGGCCCCATAGGCTACTATGGGGCCAAAAACCGGTCCGGGGCTGTCTGGTTTACACCGGACAGCCCCGGACCGGACTGCGCCGTGGTGTAAAGCCAGCCTTAGGCTGGTTTCCCACTGCAGTTTTTTTTCCCTGATCAGGTTTGATCAGGTTTGTGTGTCAAAACCAGCAGTGTCTACAAAACTCAGAACAGGGGTCAATCTTTCAATTATAGTTTTTCTCTGCAAGTTCCTTTTCTGGTTCTTCTCCTGGTTTTGACACACAAATCGGATGGAACCTGATCAGGGAAAAAACTGCAGTGTGAAACCAGCCTTAGAGTAAATGTAGACATCTGCTGTAACTGAGACAGTTTTTGATTTGCGTTGTAGATGCTTGGCTTCTGCCATATACTAGATTAAAAATAAAAGTAAATTTGGAGTAGATTTATATGATATAATTCACACCACTTTCTGATGTAAATCATAGTAAATTTAATGAAATACTACAGTCCACGCCCCATTCCACTAAGCCTGGCCTATGTTTTAGAAAAGATTTAGGGTTAGCTTAAAAATCTAAGCGTTTTAAAATATCTGTCCAGCTTTGCTATTACTAGCTGCAGAAATTTGGCATAAAAAGCATAATAAATTGTTGTTCAAAATGTTAGATCTTCACAAGGCTCTCATTAGCTTAATCTTTAATACTATATTAAATACTATATATGTACTTTTACTGTCACCATAATTTACAGTAAGCTAGTCCTACCAAATCTATTTTTTTAAATCATTATTCCAGGTGAAAATATACATAGAGAAGCATAAAGTTAACATAAAATTTAGTAATTTATTCATACATTTACTAGCGGAATAACAGAGGAAATGAACCATACAGAAATCTACGTAAAAGATGCTTCGGCACTGGTATTTCATGGGAACTTCAAATATTAACCAATATTGACATGACTGGAGGAATAACATTCCTGCTGATATACAGCACTTGGATTTCAGACACCCTTCAGCCCCCTTACCACCCAGCCTGTTTTGACCCCAATGACCTGTAGCAATATGTTATATGCTGTATGGCCCCTAGGAGTCTCACTACCCGTATGTGTGTACTACAAGACATTGCTGGTTCAGTTGTTGGTGATGAGAGCGGAGACTTGTGTAATGGCAATAATATACCTGAAGATATGCACTGAGTGTGATCTATCGTAAACAAAAACTAAGTCCTCCTTCACCCATGTTTTTCGGGATCCGGGGCTGTCCAGTGTGAACCGGACAGCACCAGTATCCGGTTAAGGCCCCATAGTATTCCTATGGGGTCAGATTACACCGGATTGCAGTGTTTTGCTATCCTATTGTGTGCTGGAGGATCCGGCAGTTTTCTTTTTTTGGCCCTGACACAAGCAGCATTTTTTGTGTCCGGGGCCAAAACCGCTCAAAATCAGATTCTCCCGGATCCTCCTGGATCCGGCGCTCCCTAACATGGAAGTTTATGGCTCTGGATCGCCGGTCAAAAAATCGGAACCGGGAGCCAGATGCCGGGTGCTGAAGCTCAGCGCTGGCCGGCGCTGAACTTCAGCACCTGGAGAGCTCCCTGCTGAGCTTTCAGGACTTGACTAGCAGGGACAGTTCCTGAAAGCTGCACTCAACTGAATCCAGCTGCGATTCTGTTTGTCCTCACCTGTAAGGTGACCTGGTGCTTCTTGCAAAACACCGGACAGAACCTGACAGGGCAAAAATCGTGGAGTGAAGGGGGCCTAACAAAACATGACCAGGCCATTTCTTTGCAATTCTGATCAGTGTCGCTTTATGAGGTAATAACTCTGGAACGCTTCTACGGATCCCAGTAATTTTGAGAATGTTTTTTCGTGACATATTAGACTTTATGTTAGTGGTAAATTTAGGATGATATTATTTTTTGTATTTATTTGTGAAAAAATTGGAAATTTGGCGAAAATTTGCAATTTTCAAACTTATATACCTTTAAACCAGAACGTTATGACACACAATATAGTGAATAAATAACATTTCCCACATGTCTACTTTACATCAGCACAATTTTGGAAACAAAAATTGTTTTCTTAAGAAGTTACAAGTGTTTAAAGTTTATCAGCAATATCTAATTTCTCCAATGTGGCAGAATATACCCAAAGTGACACCATTCTAGAAACTGCACCCCTCAAAGTACTTAAAACCACATTCAATTAGTTTATTAACCCTTCAGGTGCTTCACAGGAACTAAAGCAATGTGGAAGGAAAAAAATTAACATTTTACTTTTTCCAACAAACTTTTACTTTAGCCTCAAATGTTACTTTAGCCTCAAATGTTGCATTTTCACAAGGGTAACAGCAGAAAATGGACCCTAAAATTTCTTCTGCAAATGCTGATAATGCAATGTGGTCAAAAAAACACTGTTTTGGAGCATGGCCAAGCTCGGAAGAGAAGGAGCATCATTTGACTTTTTAAACTGAAACTTAGCCAGAATCATTTGCTGATACCATGTCGCATGTGGACAGCCCCTGATGTGCCTAAACAGTGAAAAACCCCACAACTGACCCAATTTTGTAAACTAGACCCCCCAAGGAATTTATCTAGATGTTTGTTGAGCACTTTGAACCCCCAGAAGCAAAGGAGCCTCATTTGATCTTTTGAATAGAAAATTAGCTGAAATCATTAGCTAACACAATGTCACGTTTGGAGAGCTCCTAAATGTGTCTAAACAGTGCAACCCCCCATAAGTGGACCCATTTTTGGAAACTAGACCAACAAAATAATTTATCTAGGTGTTTGGTGAGCAATTTGAACTATAGGTGCTTCACAGAATTTCATGACATTGAGCCGTGAAAATGAAAAAAATGTTCTTTTAGTCTAAATGTTTTCATTTTTACAGGGGAAACAGGATAAAATGGATATCAAAATGTGTTGGGAAATTTGTCATGAGTCTGTTAATACCCCATATGTGGTGGAAAACCATTGTTTGGCTGCACAGCAGGTCTTGGAAGGAAAGAAGCGACGTTTCACTTTTTTAATGCAAAATTATCTGGATTAATTTGCTGACACCATAATGTGTTTGGAGAGCCCCTGATGTGCCTAAAGAGTGATAAGCAATTTGAACCCCCAGGGGCATCACAGGATTTTGTAGCATTGAGCCATGAAAATGAAAAAGTACATTTTTTTCCACAAAAATGTGTTTTTTGCACCTGACATTTTCCTTTTTTTTTTTTCAAGCCTAGCAAGATATATTAGACCCAGAAATTTGTTGTGCAATTTTTCCTGAGTGCATTGATACTCCATATGTGGTATAACACCATTGTTTGGGTGCACAACAGGACTTGGAAGGGAAGGAGCAACGTTTTGGAGTTCCAATTTTGATGGAATGGTCTGAGGGTGTCATGTTGCGTTTAATTAGTCCTTGATGTACCTAAATAGTAGAATTTCTCCAGAAATGACCCCATTCTAGAAACTAGACCCCCCAAGTAACTTATCTAGGTGGATGATTAGCACTTTGAACTCACAGGTGCGTCACAGAATTTAACAACATAGAAACGTGAAAATGATAAGATTTGATTTTTTTCCCACAAAAATGTTGTTTTTTATACCAAATATTTTCATTTTTGCAAGGATAGCAGGAGATATTGGACCCCTCAAGTGACTACATTTTGCAAATTACTCCCCTCTGAGAGCTCATCTATGGCTGTAGTGATGATTTTTACAGTGTAAAACACTCATGGAGTCAAACGCAGTACATGGTGTATTTTTAAAAATTGCAAATAAGCCCTTGTGATGACCCAGACATTGTAGTGCCCGCACACCATGTCCAGCTCGTTCTGGAGAAACACCCCATAAATTAAGCAGGTTTCCTCACTGCAGCAATGTCAATCATGTGGACGTTAATTGTGGTTTAGACATTGTGGAGCTCAGGAGGGAGGGGAGCATTTGGATATGAGTGTGCAGGTTTAGCTGGTTTTCTTTTTGAGTGGTGAGGAGCCATAGCACCTTTCAGAGCCTTTGTGCTATCACTATCGTGAAAGCCCTATAAATTTATGTTACCAGACAACAGACCTTGCTGGGGACTTTTTATTTGCTGGTTCAGTTGAATGCTGTTTGGTGGTGATTTGGGTGCAGAACATTTTAGATCAGTCCACATATATCCTGTGTTCCATGCTGAGCAATTACATATGGGTTTCCAGCTGCAACTCCAAAATACGTGATTCAGGTGAAGCCCCCAATGGATCCATTCACTAATGAGGCAGCAGAATTACTTTGGACTCTGTCCAGTGGTGTCATTCTTTTCAAAGATGCAAAAAACTATAGTTGACCTCACTTTCGTGGATGCCTAAAATATGTCTAAAAAGATGGACACTGCCAGATCACCGGTCAGATGGGATTTCAAAGTGACTCCATCTGCTTCATTACAGTAAATTTTCCATTGATGATTCTGTCTGACTTATTTTTCAGAGATTTACACCTAATTGCCGATGGGAGTGCTCAGCATAGAATAACTGTGAGCCACGCCGTACTACAATCTTTGGGAGGCAGAATAAACTAATCAGCAGCAGTTTCAGAATTGACTTTATTACTATTTGTACCTTGTGGTATAAGTGTTTAGACAGTTTTATTTGTCAGGTCAGTATTATCACACCGATACCAGAATTATATTTTTTTTAGGTTTGGCTACTATCACACTAAAAATGCTTTTTTACAAAACAAAGGAATTATTATTATGCATAATTGAATTTTGAAGGCAATAGTTTTCTTTTATTTTTCTGCTGACAGAGTAATGTAAGGGCTTTTGTTAGCAGGTTGAGTTGGAGATTTTATTGGTACTATTTTGGGCCATATAATATTTTTTGATCACTTTCTATTATGCTTTTGTGAGGTAGAATCAAGAAGAAACAGCAATTTATGGATTGTATTCTTTATTTTTTGTCTTTACGCTGTTCATCATGTCGTAAAAGTGATTAGACAGGTTTGTTCTCTGGGTCAGTATGATTACGGCAATCCCACATTTATATAGTGTTTTCTATGTTTTGCCGCTTTTAGGAGAGGGCCACACTTAACAATGCACTTACGTTTAGCGGATCCAGTGACAGCAAAGCCCAGCCTGACAATGTTTTCCTGTGCGCCCTGCAAAAGCGCAGTTCCTGGGGCTTCCTCTGTGGCTGCATCCAGGGTAAACAGCGGGTTACTGTGGAGCAGCGTTTCCACACAGCACCCGACGTGAACAGTGTGAGTTACAGCAGGCTGGATCCGCTAAACGTAAATGCAATGTTAAGTGTGGCCCTAGCGTTATGCCATAAATACTATTTTATAGTAAAAAAAAGTTTTTGCATTGCTGTTTTCTGAGAGCTATAGCTTTTTTTTTCTTTGATGGATTTGTTTGGTGGCTTGTATTTTGTGGGGCAAAATTATGTTTTTAGTTGTACCATTTTTATTTATACAGTATATAACTTTTTAATCACAGTGTAATCCACTTTTATTGTCAGCTTATGATCGAAATACATCGTTTTTGCTATGTTTTCTATATTTCTTTTACGGTGTTCACTGACGGGGTTAACTAGTGTGACAGTTTTATAAAGGGGGTTGTTACAGATACGGCAATACCCTATATTTATTTTTATTTTTTTTTACATAAATATCTATTTCTTTAAATATTTTTTATACTATCATTCTCTATTTTCTGTTTTCTTTCTGTTTTTAGTATATATATATATATATATATATAACTTTTTTCCTCAGTCCTTATATACATCACCTTTTGTTGCTCTGATCGCAGCTGATCGATCATTGCCATACAGTGGACCTGTCAGCAGCTTCATGGATCATGCTGCAGCCATGATCCTTGAAGCTTGCCCAGTCAGGTGACACGAAGTCAGGTGACCTAGAGTCACGTGACCCTCAAGTCACAACGGCAACAATAGGCCCCTTGCAATTACTTTGAGGGTCCCAATCGGAGGGGGGAGAGAGCACAATCTCTCTCACAATCCCCAAAGCACAGTTATCTATATCAATTGTGGTATTTAGGGAGATAAAACACTCAGGGTCAGAGCAGGGATCACTCCCTTCATCCTCCACAATAAGTGGCTTAAGGGAGCAATCGCCGCAGGTCACACTGCCCCTCTGCACAGTGATTGGAGGGATCGCGAATCACGGCATGATTGCTCCAATCAGGGTTGGAGGGTGGTGATGCCGCCTCTTCTGAGCTCCAGCCTATGGTAGGTGCCATTGAAACACCAATCATAGCTTGATCGCAATGATTCAGGCAATTTAATTGCCTGAATCATTACATTCACTGTTATTGGCTGTTCAGGATTGAACAGCCAATCACAGCAATCATATTTGTGGACTGACAACTAAGGTCAAACTCCAATGCACTGTTGCATTGCAGATTCAAACAAACCTGTCTGAGTTCATACGGCCAGTGATTGATATATGCTGCCCATGGATTGGGCATGGATTGTCAGGTTCTCTTTAACTCTATTCATATAGTGCTCTGACCACTGGAGTCAATGAATTTGAATGAATACTTTGTATTGCGGCACAAAGGCATTGCTTTGTAGTTCTGTTTGTACTGTTTGAATTAACAGAGCGCATATTTGATTTGGCTCATTTGCTTATTTTCATGTACCTCTTTCAACAGTATTTACAATTGTTACAAATTATTTGATCATGGTGTTCATGATTCATGATATGGAAAACTTTAGCTGCAAGTTTTTTTACATTTTATTTAAACAGAACTGGTTATTTCCTAGTGATGATCAAACAATAGTTGGATGCTCGGTACTTGAATCAAGCAGGTCAGCCGCTCTGATGGGCTCCACTCAAGTAAAGAGAATAGTGGAAACCAATGACTGGGCGGTCCGGCTCTCCTTCCGCATACAGACAGCCATAAACAGAGCATATCCAGGGGAGGCTGTTTTTATTTATTTACACACAGCATCCAGATGTGTTGGTTTTACCCCAGTGTGAGCAATTCAGAGGTAGGCTCTCACTATAGGATCATTCACAAACAAAACATAATGGGTGTTCACACAGTCCATTTTTGTTTTGGATTTGGTGCATTTTTACTAAAAAAATGCATTGTTACTGAAATGTTCAGAAATTATTTCTGGCCTCCAGAAATGTATTGTAAAGTGCTGCAGAATATGTTGGCACTATATAAGCAAAGATTATTATTATTATTATTATTATTATTATCTGTCTTGAAATACCCATAGTAGTGCACACAGAAAACGCACCAAAAGCGCATTGCATTTGTGGCGCCCTGTGACAGGTAAGCCACAGAACCAACTAGTTCACTAAGGGATTTCCACATCTGATACCTCACATACACCCAACACCTTCCAGTCCATGCCTTTAGGGGGAGCCCAACTGGTTGCTGTTAAGCCAAATCCCCTATAAATACAGGTGCTGGTGGCAGAGTTAGCCAGAGTGTGCAGTCACTAGAAGAACTGTGAAGTCAGCTCAGTGCCTAATGAGCTAAAACTGGTTATCGGAGCCATGCTAGGCCCAACACCAGTGCACGCCAGAGCCAGTGTGAGGGTCCAGAGAGTGAGGGCCAAAGGCAGAGGCTAGGGATACTACAGAGGGGGCAGAGGAGCCATACCGGCTCACCCCAGGAGAACACCAAACACTGGAGTTTGAGTCTGCAACAGGGAAAGGAGATCAGCCCAGCAGAGAATCGAGTACACCGTGGAGGCTTAGCTTCATGGACACCTGCAGCACCTACATTTGAGAGCCAGGGACCGCAGGAGAGATAGCAGCAGCCCAAGAGAGAGCCCTCAGTGCAGCAACATGGGTGTAAAGGACACAGAAGGGTCAGGCCTGGTATCACACATGCCAGCTCAAGACAAGGGAGCAGGACAAGGAGGTCTATACCTCACTCAGTGTGGAGATTCCAAAGTGTACCCTTCAACCCTGAACGTGTACCTGGAAAACCACCAGTAAAAGGTACAGAAAAAGACTTTATTGTGTGCGTGTCCCTTCTTCAACCTGTCCCACACCACAATGACTACGCTGCCCCATTCCTACTGTGCTGCCCTATTCCACCATCATACCCTACAGACTCGGGGAACCCGCTCTTCCTGTAGAGAGCTACAACACCTTCCTGCCGCCCATCACCCCAGAGGTGCCAGCAGCGCCGGTGCCATCACCGGGCCTACAGGTGGCGTCACGACTGACAATAACTTTAACCCCTGTAAATAATCCCCTTTTCATTGTCACCCATGGGCACAGGCTTGGGCATGGACCACCCGTGACATCCCTGCACTAGACCACCTGAGACCTGAGTACCCAGTCCCTTGTGGCCCCAGACACATTTTTTTGTGTGGTTTTTCTGCTACAAGATGCATTTTTGGTGCAGAAATTTCTGCAACCAAATACTCAACGTGCGAACATACCCTTACAGTGATTCTGATTAACCCCATATTAAGTTACCTGTTCAAGTATCAGTATGAATTTTCAGTTATTTTCTTAGTTGCATTTGAAAGCAAAAGTCATAGGTTCTGATTGATCAAAGTGACTTTGCCATAATTCTGGCATAAATAGAATTGAAAAATTGCAAAATATTTGCACAATGTGGAGCTGCACAAAATGTTTGTGAAGTCTAATGTTTTCTTTCCAGTTTGTAACAGCTCCGACAAAATGGACATAACAATTGAGGGACGGAGGCGCAAATAATGCATGAATCCACATATCATCAAATTTTTATGACATAAATCCTACTCTAGTCACTAACTGGAGTAAGGTTTGTGGTGAGGTTTACGGTGGTGCACTTCACACCCCGATTTATTGGTCAGGGCTCCCTGAAACATGGCAATATGATATTGATTTGTCCTGAGGAAGGGGCCAGAGAGTCCTGAAACACATTGACTAATCAAGCAATTTAAAATTTACCCTTTAAAGGGAACCAACCACCTAAAAATAGCTATCTAACCTATAAATATCTGTCCCTGGAGCCTAAAATTACTATTCTAACCATCCCTGACTGACTAAATCTACCTAACTACATGCACAATAAATCACTTTTTATACTTACCAAATCCTTGACTGATGGGCGTTCCTCCAGGGTCTTTGTCAGATAGGCGGGTTTCCTCGCCACGCTTGCTGCTGTCCATCTTCTTCTAGGATTCAAATTACCCACTCATCGCGTCCTCGAATGAGCAGGTCACGTGCTGCAGGCCCCGCGTCACTTCCGCTCGCCACGTCACTGGTACACCCAGGCCAACTTCAGAGCAATGCCAGATTGCATGCTGAAGCCGGCATGGGCGTGTCATAGACCCAGCGACGCGGCGGGCGGAAGTGACGCGGGGCCTGCAGCACGTGAGCCGCTCATTGCAAGGACGCGATGGGTGGGTAATTTGAATCCTGGAAAGAAGATGGACAGCAGCGAGGCGGGTGCGAGTGCAGCGAGGAGACCCGCCTATCTGGCGAAAACCCTGGAGGAACGCGCATCAGTCAAGGATTTGGTAAGTATAAAAAGTGATTTATTGTGCTTGTAGTTAGATAGATTTAGTCAGTCAGGGATGGTTAGAATAATCATTTTAGGCTCCAGGGACAGATAGTTATAGGTTAGATAGGGATTTTTAGGTGGTTGGTTCCCTTTAATGTCTCGTGGAATAGGGCAGCACAGTTTTTATGCCTTCATCCTTCCTAGTCTATATGCACCACATTGGGGACTGCAGCAGCTGTGATATGCTTATATAGTGGTTGTGACTCTTACAACCACACAAGGTGAAGCCTCTGATACCTATTTAGGTAATATTCTATCTCTCAGACCCTTCATCCTCCCTACTTTAATTTTCTGAGATAATGACCGTTGTGTTTTTATTGGCTGTAAGCCATAATCACCAACATTATCAGAAATTTACACTTGAAATCACTCTGTTTGTAATGTATTGAATTACTGAAATAAATTAACTTTTTGATGATATTCTAATTCATTGAGATGCACCTGTATGTGTTGCATCTATTGCTGGCTGCAGACATTTGTAAATCTTTTATCTTTTTTGTGTTTTTTTTAGCTCAGTCCACATGAAAGTTTAGTTGAACTTTGAAATGGCCATAAATCAGCTGAGAGGAGCAAAATAAAGGCAGATAAGAGTCACAAGCTCAGAAAAGCTCACTGACATTTAGGCCCTTTCACCAGTTTTAGCATGTTAAACTTGCCACATCATAGAATAGTGGCTACTAAGATTAATAAAATGTATTTATTATTTTGTTACCTTTTTTATTTTTCATCTTCGTTGTGGAGATATCAACTTGTAAAATTTAGATTCTAATTTTCCCTTCAACCCAAAGGGGTGTTTGAAGAAATTAATTTCTTGGGTCAGTTACTTTTTTTATTTTAATATAATGAAGGGGAACAAGAATATGCCCACCAGAGAAATTTTTCTGAGTGATATACCTACCATAGTGACACACAGCTGTGCTCTCCTCACTAATTTTGTTGACAGCATCTACAGTGATTATGCGCAAGGGAGGAAGTAAAGGCGCTTTTACATGCTACTACTTTCCAGCGATCACGACCACGATTTGACCTGGCTGGGATCGCTAGTGCGTCGCTATGTGGTCGCTGATGAGTTGTCAAACAGTCAGATCTCACCAGCGACGCAGCAACGATATGGAACAACACGGCGCTCGCTGGGAACCTGTCACTCTCGGGCATAGTATTGAAATTGTTGGTTGTTGTCGCTGTCAAACACAGTGATGTATGCTGCCCAGCAGGAGAGCAACGACCTAGAGATGGGCCTGAACGATTTGTAAGGATCAGCGATCTCACAGCTGGGGCCTGATTACTGCTACGTGTCACACATAGCAAGGTCGCTGTTACATCACAAAACCTGTGACATTGCAGCGATGTCGCTAGCAATGTTGCGGTGTGTGAAGTACCCTTATGAGTAGAATTGTGTGTTGTTACAAACACCTTTTGCAAGTCATCTCTCACTGTGTTGTTAGCTCTGCTCTACTCCACCTAGAGTAGAGCCGCAGAGGTGTTTGTAATGACACATAGGTCTGCTCTACTTCCCTTGCTTGTAGTGAGAAAATCAGGATTCTGTATTATTAAATGTCTGACAGTAGGATAGCCAGGCCTGAAATTCTTTGAGGATATGATCTGATTTATCGGCACTGGAATGCAGATTGAGAACCACCATTCAGTTATAAATACAGTACTTAAATGCATACATGTCAGGTCATTCCTTGCTATACATAATTATGTTGTATGGACCTGCAACTCCCAGAATATCCTTAACAATGGTAATGAAATGATGACAGTTGTTGTTACCAGTAATTATTAAATTGCAAACATACAGGAAGGATAGTACTGATTAAACACAAACAGTAGCACTATCAAAAATAACTTAACTTTTTCGATATATATTTAATATGTTTTAGGCCCTTTAATTGTAAGCAGCATGGTGGGTTATTGTACTTTGAGATGCTCTACCAATGGCTCAAAATACTTCTTAAAAATGCACAGCTTGTGTGCATGTAAACAATACCCCCAAAGGAAGTCACACACTGTCAAATAGGCTGGGGGCAGACTTGCGTCTTCCCCAGCTCCTGACGGCTCCGCTGAAAGCTTAGAAGTTTTTTGCAGAAGCGGCCAGCGTTAATAGGAAGCCCTGGCTGCCGACGCTGCCCCATAGCAACCTGCAGTGTAACTTGACAGCGGCCGCACACAGAGCTGCAGGAGGTCCGCTTTTCAGCAGCGCACAGGAAAATGCTGCAGACAGCGTTTTCTGAGTGCTGCTGAAAAGCTTTCAGCGGAGCCATCAGGAGCTGGGGCAGATGCAAGTATTACCCTAGCCATTGTGACACACTTCTGAATTGCAGTGGGGTTTGACTTTCGTCCTATTCGAAGGTTTCTGTAATCAATTGTCACTTGCTGAAACAACTATAACTTTAACATATTAATGTATGATGTAATGTCATTTCAGTTAAAAAAGGATCTATACCCCTTTATTTTCGAGACTACACAGAAAACATTTACTTTTGGAGAATCTCTTTCTATCTTTACAGCGGAATTGAGATTTTCCATTCCCCTTAATCGGACATTGTGATAGTTCATATATTTGCTTAAATGGAAGGTTTCTTCATCACAGACCACTAGCTGGGAAGCAAATTCATTATCTTTCTATGCTGTCTTAAAAAGTGAACAGAAGTTGTATCGGATGCCGTGTTGCAATAGCTGTATCTGATGTGGCTTCTGGAGCAGTCACCATCACAGGATCTTCCAATCGGTCAGCTGAGGAATGCCAAGTTCACAAGGTGTTAACTTCTGTGTGATATGTGCAAAGGTGTCTCGAACCCTCTCCACTGCTTTGCTTATAATACTCGGTCATCCATGGTTTTACCCAGGGGCGGACCGTCACCACCGGGGGCCCTGGTGCAGGTTGTGGACGGGGGGGGGGGGGGTGCTAGTGCAGGTTGTGGACGGGGGGGGGGGGGTGTTAGTGTCGTGCTCTTACCGCTGGTCCTGCCGCGCTCTCCCTCCTGTTGACAGCGGCTCTCCCGCGGCTTGTGGGGGTCGGCTGAGAGAGCCGCGCTGAGAGCCGCGCTCTCCCTCCTGTTGACAGCGGCTCTCCCGCGGCTTGTGGGGGTCGGCTGAGAGAGCCGCGCTGAGAGCCGCGCTCTCCCGTGGCTTGTGGGGGTCGGCTGGGGGCCCCCTCCAGGCTTGAAGGGGCCCCCTAACCGGGCGGGGCCCTGGTGCGGCTGCACCGGCTGCACCAGCGTAGTTCCGCCCCTGGTTTTACCTTTACACAAGCATCCTATGTTCTTAAATCAATACCACTGCAGAATGCTCTGGTCACCAGATGGGTCACATTCAAACTGTTTTCACATTGATCAATGCACAGTAACAATTGATTTACACTTCTCATACTTTAAAACACAAAGTGCTATCTCTTGCATAGTCGAAATTTTGTTATCTGATGCCACCCTGAAATCTGATGGGTCAAAAGCGAGTCCACCCATGTGAGTTCAGGTACCGTCACACGCTAGGATCTCTTTAACTATATCGTTGAAACATCACGGATTTGTGATCGTTCAAACTACATCGTTTGTGCATCTTTGCGTGTAAACGAACGATGTTGGAAGGATAAATCGTTGGATCGTTCATCAAAAATTTGAGATCCTGACCTCAAATCTATCGTTCGTCATCCAATTAACGTTTTGGGAAGCAGCAACATCGTTCAGTGTGACACCTTTTTGAATGATGTCGTTCATAATTCTCCTATTCATGCCGCTTTTTAACATCGTTCAATCGTTCTTTTCCAAGTAGCTGCAGTGTTGCCAAATTTAAGATTGTTAACGATATCCTTGCGTGTGGCAACACACTAACGACAAACACGTGTGCTTCAACGGGTCCATGTGTGATGTTTGGTAACAACTTTTTTTCCATCTATGATTGCCTTAGGTCCTTTTCACATCTAATGCTGGATTGCCTTTGCCTTCATATGCGTTTTTATGCATTTTTACCGCTAAAAACGCATGCAAAAACCCTTGTCATTTTCAGCAAACGCAAAAACACGTGTTCTGCAACATTTTGGACTGCGTTTGCAAAAACGCATGCATTTTTGTGTTTGCAGACAATGACATGCGTTTTTGCATGCGTTTCCATTAAACCTTATGGGGCCAAAAACGCATGCGTTTTTTGTGGTAAAAACGCATAGAAACGCAAATTAAGGCAAGTGCAACCCAGCATTAGATGTGAAACAGGCCTTAGTTTGGGTAAACCGTGTCTTGACTGGGTGAACAGAAAATATTTCCCTGTTTGCTTTATAGCTAGTAAATTCTTGTATGTTCACTTAAGGTGTGCAGGCACTTACAGAAATGATCACCGTTTTTCCATTCCAATATTTTCAATATTTGTCTATAAAAATGTTGTAAAGCAAAATGTCCAAAATACCTTTTATGACTTGAGACTTTATTATCTTTCGTAAATGAAGGATCATCTTCAAGCTGAAATATTAAAGTGGGAGAAGTAAGAAACAGATGTATTATTGTAATATGTAATATAATGGGTTAGAGATGAAAGGATCCACAGTCCATGTCAGTGTACTCTGACTGTGAACAGGAGCTGCGTGAATTTCCTGATTTTCCGGGTTCCTGGCATGGTGTACGGTTTGCCAGCCAGGCATAACATCATCTGTGTAGTATGTGGCACATGTGATGTCTCAGCCAGGTAAGGTTTGCCAGATCCTCCTGTCCTTAGCCGGACAGCACTGACCAGGATCATGGACTGGGGTGCAAAGCGATCTGCTCATCTTTTTTACTGAGTAATTTTAGAAAAATTTGAATCTGGATATTATAATTTAACCATAAATAATAATATTTAAAAATAAAAAACTGGAAATGGAGTAAATGATAGGTACATTTGTATTAACCGTTCTCTTACCTGGCTAATAATGACAGAGTCTCCGTTAATGTGTTTCGGTTCATCTCTAGAAGCTGATTCATCACCCTGAAAAATATAATCATATACATAAATGATAAAAGAAATCAATAATTAATAAAACCTTAATAGTCGAAAAAAATTTCCAGGCCACCCGTGCTCAAAACCTTCTTAGCCAGGTTGCTCATTAGGGGCATTTCCTAATGGAGTATACCGGTAATATATGTTTTACAATAGAATTTAAATGATTCATCAAGACAAGCTACTCCATCATTAGTCTTAACTCTTGGAGACAAGCCTTTTGAAGTAAGATGCCCCAAATTCAGGGCTGCTGTGTACCAGAATAACAAAAAATCTTGAATAGGTTGTAAGCAGAATCTTTTTTTGCTATAATTTATGCTACTTTCAGGGAATTTGATTGTACACAATTGTAGATGCCCCCATTTTAAAGCCCATGCACATTAAAGAAACGTGGTAGAGCTAGCATAAAAATACTAAAGTCGTGAAAATTCTGTTCAACTGTATGTTTTCCAAAATTAGCAATTTAAAGTGCACCTGACAGCCGATATATGCTGCCTGATCGGTATATATCAGGCACTCGCTGTGCGACTTCATCCAGGTATGTTTCACTGAAAAGTTTTGGTGTTTCAAAGAAAACAATTTTTTAACAGATGCCAGAAAGTGAGGCACTCAGCATACTAGTTGGACAAGTGTGTCCTTAGTGACCTCTTCCCACTTGCTCTCCTAGGCTGATAACTGCCTGAGTGTATAGAGAGAGACCTGTCAGTCTGGCAGGTAGAGAAATCAGGTTGTCTCTAATGTAAAACACAAGGGAAGAAGATCATTTTACCATTTTGCATGCTACAGTTTGTCATGAAGCGTATAGTATAAGGAGTAATACATTTATTTTGGGAGACCAATAAAAAATTATTATCTTATAAAGAGTTAAACACCATATACTCCATACACAAAGTACATAGGTAGAGACCGGTGGAAGTTCATGTCCTGGGTGTTAAGCTGGACTTTATAAAAAGATCTGTTCTAGACCCAAACTTGACCCGAATTTCATTGAAAGTCACTGATTGGGCAGTTCGGTTCTCCACCCACACACAGCAAACCATAAGCAAAGCACTTCCGGAGGAGGGGGGTCGAGGTTTTGTCACACAGTACATCCGCTGATTTTACCCCAAGTGCGAGCCATTCAAACACTGCAAATGGCTTGCATTGGACTAAACACTGAGAGTACCTGAGCACAGAGATGCTTGCTCCAGTGGTTTGTGTAATTAAATCATCCAAACGTCGAACCCGAACGCTGAAAATTTATGTAAAGTCTGCGTTTGGTACGAACATTGAAATTTAAAGTCCAGTTCACTCACCCCTATTCATGAGAATATCTTTCCTGATGTTCTTCACTCGAAGTGTAACTGTCTTTTAAATTTTTATGCAATAATAATATAGAGCAAGTGATTTTAATAATCTTTCAGTTATACTTCATAAGGGAAATCTGGAAGAAAACCTTTCAAAACCTTCTAGAAGATGCCCCCCTATGGTGTTTCTAAACCTCATATATAAGAGTTGGGTGACAGGGCTACACAGCGTAACTGGGTACAGGAGATTATTATTATTATTTATTTATATAGCAGCATTAGATTCCATGGCACTTTACATGATAAGAGGGTAGATGAGGACAAGTTCAACATATATATAGGAGATCAGTGTATAGTCAGTTTACCTCAGACAAAGGGTGGCTCATCAGGCTGTCAGCAGTGCATAGGAGTCTGTGATTTTATCTCCTGCATTCAGATCACTCTGCTCATGCTAACAGCTGATGTCCCCCACACAGCTCCTTACTTATAACACATAGCAGCAAATGTGAATGCAGTAAATAAGATCACAGCTGCTTTGTGCTGACTGGCTGGAGTTTCCTGTCTCTGAGGTAATCACATACACTTATCAGCTAAAAATGCTGTGTAGGCCCCACCCCTCCACCCTTATATGGTTATATGACCGTATTCAGTGTGTATGAGAAGCTGAAGGTGGATCTCACTGAGAATGAGCATGTGTCAGGCTCTTGAACAGCCTAGTGGGGACATCTTGTGGAAGGTTTATGAAAGGTTTTCTTACAGATGTCACTTATGAAGTATATTTGAAAGTTTATTATAATCACTTGCTCTATATTATTATTACATAAAAATTAAAGCGAAGGTTACACTTCAAGTATCCTAAAATACAGCCTAATATGTTTGTTACATGAAGTGTAGTCTTCAGAGTTCTTCATGTATCTTCCATAAATGCATGTTAATTGAGTTTCCTCGGTATGAGAACAAAATTGAATACTACCTTAAAAAGTTTCCTTACTTTTCTTTGAACACTTTCATTGTTTTTGTATGTTTTTATATATCATAATCCATTTAAGTTAAAAAAAAAGCAAAAAAAAAGAATCTTGTATGGTACCTTTACACGCCAGTACAGAAGGTTGGAAACAACCGGGTGTCTCACGTGCACGAGCACGTTCCAACGGTTGCAAACGGTACCCAATACCGCCTTTACACGCCGCTACAAAATGCTCTACAGAAGGTTTAATCTATCTCTGGAGGCACCGCCGGGTGCCACAAGTTACCTTCTGTAGAGCACCGTCCCTCATTTACACGCCGCTACAGAAGGTAATATGGGAGGACCTGGGGCAGCAGGGACAACACATAGGCGTGCCAGAGTTGTGGATTACGAGACAATCGTACGATGATTGGACAATGCAATAGCATCATGATTGGCCAGCCAGCGCAGGAAGGCTGGCTAATACATGATGCTATTGCAATTGTGTAGTGTGACTGGTCAGCTCCTTAAATATGCCGCCCTATGCAGCGACAACCAATCGTAATGCAGGAGCTTCCACCAATGATCGCTGAAGGGGGGTGGTTTCCCGGAGACTGTGTCACGCCCCAGGGAGTTAACTAGGTGACGAAAAAACCTTCCTGTACCTCATTTAGACGCCGCTACCATCGGGTTGAAACCAACCAGTTTTAGAGCACTGCTCAAAAACAGGTGTCGACAGTGACGGGTGGCAACAACCTGATTTACACGCCGCTACCTCGGGTTGTTTTGACGGTGCAAGATACATTTGTCTCCAACACCTGGTTGTTTCTAACCTTCTGTAGCGGCGTGTAAAGGTACCAGTAGGCATAGAATTTTCTTTGTAATTTACTGATTGCTCAAGAACTTCAACTAAGGCTAGGGTCACATATGCGGTTCTATTTTGGAAACCTGATCCGGTTTTGAGCTGTCAAAAAGCTCAAAACCGGATCAGGAACCGCTCCCCATAGGAGCCCATTATGGTAACCGGATTGCACTACATGCAATCCGGTTACCGGCTCCGGATCTGCAGCTTGCGCTAAAAATCATGCAGGCTGCAGTTTTTGGAGCGGTTCTGTGACCCACAATGTGGTAACCGCATTGTTCAGGATGTGTAATCCGGAGCAATGCGGTTACCGTATACTTTGTTCATCCCTGCTGCCGCAGGGATGAACAAAGTGTTAAATGTGTATTGAAACATTAAATATTAATATTAGCTGTGAGGAACATGTCTCTAGGGGGTGCCAACCCCCCCTAGAGACATGCGGTCCACTCCTGTGGGCATGTGAGGGTTTAATGCTGCAGTTGTACTATTGCCGGCAAATTTATGAATGAAGCCGTGACTCCCCTGACAGTACAGGAGATACTGTACGTAATGCACGTATAGTATCAGCCGCTGTCCTTGGTCCTGTAACCATTAACATTAGGTCTATGGGCAGCACACCCCCATAGACCTAATCTTAATGGTTACAGGACCCTGGACAGCGGCTGATACTATACGTACATTACGTACAGTATCTCCTGTACTGTCAGGGGAGCCGCTGCTTCATTCATAAATTAGTACACAGCCGACAATAGCCGGCTTACTGTAAAGGGCTTATTAACCCCTCACATGCCCACAGGAGTGGACAGCATGTCTCTATGGGGGGTGGGCACCCCCTAGAGACATGTTCCCAACAGCTAATATTAATATTTAATGTTTCAATACACATTTAACACTTTGTTCATACCTGCGGCAGCAGGGATGAACAAAGTATACGGTAACCGCATTGCTCAGGATTACACATCCGGAGTAATCCTGTTACCACAATGCGGTTTAAAACACACATTTTTCTCCAAAAATGTGTGTGAAGGCAATTGCGGTTACCGCATCCGGTTGTGGATGCGGTCACCGCAATTGCCTTAACAAGTATGACCCCAGCCTAACTATGCTAATTATATTACTCATACTATTTTCTTTTTTACCAAAATTGTAGTAAACTTTACCTATGCACCTTTATATTTTTTCCAAGTAAACTAATAACAGCTAACTGCTTTATTATACTCCTTGCTTGTGAGTGAATTTTGTTTTGAGAAGGGTAATAATGATCCTAAATTTCCTCTATTTGTACACAATCTATGTGACAGTGGATAACGAAGTCAAAACACTTTAGATGTAGTTGTGTAACTTTTTTCAGTCTAATGATCATCAAAAACTCTTCATATGAGGTCATCAGAAAGTACTTTCGTCCAATGAATCATACATATCGACAATCATGTTGTGACGATCAGACTTTGTTAGACCCCTGTGTTTTTTTTTGTTTTTTTAAATGAAACAACCCACCCCCCTCCTTGTCATCCCATCAATTGAAAACACCATACTTCAATTTCATCTTCAAATTATCTACTAATTCAAATTTTTCCATACTATTTCCACTTACAGGCATATGATATTGGATATTTTTACCCACTTAAAGCACATATCCAGCATTGTTAGTTATTTTTTTTAAGTGGCAAGTTTTAAGTCTCCTGCGCCCCATTCATATACTCACCTTCAAGCTTGCCACTCCAGGCCCATGATGCCATCTTGTAGTTGTTACTTCTGACTGGTCGAAAGTCAGAAGTTATGTCACAAACTCCCATTGCATCTTTATGAGAGCCAGAATAAGCCAGAACAAGATGCACTCAGTTGTTACCTCTGACACACTCCAACAAACACTGGAGTTACCAGCAGGTCATTAAGTGCCGGAGACCGACTCTAGAGAGGGTGATGTGGCTGAAGCCCTCGTAAGGTAACTATAATAAAGGGGGCAAGTGGCTTACATTTAAAGCACCACCCAAGTGGTGCAATAAAAAACAATTGTTGGAGTTGTGCTCAACAAAGTGTATTTTTGTAACTTTTATTTGTTTCTCTTTTTTTTAGGATTGATGTAGTTTTAAGGCAAATGTTGGCAGAAATATGGAGAATTCTGAAGGAGTCACAAACTTTCAGGAACATCTGCAAACGAAAACGATAAACCATATTTACTAGTAACTATTGTGCTGGGGTGCTCTAAGTCCTTTTTTCATAGCTGTAGCTATAGGATAGCAGTAGAGGTTGCACTTATCTTGACTCTTAGGACTGGTATTATAAGAGATATTGTAAGATTTGAGTACAGCTATATTATCTTTACTATCACATTTCAGAAAACTCTCAGATTGGTTAAATAAGTTATGATTTAATGTTCTTCGAGGGGTCAGGCAACACTTTGCTGAGTAGCTGTTTTGTATACTTTTATTATGGGACCACTGCTTTAAAGATTTGATCTCAAAAAGAACAATCAGCACAATTTGTGAGAGAGTGATGTAGTCTCAGATATTGCAACCAATGCTAATATAAGTGATATCTGGCTTTATATAAAATGTGGTAAGGAAGGAGGCCAAGCAACAGAAACAATAATGTGTCCGAGCGAGCGCATGGGGGTCCAGAGATCATTGAGCTATTGAGAAAGGGGTATGGGGAGAAGCACCTGGCCTTCCTGCTAATCATAGTACAATTTTTATATAACATGCCACCATAATAATTTTTTGTGTACCCATTTTTCTAAATCCCTTCAATAAGAGAAATACATTTTTAAGGATTGATTTCTAAAGTATAACAAAGAATTTCTATAAAATAAAAGCATGGGAACAAAAACAAAATAAAAACACAGAAGGAACAGGGGCACCAATGCTGCCGGCTTATCGGAGAGAACGCTCTGGAGCGACCGGTGTTCGGCCAGGTGGTGCCCGTCACTAGGCAACATACAAAATAGTTTTGAAATAAGGAAGACGGCACTCACCGGTCTGTTGCTGTGCTTTTATTCAGGGTGCAATATTCACATGGTGCAGGGAGGGGGGGTGTATAGCTGAGGTGACGACGGCACCGTTTCACGCAGCGTGCGCTTCCACGGGTCACAAGCTTGTGACCCGTGGAAGCGCACGCTGCGCGAAACGGTGCCGTCGTCACCTCAGCTATACACCCCCCCTCCCTGCACCATGTGAATATTGCACCCTGAATAAAAGCACAGCAACAGACCGGTGAGTGCCATCTTCCTTATTTCAAGACAAAAACAAAATAATCTTGCACTATACAAAATTTAGCCCAAGGCAGAAGTACAATGTGCAGCCGTACAGTCAGGAGCAAGACCAAGATGTGCTTCAGGTATTGTAAACAGCTTGGTAAAAAGGCATAAGTAGAGTTTAGCAAACATTTATTGTAATGTAGTGTGAGGTCTATGCTACAGTTTGTCCACCCTTACCTTTTCTTAAAGTGTAAATTTTTAGGTAATAATAATGTAGAACAAGTGATTATAATAAACTTTCAAATATACTTCATAAGTGAAATCTGAAAGAAAACATTTCAAAAATATTCCAGAAGATGACCCCACTAGGCTTTTTCTAACCTTAAATATGCTCATTGTGAGGGAAATCCATCTTTAGTTCCACACTTGAATACGGCCATATAAGGTTGGGGGCGGGGCCTACACATAGTTCTCTTTGCCTGTGGTAAACTAATACGCTAATAAGCTGTGAACACTGTGTAGGCCCCATTCCCCACCATTATATGGCCGTATTCATGTGTGGAACTGAAGGCGGATTTCCCTAACAACAAGCATATGTCAGGTTAGAAACAACATCTTCTGGAAGGTTTTTGAAATGTTTTCTTCCAGATTTCACTTATGAAGTATATTTGAAAGATTATTATAATCACTTGCTCTACATTATTATTAAATAAAAATGTAAACGGCAGTCACACGTTAAATTTGTTTACAAATTATGCAACATTTCCCATGCAAGGCTCAACAGCAGACAGTGGGTTGGGCTGAAAAATGTGTTCAAGCCAGATCTGGGCCAGAAATTAGCTGGTAAATACCTGGTCCAATATTGTTAACATAGGGCTGGGTCGATACACAAAGAAATTAGATGTAGAGGTCAGTGTCATTAAGCAAACTGGGTCAAACACAGAAATACAAACAGAAAAAAAGCCAGGAACTCAGGATTGATAACTAAGCACAGACTCTAGAACATTTCCAAGTATTGATTGTATGGGTTTTGCAGTGTTGCAATGATGACACTGAGGCCCTGGATGACCCCTATGACCCAACCTTTGTTTTCATTTTATTAGGTACTTTTTTCCCATTAATTTATTGCACAGTTGTCTCTACATTAATTGAAACTCATTTACGAAAGTGACTAAGGTTGATTCATCATTACTGTTTGGTCTAATTCACATCAACCTATTAAACCTAATTGCAAGCTGACTCATGCAAAATATGTTGTCAACTCCTCCATTTACATTTCCTTCTTCATATGGGATTATAGTCATTTCACATAAGACTTATTTATTACTAAATGACATGACTGGACAAGAAACTAAATCACAATGTAACAACTAACAACCAGGCAGAGAGCAAACGTTTCACATGTGGGAAGTGAAAAACAGTTCAAGTTAATTACCAAGTAGCAACCAGTAACTCTAGTTCATTGCCACTTATTGAGTGACTTTTCAATAAAAGGACTAATGTTTATTGTGCAATCTGTATTGAATTTGAATCTCAAATTAATACCTTCCTTACACTTACCAGTAGGGTGTACATACATATGAAGACATAGTCAATAACATGCTTACATACAATATTCTTGCAGTGTTAACAGGCTGCCGATTACCCGATAATTCAACAAAACACTTGTTCATTGGGTGAAATTACTGATTGCACAGTGCAAAAGGTCATTGCGCTCTGCAATACATTTCCCTGGATATACAGGACCCACACTGCTGAGATCAATAGCAGTTTATGTGTACTGAATGATCTGTTATGAATACCTTTACACGCGGCAACTTTTCTTGGAATTTCCATGGCAACTTACTTGTTGCAGTGAAATCATGGAGACATTGTTCTCTTGTTGCTGTGTACAAATGGAACAATGTCTCCATGATTTCACTTCAACCAGTAAGTTGCCAGTGAAGTTCCTAGAAAGTTGCCGCGTGTAAAGGTACATTTATAGGTCGTTGAGTGGACATCGTTCACTTTGGTCTGCCTATGTAGACAGGCTATTAAAAGGACTGACGATCAAATGAATAAGGTTTGGTCCATTCAAAAGGACTGTGGTCTCTGTTA
This sequence comes from Allobates femoralis, assembly GCA_033576535.1. Lineage (NCBI taxonomy): Eukaryota > Metazoa > Chordata > Amphibia > Anura > Aromobatidae > Allobates > Allobates femoralis. The sequence continues at coordinate 557,640,135 of JARQOC010000003.1, forward strand.
AATATGGGTGCAACAGTTTATAGGCCTCTTTCTCTCTTGTAAGCAAAGTTCCTTCTGATATAACAATATGTCAGTAATTGTGAACCATACAATTTGAGCTCAGTCCCTTTAATGTAATCTAGGGAGTTATAAAGAGTGTAATTAGTAGTGCAGTCTATCTAACGGAACACCTGGACAGTATCTATATGGCGTGGGCATCAATGGCGGATCTACACAGGGGCGATTGGGGCGGTCGCCCCTGGCCCAAGGCATTTTGGGGGGCCCAGGGGACCGGCCGCCTGTTCGCCTTCTTAATTCTTAACTACCGGCCGCATAGCAGACGTAGCGGTCACTTTGGGGCCCGGCGCTTGTGGGGGGCCCGGACCCAGCGCCGCTACGCTGCTATCCGGTCAGCTGTGCCTGCGATTAGTACTTATCCCTGCTGCTGCCGGCTGCCGCTGTCGCCGCTCTGTACCGGCTCCGGCTTCATCCGGCTTCTTCCTGCAATGACGTCATTGCCTGTGCGCCGGAGGAGGAAACAGGAAGAAGCCGGATGAAGCCGGAGGAGCACGATGGCGGCGGGACAGCAACAGCGGCAGGGATAAGTAAGTATAATGATGCAGCATAGATGTATTCCTTCCTTTACAGGTGTGCAGCAGCAAGGGGGGGGCCCTGTATACCACCACTGGGACTGCTGTATGTACCACCACTGGGGCTGCTGTATATACCACCACTGGGGCTGCTGTATATACCACCACTGGGGCCTGTATATACCACCACTGGGGCTGCTGTATATACCACCACTGGGGCCTGTATATACCACCACTGGGGCTGCTGTATATACCACCACTGGGGCTGCTGTATATACCACCACTGGGGCTGCTGTATATACCACCACTGGGGCTGCTGTATATACCACCACTGGGGCCGCTGTATATACCACTGGGGAGGCTGCTGTAATACTGCTGGGGCCTGTATATACCACTGGGGAGGCTGCTGTATACCACTGGGGCTGCTGTATATACTGCTGGGGCCTGTATATACCACTGGGGAGGCTGCTGTATACCACTGGGGCTGCTGTATATACTGCTGGGGCCTGTATATACCACTGGGGAGGCTGCTGTATACCACATTATATATTTTGACTGTTGGTTTTATTGTTTGACCATATGCACTTTTTTGTGAAAAAAAAGTAATTTATCTTCGTTTTCATGTTCTAATAAATACCGTATTTTAATTTGGATGCCTAAAAATCATCATGTGCACTGTTTTTCTGAGAAGAGCTACAAAATTTATGCAGAAAATATTTTTGGCGGGCTGGGGGGGAGGTCCAGGTTTTATGAACTGCCCCGGGCCCATGATCCACTTAATCCATCTATGGTCAGATATTTTTTAAAGTGAGAACTTTTTTGACCCTTTAACAATTGGCCAAAAGACATAAGAAATACAGGCTAAAACTCCCTTAAGTTCCATTTATACTAGTTGATTATCATGTACGAGTTTTTCCAAGGTTCCCTTTAATTGGCGAGTGGAAACAGTCTGCTAATCACCCAACAAATTAGCAAAAAATTGGTCTGGTGAAATAATATTTAGGCTATCTTAAATATCACCATTGTTGGCTGTAAATCATCCTGCATAAATGAGACGTGCTGCTGAGAACAATGACAGTTTATACATGCATGATCTGTTACAGATTGTTGTATGCACATTGGAAGTAAATTTGGCCCTCCAGTATTAACCCCTTAAGGACTGGGAATTTTGTTTTTCTTCCCCTTATTCCAAGAGCCATAACATTTTTATATTTATTTAAGAGATTGACAGCAGCATTTAATAGATTAACAGCCACGGTAAAGTACCACTCCACCTGCCTCTGTTAGAGGCATATTAAGGCTGGCTTCACACTGCGGCGGCGTCCGGTCCGGGGCTGTCAGGAGTGACAGCCTGGACCGGAGTTTTGCTCCATAGAAGACTATCGGGCTGCACGGAGCTGGATCGCGCCGGGTGGCAATTATCTGCCATCCGGCTGCTATCTCGCCGGATGAAGCCGGGACAAGTGGGGTTTTTCTTCCGATTCCAAAAACGCTGCATGCAGATTCGGCAGACAATTCCCCACTACTCCAGGATACATCCGGCGAGCTAGCAGCCGGATGGCAGATAATTGCCACCCGGCGCGATCCAGCTCCGTGCAGCCCAATAGTCTCCTATGAAGCAAAACTCCGGTCCAGGCTGTCACTCCTGACAGCCCCGGACCGGACACCGCCGCAGTGTGAAGCCAGCCTAAGGCTGCAGAGAAAGATGTGGGCTTGCAGGGAATTGATTTATAATGGACATAGCAAGTCACAATATTGTTAAGGTGTTAAATAAAAGCTGATTGGCAAATATGTAGGCAGTTGTTTAATGGCCTCTGGACAGTTTAAACAGGAATTTAATAATATGCACGTTTGAATTTACCTTGGCTGGTTATCAAAAATGGGGGACCTCAATCCCTTTTTTTAAATTATTTATTTATAAATAAATAATTAGAAAAACCTGGCATGAGATCCACTCTATTTTTGATAACCAGCCAAGGTAAAGTTTTTTTTCTTTAATTATTTAATATTTTTCATTTCCCAGCCGCAACCTGGAAGTCAGAGATGTATCTAGGCATCTTTCCTATGTACCGTATATACTCGTGTATAAGCCGACCCGTGTATAAGCCGACCCCCCTACTTTTGCCCCAAAAATCTGGAAAAACCTATTGACTCGTGTATAAGCCGAGGGTGGACCCCAGCACAGGTATACAGCCCCCAGCAGTGTGGTATACAGGCCCCCCCCAGTGGTATACAGGCCTCCCCAGTGGTAGTATACAGCAGCCCCAGTGGTAGTATACAGCAGCCCCAGTGGTAGTATATAGCATCCCCAGCAGCCCCAGTGGTACTATATAGCATCCCCAGTGGTAGTATATATCATCCCCAGCAGCCCCAGTGGTAGTATATAGCATCCCCAGCAGCCCCAGTGGTAGTATATAGCATCCCCAGCAGCCCCAGTGGTAGTATATAGCATCCCCAGCAGCCCCAGTGGTAGTATACATCAGCCCCAGAGGTATATGCAGCCCCAGTGGTAGTATACATCAGCCCCAGATGTATATACAGCCCCAGTGGTAGTATACAGCCCCAGTGGTAGTATACATCAGCCCCAGAGGTATATGCAGCCCCAGTGGTAGTATACAGCCCCAGTGGTACTATCCAGCAGCCCCAGAGGTATATACAGCCCCAGTATTAATAAACAGCCCCCCCCTCCTTATCATGGCCCCCCAGGCTGCGGCAGCTGTCAAAATAACAAACAGTTTATACATCACCTTCCGACGCAGCTCTCCGCTCCTCCGGTCCTCCGCTCGCCGGCTTCTTCTTCCTTGTTGTGCCGACTTCTGTGACCGCGCGCAGGAAATGACGTCATCTCCTGCGCCCGGTCACATGACACCGGCACAAGAAGAAAGAAGAAGCCGGCGAGCGGAGGACCGGAGGAGCGCAGAGCTGCGTCGGAAGGTGATGTATAAACTGTTTGTTATTTTGACAGCTGCCGCAGCCTGGGGGGCCATGATAAGGAGGGGGGGGGGCTGTTTATTAATACTGGGGGACCCATATTAAGGAGGGGGCTGTGTATTGCAATATGCACGGCATCCCCCCGCCGTTGATGGACGGGGGATGCCGTGCATATTCATTGCACTAATGAGGCGGCCCCACGTGACCGCCTGCGGTCACCGCGGCCCCCTCCTGCCTCCTCCAGCTCCCGGTCACAGCCCCCCCCCACAGCATTACCGTATAGACCCGTGTATAAGCCGAGGGGGGACTTTTCAGCCCAATTTGTGGGCTGAAAAACTCGGCTTATACACGAGTATATACGGTATTTTATTCTCCCTCCCAACGATCTAATGGGGTGTGCTGGAAAAATACTTGAGTTCCCCATAGACTTCCATTATACTCATTACTAGACTCAAGCACTCGATTACCGTACTTTAGTGCTCATTCATCCTAATGAAAAAACCCTTAGGGTGATGGGAGTAGAGCACAATCAAAAAAAGTCAGAACCTCCATTAATACAGTGGGTACAGTAATATTCAGACCCCTTTAAAGTTTTCACTCTTTGTTTCATTGCAGCCATTTGGTAAATTCAAAAAAGTTTATTTTTTTTTCATTAATGTACACTCTGCACCCCATCTTGACTGAATAAAACTAAAAATGTAGAAATTTCTGCAAATTTATTAAAAAAGAAAAACTGAAATATGACATGGTCATAAGTATTCAGACCCTTTGCTCAGTATTGAGTAGAAGCACCCTTTTGAGCTAGTACAGCCATGATTATTCTTGAGAATGATCCAACAAGTTTTTCACACCTGGATTTGGGATCCTCTGTCATTCTTCCTTGCAGATCCTATCCATCTCTGTCAGGTTGGATGGTGAACATTAGTGGACAGCCATTTTCAGGTCTCTCCAGAGAGGCTTAATTGGGTGTAGTTCAGGGCTCTGGCTGGGCCAGTCAAAAATGGTCACACAGTTGTTCTGAAGCCACTCCGTTGTTATTTTAGCTGTGTGCTTTGGGTCATTATCTTGTTGGAAGGTTCACCTTCGGCCGAGTCTGAGGTCCAGAGCACTCTGGAAGAGGTTTTCATTCAGGATATCTCTGTAGTTGGCCGCATTCATGTTTCTTTCAGTTGCAACCAGTCGTCCTGTCCCTGCAGCTGACAAACACCCCCATAGCACGATGCTGCTATCACCATGCTTTACTGTTGGAATTGTATTGGGCAGGCGATGAGCAGTGCCTGGTTTTCTCACACATACCGCTTAGAATTATCACCAAAAAGTTCTATCTTCATCTCATCAGACCAGAGAATCTTATTTCTCATAGTCTGGGAGTCCTTCATGTGTTTTTTTTAGCAAACTGTGTGCAGGATTTCATATGTCTTGCACTGAGGAGAGGCTTCCGTTGGACCACTCTGCCATAATGGCCTGACTGGTAGATGGCTGCAGTGATAGTTGACTTTGTGGAACTTTCTCCCATCTCCCTATTGCATCTCTGGAGCTCAGCCACAGTAATCTTGGCGTTCTTCTTTACTTCTCTCACCAAGGCTCTTCTCCCATGGTTGCTCAGTTTAGCTGGATGGCCAGGTCTAGGAAGACTTCTGGTTGGTCCCAAACATCTGCCATTTAAGGATTATGGAGGCTACTGTGCTCTTAGGAACCTTGAGTACTACAGAAATTCTTTTGTAACTTTGGCCAGATCTGTGCCTTGCCACAATTCTGTCTCTGAGCCCTTTGGGCAGTTCCTTTGACCTCATGATCCTCATTTGGTCTGAAATGCACTGTGAGCTGTGAGGTCTTATATAGACAAGTGTGTACCTTTCCAAATCAAGTGCTATCAGTTTAATTAAACACAGCTGGACTCCAATGCAGGAGTAGAACCATCTCAAGTAGGATTAGAAGGAAATGGACAGCATGTGACTTAAATATAGTCTGAGCAAAGGGTCTGAATTCTTATGACCATGTGATATTTCAGTTTTGCTTTTTTTAATGTACAAATATCTACATTTCTTGTTTTTTTCAGTCAAGATGTACATTAATGAGAAAAAAATGAACTTTTTGAATTTACCAAATGGCTGCAATGAAACAGAGAGAAAAAAATTCAAAGGGGTCTGTATACTTTCTGTACCTACTGTGTACCACAAAAAAATCTGACTTGGCTAATTTATGTGCAAAGTACCTTCATTTTTCTAAGTATATTCTATATAGCATGCCCCTGCCCAAGAGTGGATGGCAGAACTGTCACTTATTGCATCCAGACGCACGTACAGGAATAATCGAGATATTCTTGAGGAAGTTAGGTTTGCACTTTTCTTGTTTGACTTTTTATTCTTTTTGGATAGGCATGGTGACAGACGAAGCAAATAGGGGCCTCAGGCCAGAAGAAATGAAACAAATTGTAGGGTGGAATTCTCAATGGTATAAAGCATACAAAGTTAATTAATTGCTTTGAAAAAGACAACAAAAACACAAAATGGGCATGGTTGTGTGCAGCAGTCTGTAATTTGTGGTTTGTTTCTTTTGGTTATATATTGCAGATGAAGAGCCATGTTTAGACTGTCTATTCTTTTTTTTTAAAATCAGATAAATTTTTATTAATTAAACAGTTTCCAAACAGGATTACACAAATGCATCGAGACATGTCCCTTTTTTCTCATGAATATTTAGAATACAGTCCCAACCCCACCCTCCCTTTCCCCCCCACCCCACCCTTCCCCCACCCGACAGCTAGCACATTTCACAACAGCTCATGGTGTCATTTAGTTAAGTAATCGTTAATAAGGTACATCAATTATGCCGTATTTCAGATCAATTTATACATATCACAGTTTAAAGTCATACTTCCTCTTCTCATCTATAATTTATCCAGGGTAACCATATTTTCTCGAACATTGCTATTTTCTCTCTTTTCCCGTAAATACCCTTTTCCATATAAAGTAGGCTATCTACCTGTTTCACAAATTCCTCTCTGCTTGGGGGAAGATCCCGAATCCAGTATTTTGCGATTAGTTTCCTTGCCACAAAGAGCAATTTTGCAATCGCTATCTTTAATGCATTTTCAATATCCACCTCCTCTACATAGCCCAGCAGGCAGACCACCGGTTCTCAAGGTATTTCACACCCATACACTCTATCTATCCAGTTAATAACCGCCGTCCAGTATGTGGACAGTCTTGGGCTGGACCACATCATGTGGAAAATGCCCGCATTATCCCCTCTGCATCTCGGACATTCAGAATCAGTCCTCAAACCTGCACGGTACATAACCATTGGAGAGCGGTACACTCTGTGTAACACATACAGATGTGACAGCCTAGCCGATTCACACATAGACAATTTGGGTATGTATTCCAGGATACTAGTCCATTTATCATCCGGTATGTGTCCCACTTCCTCCTCCCATTTCGAACGTGCTTTTATAGGGAATGAAAGGAGGAATGTATGTAGTAAGTCTCTATATATGCACGATATCACTCCAGTCGAGAGTCTCTTATGGCAAATATAGTCTAGGACAATGTCGTCTTGTATTTGCAAGGCACTAGTCCCACTCTGTATATCAACTGCATGTTGTATCTGTAAATACTGGAGCCAACCCGATTCCGGTAGTCCAAATTCCAATTTTAATTGTTGAAAAGTCTTTAATTCCTGTCTATTCATAATTTGATGCATATACACAATACCTCTGTTTTCCCATTCCGTAAGTCGTCCCATTTTTATTAATACAGGGAGATTCCCATTATTCCATATGGGAGTGTATTTCGTCAAATTTGTCACCCCTCTCAATTGTTTAAGTTTTTTCCATAATTTATGTGTAAGGTCAAGTGTTGGGTATGTCTTTCCCAGCAGTCCCACAGACCCGTCCTCAAGTCCATCTGTCAGAGGGGATCTACCAACTATTTTTTCCAATATTTTTGTATTGTGACTATTCTCTGATTTACAAGCCCACCCCCTCAAATGCTGACTTTGAGCCGCCAAAAAATAAATCCCAGGGTGGGGCAGTGCCAGTCCCCCATCGTCTTTTGGCCTCTGCAGTGTCTCTAGCCGAATCCTAGGCTGTTTCTTCCCCCAAATCAGTTCCCGGAATATGGCATTAATAGGCTTGAGCCTGCGCTGAGGGATCCATAAGGGCGAGTTGTGCATTATGTATAGTAATTTGGGCATCAAGATCATTTTGATCAGGTTAACTCTCCCCAACACGGATAAACACAATTTATTCCAGTCAGTAACTTTACGCCTCAGCACTATCAGTAATGGAGTAAGGTTCAACTGCAAATAGTCCGTGATGGGTAAAGTCACCCAAATGCCCAGATACTTAAATTGCTCCACCCTACTCAGTCTTCCCGATTCCACCTCCTCTTCTGTATCATTCTCCTCCTTGTCTACTTTAAATAAACTTGACTTATTCCAATTTATAGTAAGCCCCGAAAGCACCCCAAAACCCTCAATGGTCCGCATGGCATGGCCCAACGAAGCCCCACTATCCTCCAGAAACAGCAGAATGTCATCCGCGTATAGGGCGACTTTTTCCTCATTCTCCCCGTATGTAAATCCCTTGATGTCCTTGGATTTTCTTATAGTAGCAGCTAGAGGCTCCACCGCTATAGCAAGCAACAGGGGCGACAGCGGGCAGCCCTGTCTGGTACCCCTCCGTAGGTCTATCCTTCTAGAGACGACCCCATTGACTTTAATTTTGGCAGTAGGTTGGGTGTACAAAAGTTGTATCCATGACATAAATTGCGGTCCAAATCCCATACACTGTAACACCCTCCATAAGTACCTCCACTCCACACTATCAAAGGCCTTACGAGCGTCCAGCGATGCCACAGCCCTTCTGCCCATATTGTCTGACGGCAGCTGCAGATTCAAAAATAATCTTCTTAAGTTGGTCGCAGTAGATCTATTTGGCATAAAGCCGGACTGATCTGAGTGTATTAAATTTGAGATCACCGTTGTTAAACGGTTTGACAGTACTTTTGCAAGAATTTTCACATCTGCCGTCAGCAATGAAATAGGCCGGTATGACTCTGGGTTTGTAAGGTCTTTACCCTCCATAGGGATCACAACTATAGTCGCCTCTCTCATAAATGTTGGTAATACCCCCTGTTTCTTAGCTTCCATATAGACCTCCAATAATCTAGGTAATAGAATTTCTTCCAACCGTTTATAAACCTCCGCAGGGAGTCCATCTGACCCCGGGGCCTTTTCATTGGCCATGCCACGCAATGCCTCCCCTAGTTCATCTTCTGTGATAGGTGCTTCCAAAGCGTTCCTATCCTCCGTCGATAGAGTGGGTAACGATGCCGCTGCCAAGAAGGCCTCCACCTCCCTTTCATCCAACCCTTCTTTTGATGTGTATAAATCCCCGTAAAACTTCACAAAGATCTCCATAATGTTCTTTGTATCCGTAACTCGTTCTCCACCTTCTCCCACTAAACAATGGACAAACTGATTCCCCTTCTGTGCCGCCGCTATGATGGACAGTAAATGACCCACCTTCTCCCCTTCTTCAAAGAATCTCATTTTCTGGAAAGCCAATTTCTGATCTGCCCTTTCCATAAGGACTCTATTCACCTCCTTCTGTGCCTCTCGTAATTTTTTCCTAGAATGTGTATCACTCTGCCTCGCCGCCTCCAATTCTGCTCTCTCCAATTTCTGTAAGCTATCTTTTTCCTTCTGTTTAGTCTGTGATTTACACCTGCAGATATCCCGAAACAGAATCCCCCTTAAGTATGCTTTCATGGTCTCCCAAACTATCAGTGGGTCAGCACTACCCTCATTCAGATTATAAAATTCCTCAATTTCCATTCCAATTTTAGTCATATCAATAGTGCGCAGCCACACTGGGTGTATTTTCCAGTCTCTAACCACATTCCCCAGTGAACCCGGCCATCTAATAGAAACAAGAATTGGGCTATGGTCCGAGACAACTCTGGCTAGATATTCCACCTCCCCAACTAGCCCATCCAGTAGACTATTTCCCAGGGTCATGTCAATACGTGTGTCATATGATGTCGAAAAGCAAGAGAAACATCTCTCCTCTACGTTCCTAACTCTCCAAAGATCCGTCAACCCCATTTCTTGTATTAGGGAACCAAATGGGGTCAGAGTATTCTTACGTACCCCCCCAGACGTGGCGCTCCTGTCCCACTGTGTGTCTATCACGTTATCAAAGTCTCCTATCAACAAAAATGGCATTACCCCCTTCCTTTCCGCCGTCTCTCTTACCCTTCGTAATTTAATACTGGAATATGGCGGAGGAATATAAATTGCCACGATACACATTAATTGTCCGGACAATCTACAAACCACCATCACATATTGTCCCTCAGTGTCAATGTCAACTTCTATCTCCTCATATTGTGCCGAATTATGTATTAAGATCGAAACTCCCCTGGCGTAGGAAGAAAAAGTGGAGTGGTACGTCTTCTGCGCCCACTTTCTATTCAGAACACCCACTGTATCAATTGTCAAATGAGTTTCCAGAGGGCATATCACTGATGGCTTACGGTCTAGCACGTATTGAATAACCGCTGCTCTTTTTGACTTATCCGAGAGCCCTCGTACATTCCAGCAAATAATATTATTCCATTCCCCCATTAACCAAGATGTTTTGTAGTCGTATTGCTGCTATCCCTGTGCGTAGCTGTCTGCTCCCCTCCTCCCATTCTCCATTCTTGCATTTTAGCTATATGATCCTCTGCTGTGCTCACTCTTTCTTCCACAGCTCCTGTCCTAGTGTCCACTTTCTTCATGTCTTTCTTAATTGTGGATATCTCTCCCTACACTCCTAGGACCTGCTGTGTTAGTGTCTTCAGAGCTTCCTTGCAGTAGGACACCACTGCAAACACATCTTTTAAAGTGGGCTCTGCTTGCATACTGTCCTCTGCCTGGGTCTTCCCAGCCTCCCCAGCACCCTTCTCCTGTGCTGGCACCTCCACTTCCTCCTCTTCCCCCTCAATCATGGGGGATTCATCTTCCTCCCCAGCCTCCTCACCTCCATCCTCTGTCGCTCCAGCACAGCCCTCCTCTCTCCTCGCAAACTGTGCGAGCTTCTCTGCGGCCGCCATGCGCCGCTGGCAAGCGGCATTAACCTTCTCCGCCTCCTCTCTCTTATCGGCGCCATCTTGGAGACCGGCATTACATCCCGCACCCGCATCTCGCTGCCGGCGGCGGGTCATAGTAACTGCTCCGGGCGGCTCCCAACGCTGCACTGCACTCCAGGGACCTCCGGTCAAGGTTTCAGGGAGGCAGGGATCCCTCCACAAGCTGTATCAGGATTAATTGGCGGGCACTCGGCGGGAGCTCTAGGAAGTGGGACCGCTCACATTCCCTTCCAGGCCATGCCCCCAGACTGCCTATTCTCATTTTATGTATGTAGATATCAGACGCCAGGGAAGGCAGCTAGGTTTTCATAGAGATGTGCTTATTATTAGACAGCATGGATTCAGAGATATGATATGGCATTGGGTTCTATGTTAGCTGCGTAAAGCAGCTCTACTGGACAGGATGCCTAATATTTTTATTCTTTATGTGGAAGGAAACAACATGGTGGCAAGATTGGTTAGGGATTTGATTAGAAACTTCTGTTATGACTTTTTAAAACATGAAGTTTTATTGAAATTTTTGGAAGGTACATAACCAAAAAAATCAGGAGCATTACAATACATATCAACTCAACATACAAATTAAGAAGACTAACCAGAAGAGGGTAGGGGGGGTAGGGAGGGGGTAGAAGCTGCAGTAATATCGTACATAATTCAATAACAGAGGTGTTAGTATTAGAGCGCTCACTCTATATCTGGACCAGATTATGCCCAGAGGTCACCCACGGGTCCCACCACCTCAGAACCTTAGTTCTCCTTTTAATTGTGTGGGACAGGGTCAACTCATGCTGAAAGTGAGTGTTGAGGCGGACAAGTACATCCGCAGCAGTAGGAGTCACAGGGGATTTCCAGCAAGCCGCAATACATTGCCTCGCCGCAATCAACACATTAGTGTAGATGGGTCTTAAAGGGCCAGGAATGGCATTCAATCCAATACCCAGCAGTGCCATCTGTGGCAGGAGGGGATTAGGGATTCCAGTAATTCCCAGTAATATACGTTCAACATCTCTCCAAAATGTACGTACACCCGGGCAGTACCACCAAACATGCGAGGAGTCTCCAATCACCAGGCACCCCTTCCAACAGTGGGGGTGTGCCCGAGTCGGAGATGAGATAAATCTGGCTATTCTCTCCGGGGTGAGGTACCACTGCATCTGGGTCTTCCTAGATTGCTCCAAATGCGTTATACATGTGGAGTAACGGGCAGCATGAACTGCTGCCGCCCGCCACTCCTCAAGTGAGGCAGAAAAGGACAAAAGACCCTCCCATTTAGACATATAGGGAAGTTTCACCTCCCCCTCAGGTTTCAGTAGGGCTCTGTACATTATGGAGGTTCCATGTCTAGCATGTGATCCATTTTTTATAAATATCTGCAAGGTTGAGTCAATAGAGGCAAGATCCGGGACAGGCCATTCCAGGGTGGTCAAAAAATGCCTAAGCTGGAGATATCTAAAGAAGGTGGAGTTAGGCAGACCCAATTCCAAAACCAGTGTCGAAAATTGTTCCAGACGCCCCGATGAATCCATAAGGTCTGATAGCTGCAACACACCCTGTTTTTTCCAATCCTGCAGATATAAGTTCTGAACAGAATGCTCAGCTGCAGTGAGGGAAATGTAACGGTATAAGAAGGGAAAAAAGGGTCTGCCCACCTGCGACCATATCCTAAGTAAATTTGTCATAGTTCTTAAACAGTTTGGGGTGATCTTGTGACTCAAAAGATTCATTTCTAATAGAAGCCGAGTGGACCCAGTCGGGGAGGATTCCAATTCTATCTGCATCCATCTAGATCTGAGAGAGTTAGACCACCAGTGTGCCGCTGCCTCCAGAGCCGCAGCTCTGGCATAAGCCGCAATGCTGGGAATCCCCATACCCCCTCTAGCATAAGGCAGGGAGAGGACCCTCCTAGCAATCCTAGGAGGTCTGCCACTCCAAATAAATTTGCTTAGCGCTGCTTGGACCGGGGCGAGGTACCTGGAGGGAATCTGCAAGGGAAGACACCGCAAAAGGTATAGGATCCGCGGGAGGACGGACATCTTAACTATCTGGATTCTGGCCATCCAAGAGAGCTGCATTCCAGAGAGTCTATCAAATTCCTGTTGAATCGTTGTTCGTAATTTATCCCAATTATGCTTTATTATCCCTGACAACCTGGAGATCCATACACCCAAATACATAAAACCTTCCTGAGCCCAGTGAAAGGGAAAGAGGTTTTGGAGAGATATTTGCTCTGTTTTGGGGAGGTGGAGGGGGAATATAGACGACTTGGAGAGATTTAGCTTATAGTATGATGCTGATGAAAATTCTTCCAAAACCGAGAGGACATGGGGTAGGGAGGTATGCAAGTCAGTGCAAAAAAATACCACGTCATCGGCGTATAGACCAATTTTGTGTTCAAGATTCCCAACTGCCACCCCCCTAATTCCTGGGTGTGTACGAACTATAGAAGCTAATGGCTCCATTATGAGAGCAAATATAAGAGGGGAAAGTGGACAGCCCTGGCGGGTACCGTTTGATATGGTAAATCGGGAGGAAAGAATGCCCGATTCACTAGCTGCCGCACAGGGATTAGAATAGAGGGCCCTAATAGCATCCCGAATCGGTCCCTGGAATCCAAACTTCAAGAGGACCCCGTCCAAGTATCCCCAGTGCACCCTGTCGAAGGCCTTCTCTGCGTCTAGAGACAGGAGTGCACTGGGGACCCTTTTCCGCTCGAGCAGATCCAGAAGATCCAGGAGTCTGCGTGTACCGTCAGAGGTCTGACGCTCTGGGACGAATCCAACCTGGTCCAGTTGAATCAAGGAGGGGAGGATAACCGAGAGACGGGAGGCTAACAATTTGGCATAGATTTTTAAATCACAATTAAGTAGTGATATGGGCCTAAAGTCTCCCGGAGTAGTGAGTGGTTTCCCCGGCTTGGGAATTGTGGTTATTAACGCCTCAAGACCTTCAGGCCGGATGGAACCCTCCCGCTGCCAAAAGGTAAATAATTTAAGAAGATAAGGGCGTCAGTAACTCAGTAAAGGTGGTGTAATATGCATATGAGAACCCGTCTGGGCCAGGAGAGGTGCGCTTTTTAATGGACTTGATGACCGAGACAATCTCTTTTTCAGTGATAGGGGCATTAAGAAAGGCCAACTGATCAGTGGAGAGAGTGGGAAGGTTAGCTTTAGAAAGGAATGATTGTATAGACTCAGTGGAAGGCTGGACAGTGTCCACCGACTCCCTCAGATTGTACAAGGTGCTGTAATAGTTGCCAAATTCCTCCGCTATCTGGACAGGATTACAAATAATGGAACCTGAATTATCATGTATACTAGTAATTTTGGCCTGTAATTCCCTTTTTTTGATTCTCCTGGCCAGGAGGGCCCCGGCCCTGTCCCCCATGCTGTAGTATTTGGAGTTAGTTTTCCTTAGGTATTTCTCTGCCGTTACCAATAAGCATGCCCTCAGTGACCGTCTAGCCTCCGTTAACTCATCCTGCGTGGATTTCTGAGGAGAGGTTCTATAAGCAAGGTCAAGGAGCTTAATCCTAGCCAGGAGAGCCGTAACCTTTGCCTCACGTTCCCGTTTAACTCGGGAGGCCAATTGGATTAGCACCCCCCTGAGGACCGATTTGTGGGCCAACCAGAGAGTCTCCGGCCCAACCTCATCATTATCATTGGATAAGAAGTATTGCTCTATCTGCGTCCCTATATGCTGAGTATGAGAGGAGTTAGTTAAGAGATATTCATTCAGTCTCCAACGAGTGGGGGGCCGAATGGAAGCAGGGTCAGCTATCTCCAGTGAGATCTGTGCATGATCAGACCAAGAGATTGTCGCAATTTCTGCGGCTACACAGTGGGTTATCAAGGAGTCGTCTACTAGGAAATAGTCGAGCCTGCTTAATGTGCCATGGCGTGAAGACATGAATGTGTATTCTCGGTCGGTGGGATGGAGACAGCGCCAAATGTCGTGCAAATGGGACTGGGCAACAAGGGCCCCCAAATCACCCCGGAAAGTCGAGGGATTGGAACAGTCCAAGCGTCTCTCCATGGGCGCGTTGAGGTCCCCAGCCACCAACCTACATCCCCTAGCATGAGAGGCCAAGACCGAGAGGAAGTCTCTAAGAAAGGCACTTTGCCCCTTATTCGGGCCATACACAGAAGATAAAGTGTAGTATACATTATTAAGAAGACCAATGACAATTATGTAACGGCCCTCAGGGTCAGCAATCTCAGTGATGAGAGAAAAGTCAACATTTTTGTGAATAAAAATGGCCACTCCTGCACGTTTACAGTCAGCAGAAGCAAAAAACTGGGTAGGGAAATCACGAGACGCCATTCTGCGGCAGTCCTCACGCAGCAGGTGCGTTTCTTGCAAAAACAGCACATCACTCCTGGATTTCTTCAGCTGACGCCACACCACGCTTCTTTTACCAGGGGAGTTCAGGCCATTTACGTTAATTGAAGAAAGTGTGAGAGTCATGGTGGGATCCAACAGAATCTATATGAAACCAGTGTGCTAGTAAAAGGCAGGACAAAGTCCATGGAGCACCCGTGAGGATATCTGCAGCTACAGGGCAGAGGATGGGGAAGGAGAAAAAGGGGAATGGAAAGATAAAAGAACATATCAACAGTCCAATGTCCAGAACAGGCATGTCATCCCAATAAGGGAGGAAAAAAAGGAAAAAAAAAATTATTCCTGAGTCTGAGTGCACGGCAAGAGCAGCACCCAACGGGGGTTACTCAGTTCTCGTCCAAACAGAGAAATTAGGAAAAGTGGCAAGAGCGCCAAGAATGGAAGGGGAAGGGGGAGATATAGATAATGGGAAGGGAAGAGTAGTCAGAGGAAAGGAGCAGGAAGAGAGCGAGCAGAAAAGGAGAAGGGGAATAGGGGAGGAGAAGAAGGGAAAAAAGGGTGAAAAGGAGGTGACTTCAGACTAAGGGGGGGAAGAAGGGGAGCAAAGTAGAGTAGTAGAGGGAGTAGAGGGTTAACAGGGGGGTGGAGTGTATGTCAAAGGAGGGAGATAGGGGGGGAGAAAGGGGGAATTGTTCAGTGCTAGGAGGGAATGAGAATGAGAAATTCACCTACCTATTTAAAGGCAGAAAGAAAAAGGGAGAGAGGATGAGAGAGAAAAGAAGGCAGAAAGGAAGAGAAAAGGGCGAGAACAGAGAGACGGCCAGGAAAACACAGCCTAGAGCACATAGGTGCAGTGTGGAGAGAAAGGAACCTGTATTTGTCGAGTTATCAAACTGTAGACCACTCCAGATCGATGCGGCCTCCTGGCCTGGGTCTTGGAGAGGCGGCAGGAGCAGTGGATTGTGATGTAGATTCAGGCGGCCACAGTCCCCATCGAATTAGATTCTTCTCTGCGTGCGGAGGAATGAGACATGGAATCAGGGAGCCATTACGACGGATCAATAGCTTGGTGGGGAACCCCCAGCGATACTGTATTCCATGATCTCTCAGGATTTTGGTGTAAGGCCTGAATGCCCTCCTCAAAGCCAGGGTGCCTGGAGAAAGGTCCGGGTAGACTTCAAGAGAGGCATATTGATCCTGGAGGTGCGGGCTCTGCCTGAGGACACGGAGGAAGTCCTCCTTTAGTTCGAAGTAATGGAGCCTGGCTAGCACATCTCTAGGACTGTCTTCAGGGACCGATGGAGGCTTAGGGACCCTGTGAATTCTATCCACAACCAGGAGCTCCTGAGGGGTTTCAGGCATCACTGTTTTGATGAAGTCTTTGAGGTATGACCTTAGATCAGCCGCCGCCACCTGCTCTGGTATGCCTCTGAGCCTAATGTTGTTGCGGCGCGATCTATCTTCTAAATCTAAGGTCTTTGCGGATATTCTGTCTGTTCTGCTCTGGAGCCGGTCATAGGAGTCCAGTAGCTCATTGTGTGAGCGAACCACCTCCGCCATTTTCTGCTCCAATTTGTCAACTCGTGCGCCCAGCTCCGCAATCTCCCCCCGCACCTCCGCCACCATAGCCCTCATATCCTGCTGCAGGGAGGATCGGAGGCTCGCCAGGAGATCCGCCATCATACCTCTGGTGAGTGGGGCATCCATTAGTTCAGCGTCCCCCAGGTCTTCAGCCTGCACTATGGCACGGCGCGCAGCTCTCTGTGCACGAGGAGAGGAGGGAGGCACCATCTTGAGAGAGCTGTTACTGGCTAGGAAATAGTCGGTGACCCTCTTAGGGGATTGCCTCACAGGAGGTTTTGTTTTGCCCATCAGTTGCACAGGCAGTTCAGGAAGCTCCGTGCCGAATTTGAAGTGCCCAGGTTCCTTCACTTTCTTGTTATGGCTGCTTCTGTGCTCAGGCTGTGCAGAGCTCCTGAGTTACACAGCCAGCTCCATTGCTGCCAGGACACGCCCCCCTGTTATGACTTTTTGAGATTATGATTGGCATTTCCAAAAATTCTAGTTGTCTGGTCAGTCTAGAAATATATGGATTTGAACAAGACGGGTAAAATGGATTATTAGAGCAATAGTGAATCTATATTCGGAACTCATAAGGGAGGCATGAATGTGCGTCTTCATGATTTGGAAACTGGGGAAGAAAACATTTGGTTGAATGACGGGGCTTATTTGCATGCCATTGGAATTCACATTTGAGCGCTTGCAATCCAGGAGGAAACACAAGCACCTTATGGATCAGGGTGTGTTTGGTCCTTGGAGCTTGGGAAAATAGATTGTGGGAGGAATTTAATGGACGGTTCCATTCAGGATGAAATTAACAATGGCTGATCAGGCACTTAGTGGGGCTCTGAACAAAGGGTGTAAGCTTGGAGAAAACTTGGGTGTAATTAATTTACCACTGAGAGTGGTGTGGTGTCCTTCATCTGCATTTTTATTCTGAGGGTAAAATATTTTATTTTTAATAATATGGAATACATGAGTGCTAGATCTCAGAGCTCTAAGTACCGCCCCAATTTCAGTTCCTTATAATTGTATAATTATGATTATTATTTGCTAATAAATGGCCGTTGTGGCCGATTTAATCCAAAATTAAAGGGATCATGTCACCC
>JARQOC010000003.1:557657880-557707276 GCA_033576535.1 Allobates femoralis
TCTCTCACCGCTGGGCTCTCAATGTCGCCATGCTGGTGGAGTAGCAGTCTACGGGCTGTGGCCGGCTGCCGGGAGCCAGGGACGTCGTCCTGTGGCCGGCAACAGCCAATGGGAGTGAGCGGACCGTGTCAGCCTGCAAAGCCTGACACGCCCCGCTCACTCCCATTGCCTGCCCCTGCAAGCGGATTGGGCGCTGTGTTGTACACACAGGACGCCCATCCCATTGCCCAGGACTTGGCGTCCTAGACCAATCGGATGACCGTCCTGTCTTTACCACACACCGCCCAATCCGCTCCTTCCGCTCAGGTCACATGTGTGACCTGAGGGCAAGAACTGATCCCTCTCTGCATCACCCAACCCGCCGCAGAGGACAATGCCGTGTGACTGGGGCTGCGATCAGCCCCAGCACGCAGCCACGTCCTGCCGCCGAGCGGTCATGTCACCCCTCCAGTCGCATCTCTCCTCACCCCTCCAGCCAGACCTCTCCTCACCCCTCCATCTGGACCTCTCCTCACCACTCCAGCCTCTGCTCTCCTCACCCCTCCAGCCTCTGCTCCCCTCACTCCTCCAGCCTCCCGCCACATCATACTCTGCTATCCACAGAGCCCCCTCTATACTCTGACACCCACAGAGCCGCCTGTATACTCTCCTACCCACACAGCCGCCTGTATACTCTGCTACCCACAGAGCTGCCTCTATACTCCGCTACCCACAAAGCTGCCTCTATACTCTGCTACCCACAGAGCCGCCTGTATACTCTCCTACCCACAGACCCGCCTGTATTCTCTGCTACCCACAGAGCCGTTTCTATATTCTGCTACCCACACAGCCGCCTCTATACTCTGCTACCCACAGAGCCTTCTCTATACTCTGCTACACACAGAGCCGCCTGTATAATCTGCTAACCACAAACCCGCCTGTATACTCTGCTACCCACAGAGCCGCCTGTATACTTTTCTACCCAGAGAGCCGCCTGTATAATCTGCTACCCTCAGAGCAGTCTGTATACTCTGCTACCCACAGACCCGCCTCTATAGTCTGCTACCCACAGAGCCCCATATATACTCTGCTAGCCACTCACCCGCCTGTATACACACAATTCATTTCACCGCGCTCCCGATGCAATTGCATCGGGCCTTTTTACTAGTAGGATATAAGATCCACAATGACACTGTAGCTTACCAGAAGTACATATACAAATTCCTCTTGTAAGACAAAATGTCCACGTAGCATTTAAAATAGTATATAGATATACAGTGTTGGCCAAAAGTATTGACACCCCTGAGTTTCTGTCAGATAATACTCAGTTTCTTCCTGAAAATGATTGCAATCACAAATTCTTTGGTATTATTATCTTCATTTTATTGGTCTTCAATGAAAAAAACACAAAAAGAATTGTCCTAAAGCCAAATTGGATATAATTCCACACCAAACATAAAAAAGGGGGTGGACAAAAGTATTGACACTGTTAGAAAAATCATGTGATGCTTCTCTAATTTGTGTAATTAACAGCACATGTAACTTACCTGTGGCACCTAACAGGTGTTGGCAATAACTAAATCACACTTGCAGCCAGTTGACATGGATTAAAGTTGACTCAGCCTCTGTCCTCTGTCCTTGTGTGTACCACATTGAGCATGGAGAAAAGAAAGAAGACCAAAGAACTGTCTGAGGACTTGAGAAACCAAATTGTGAGGAAGCATGAGCAATCTCAATGCTACAAGTCCATCTCCAAAGACCTGAATGTTCCTGTGTCTACCGTGCGCAGTGTCATCAAGACATTTAAAACCCATGGCACTGTGGCTAATCTCCCTAGATGTGGACGGAAAAGAAAAATTGACAGGGGATTTCAATGCAAGATTGTGCGGATGGTGGATAAAGAACCTTGACTAACATCCAAAGAAGTTCAAGCTGCCCTGCAGTCCAAGGGTACAACAGTGTCAACCGTACTATCCGTCGGCATCTGAATGAAAAGGGACTGTATGGTAGGAGACCGAGGAAGACCCCACTTTTTACCCGAGACATAAAAAAGCCAGGCTGGAGTTTGCCAAAACTTACCTGACAAAGCCTAAAACGTTTTGGAAGAATGTTCTCTCTTTTTGGGCAAAGGCATCAACATAGAGTTTACAGGAGAAAAAAAGAGGCATTCAAAGAAAAGAACACGGTCCCTACAGTCAAACATGGCGGAGGTTCCCTGATGTTTTGGGGTTGCTTTGCTGCCTCTGGCACTGGACTGCTTGACCATGTGCATGGCATTATGAAGTCTGAAGACTACGAACAAATTTTGCAGAATAATGTAGGGCCCAGTGTGAGAAAGCTGGGTCTCCCTCAGAGGTCATGGGTCTTCCAGCAGGACAATGACCCAAAACACACTTCAAAAAGCACTAGAAAATGGTTTCAGAGAAAGCACTGGAGACTTCTAAGGTGGCCAGCAATGAGTCCAGACCTGAATCTCATAGAACACCTGTGGAGAGATCTAAAAATGGCAGTTTGGAGAAGGCACCCTTCAAATATCAGGGACCTGGAGCAGTTTGCCAAAGAAGAATGGTCTAAAATTCCAGCAGAGCATTGTAAGAAACTCATTGATGGTTACCGGAAGCGGTTGATTGCAGTTATTTTGGCTAAAGGTTGTGCAACCAAGTATTAGGCTGAGGGTGCCAATACTTTTGTCCGGCCCATTTTTGGAGTTTTGTGTGAAATGATCAATGTTTTGCTTTTTGCTTCATTCTCTTTTGTGTTTTTTCATTGAAGACAAATTAAATGAAGATAATAATACCAAAGAATTTGTGATTGCAATCATTTTCAGGAAGAAACTGAGTATTATCTGACAGAATTGCAGGGGTGTCAATACTTTTGGCCAACACTGTATAAATAGATCTCAGTCATTGCCTTGTAACACAAATTTTGGGGAAATAATGAGAGAAAGAAAAGACAGGCTGAATGCCTAGAAGGGTAATAGGGGAAGGAAGAGAATCTCTTTTAGGGTATGGACACACATGCGAGTTTAAAAGCTCTCCGATTCACGGATCCAAGAGTTGGACGAGTGTAATCTGACTTTTGGTCAGTGTGGCTTCCGAGTTCTGTCTGAGTGCAATCCATTTTTTTCCTCAGCAGCTATTTACTGTATAATCATTTACAGGAACATTTTGTACAATTGTCTGAGCTACAGAATGGTAATGTATCAATTAATACTCGCATCAGACTCGGATGGTGCAAGTGCAGTCTGAGTGCAATCCATGTTTTTTGTTGGACCCATAGACTTGCATTGGTGAGTCTCGTCCGTGACTTGCATAGAATCGCAACATGTTGCAATTGACTCGCAATCCGAGAATCGGATGCGGAAAAACGTATGAGACTCGGAAATGTGCTCTCGGACATTAGTTAACAACGGTCTGAGAGAAATGCGATTTTTCCGCACAGTAAACTTGGACGAGTTTCACTGATGTGTGTTCGAGCCCTTACTGTATTTTGCATAGTCAAGAATGTCATTCTATGGCAGTGTTTCTCAACTCCAGTCCTCAGGACCCACCAACACGTCGTGTTTTCAGGATCTCCTTAGTATTGCATAGGGGTTTGAATTATCCCCAGTGCAGGTGATTAAACTATCACCTGTGCAATACTAAGGAAATCCTGGAAACAAGATCTGTTGGTGGGTCCTGAGGACTGGAGTTGAGAAACAGTTCTATGGTAATATATGCTGTACCTTTAAAGGTACCTTTACACGCCGCCACTGTGCCTAGCAACAGGTATCCACCACACGTGCACGAGCACGTTTTTGACAGTGGATACCGATCGCTGATGCCGCATGTACACGGTCATTGCATTGTCAACTGAAGGTATCTTTG
The DNA here is from genome assembly GCA_033576535.1 of Allobates femoralis. NCBI lineage: Eukaryota > Metazoa > Chordata > Amphibia > Anura > Aromobatidae > Allobates > Allobates femoralis. The sequence continues at coordinate 557,661,726 of JARQOC010000003.1, forward strand.
TTCCCCGGAAGTTCTCACAGATCCTGTAGATAACTTCCTTTTGAATACCTTCGCTGCTTCACACGCCGCTATCCACAAAGGAATGTGGGCGTACATCTTTCGCGCCGCAAGTACATAGGCGTGACAGAGTTGTGTATTCCATGACGCTAATATGCTGATTGGACAATGCAATAGTGTCATGATTGGCCAGCCTGCGCAGGAAGGCTGGCTAATACATGACGCCATTGCAATTGTGTAGTGTGAATGGACAGCTCTTTAAATATGACGCCCTGTGAAGGGACAGCCAATGGTAACACAGTATCCCCCACCAATGATTGCTGATGGGGTGTGGTATCCATGACGCTGTGGCACGCCCCTGTGAAATCACTAGGCGACGCAACATCCATGCCTGTGCCCCGTTTAGACGCCACTACCATGGCAATTGTGCCTTTGTGTTGCCTTCGGTTTTTGAGCACGGCTCAGCAACAGGTATCTGAGTCAACTGCAGGACACCGGGAGGAATTTCCCTATTTACACGCCGCCATTTCGTAGCAATTTCATGGCAACAGGCACATATATCCCCAATGCCAGGCAGTTGCTACCTTGCAGTGGTGGCATGTAAAGGGGCCCTAACAGACATTATACATCTGTAATAGTTCCCAAGGCCCCTAACGTCCCGCTCAGATGCTCCAGACAATACCATTCTGTGTGGCGGGCTATACACTGTGTGCAGAATTATTAGGCAAGTTGTATTGTAGAGAATTATTTTTATTATTGATCAACAAGTATGTTTTCAATCAACCCAAAAGAGTCAAATATCAAAGCTTAATTATTTTGGAAGTTGGAGTGGGGTCTTTTATACATTTGGCTATCTTAGGGCCCTTTCACATTGGCGTTTTCGCCAAAAAGCGGCAGATACGGCAGATTTACCGCATCTGCCGCCTAACGGCCGCACTTGCTACGCACTTGCGGCAAGCCCCATGCATTGTCTATGGGGCATGCGGTAAGTGTGCAGCAGGTGTGGCAAGTGCGGTTCCGGCAGGTGCGGTCGCAAAAAAAAAAACGCCGCTGACCGCATTATTTTCGCGGCCGCACCTGCTGCATCTGCCGGAACCGCACTTGCAGCACCTTACCGCAAGCCCCATACACAATGCATGGGGCTTGCCGCAAGTGTGCTGCAAGTGTGGCTGTTAGGCGGAACCCTCGGCAGATGCATTTTTTTGTTCAGATCCGGCGGATCCAGACAAAGAAGCTAGTGTGAAAGGGGCCTTAGGAGGATATCTGTTTGTTCAGGTAAACATTACTGTGCAGAATTAATAGGCAACTTAATAAAACCTAATATAGTCCCATCTCACTTGTTTATTTTCACCAGGTAAACCAATATAACTGCACAAAATTTAGAAATAAACATTTCTGACATGCAAAAACAAAACCCAAAAAAATTAGTGACCAATATAGCCACCTTTCTTTATGATAATACTCAACAGCCTTCCATCCATAGATTCTGTCAGTTTCTTGATCTGTTGACGATCAACATTGCGTGCAGCAGCCACCACAGCCTCCCAGACACTGTTCCAAGAGGTGTACTGTTTTCCCTCCCTGTTGATCTCACATTTTAGGAGGGACCACAGGTTCTCTATGGGTTTCAGATCAGGTGAACCAGGGGGCCATGTCATAATTTTCTCTTCTTTTAGACCTTTACTGGCCAGCCACGCTGTGGAGTAGTTGGATGCATGTGATGGAGCATTGTCCTGTATGAAAATCATGTTTTACTTGTACGATACCGACTTCTTCCTGTACCACTGCTTGAATAAGTTGTATTCCAGAAACTGGCAGTAGGTCCAGGAGTTGAGCTTCACTCCATCCTCAACCCGAAAAGGTCCCACAAGTTCATCTTTGATGATACCAGCCCATGCCAGTACCCCACCTCCACCTTCCTGGCATTTGAGTCGGAGTGGAGCTCTCTGCCCTTTACTGATCCAGTCTCTGGCCCATCCATCTGGCCCATAAAGAGTCACTCTCATTTCATCAGTCCATAAAACCTTTGAAAAATCAGTCTTAAGATATTTATTGGCCCAGTCTTGACGCTTTATCTTATATTTCTTGTTCAAAGGTGGTCATTTTTCAGCCTTTCTTACCTTGGCCATGTCCCTGAGTATAGCACACCTTGTGCTTTTTTATACTCCAGTAACGTTGCAGCTCTGAAATATTGCAAAACTGGTGGCAAATGGCATCTTGGCAGCTTCATGCTTGATTTTCCTCAATTTATGGGCAGTTATTTTGCGCCTTTTTGCCCAACACGCTTCTTGCGACCCTGTTGGCTATTTGCCATGAAACGCTTGATTGCTCGGTGATCACGCTTCAAAGGTTTGGCAATTTCAAGACTGCTGCATCCCTCTGCAAGACATCTCACAATTTTGGACTTTTCAGAGCCCGTCAAATCTCTGTTCTGACCCATTTTGCCAAAGGAAAGGAAGTTGCCTAATAATTAAGCACACCTTATATAGGGTGTTGATGTGATTACACCACACCCCTCCTCATTACAGATATGCACATCACCTGATTTACTTAATTGGTAGTTGGTAGTGATGAGCGAGTACCAAAATGCTCGGGTGCTCGATGCTCGGGCCCACCCATCCCAAGATACTCGTGTACTCGGCCCGAGCACCGAGCCCAATGTTATCCTACGGGAGACCTGAGTATTTTTATGAAATGACCGCCGGCAGCATGTAGAAACCCTAAAAATGTCACAAAAGTCTCAGAAGAGTGCTCAAATGACATGGCAACACCATGGGGAAGACCCCTGTAAGCATTTCTTACTCAAAAGTCACAGCTGTGAACAATGTTGTCCGAGTTTCATGCAAATTTTACTGAGTCACCAGAAAACCTTCCAAAATGACACCAAAATGAATATTCAGGGTGGAAATGTTAAGGGCACATACCCAATAGTGAGGTACAGCTGGTGTATGTTACTTTTTGTGATTACATTAAAGATTTTACGTGAAAACATTGTGCGGCACTTCGATGTCCCTGAGAAGAGACGTACATGAAGCCCTGTCTTGACATAATGTGCCCATTTTGAGGAAGTGGGTGTATTGTAGTATATTCCTTTACCAGGGCAGTCCAAAATTGTGAGGTTCACCAATAACCCATGCATACAGACATGCATGAGGGCCTGTAAACCTGAAGTGGGTGTATTGTAGTATAGCCCTTTGGCAGGGCAGCCAAAAATTGGGAGGTTCAACAGTGCCCCAGGATACAGACATGCATGAGGGCCTGTAAACCTGAAGTGGGTGTATTGTAGTATAGCCCTTTGGAAGGGCAGCCAAAAATTGGGAGGTTCAACAATGCCCCTGGATACAGACGTGCAGGAGGGCCTGTAAACCTGAAGTGGGTGTATTGTAGTATAGCCCTTTGGCAGGGCAGCCAAAAATTGGGAGGTTCAACAATGACCCATGCATACAGACATGCATGAGGGCCTGTAAACCTGAAGTGGGTATATTGTAGTATAGCCCTTTGGCAGGGCAGCCAAAAATTGGGAGGCTCCACATTGTCCCTGGATAGAGACGTGCATGAGGGCCTCAAAACATTTTTCCCATTGAAAAGGAGTGGGTCTCCTGTCGTTGTAATGCCCATTCTAAAAGAATGGGCGAAAAAATTTACCACTGGGGGTATACCTGAAACAACAGCCTAACTATTGTAACGGTCATCATGGTGGCACATGAGGAGAAGGAGGAGCAGTCCAGCGATTATCCAAAGTCCAGAAGTGTGTACCCATGGTGGGTGAGTGGAGGTACATGGTAAATTCCCATAACAAAATTTAAATTCCGCTGTCATTTGCTGGTGGTGTGGTGAAGTCTGGCCCAATCCAACCCTTGTTCATCTTGATCAGAGTCAGCCTGTCAGCAGTTTCAGTTGACAGGCGGGTGCGTTTATCAGTAATGATTCCACATGCGGCACAAAAAACACGCTCTGACAAAACGCTAGGGGCAGGGCAGGCCAGGACTTCCAAGGCGTAGAGAGACAATTTATGCCACGTGTCCAGCTTGGAGACCCAATAATTGTAAGGCACAGAGGAATGTCGGAGTACAGTTGTTCGATCTGCATGGTACTCCTTCAGCATCTGGCCAAACTTAGCATTTCTTGTGGCACTACCCCGCACCTCAGGGGCTGTGGTACGTGAGGGGCTGAGAAAACTGTCCCACATCGTAAAGACTGTTCCCCTACCTCTGGCGGATTGGACTTGTGCCCCTCTCGGCCGTATGCCTTGGTTGTCCACCGATTCCTGACCTATGCCGCTAGCATTTTGTGAGGGGAATGCTTTGCCTACTTCCGTGACTTTGGCCTTCTGGAACTGCTGCATTTTGCTGACCTCTCCGCCTCAGGAATAAGAGACATAAAGTTCTCCTTGTAGCGTGGGTCTAAGAGTGTTGCCAACCAGGAGTGATTGTCGGCCAAGATGTTCTGAACGCAAGGGTCACGAGCCAGGCAGCTTACCATAAAGTCAGCCATGTGCGCCAGACTCTTAACAGCCATCACTTCAGTATCCTGACCAACACGATGACTGAACATGCTGTCCTCCTCCTCCTCCCCCTCCTTGTCCTCCTCATCTCCCCTGTCCTCTGGTCAGCCACGCTGAAGCGAGGGTATGACTGGTGTGCATGTCATATCCTCAATTTGGCCAGAGAGTTGCTCCATGTCTTCATCCTCCTCCTCCTCCTCATCATAGTCCTCCACTGCACGTTGTGATGAGATGAGGCTGGGCTGTGTGTTATCACCCACACCCACTACTGTTTCTTGCTCCAACTCATCGCGCTCCGCCTGCAATGCATCATTTTTGTTTTTGAGCAGAGATCATTTTAGAAGGCAGAGTAGCGGTATGGTGACGCTAATAATGGTGTCATCGCCACTCACCATCTTGGTGGAGTCCTCAAAGTTTTGGAGGACGGTACATAGGTCGGACATCCATCTCCACTCCTCAGGTGTTATGTGTGGTTTGACCCATTTCCCGACGGCTTAGGTGATGCAGGTAGTCAACAACTGCCCTCTTCTGCTCACATATCCTGACCAACATGTGCAGAGTTGAATTCCAACGTGTGGGGACATCACACACCAGTCTGTGGGCCGGAAGACGTAAACGGCGCTGAAAGCTGGCAAGGCCGGCTGAAGCAGCAGGTGACTTGCGAAAATGTGCAGACAGGCGGCGAATTTTTACCAGCAGATCAGACAGCTCTGGGTATGACTTTATAAACCGCTGAACCACCAGGTTGAGCACATGGGCCACGCATGGAACATGCGTCAGCTGGCCTCGCCTCAAAGCTGCCACCAGGTTCCAGCCATTGTCACACACGACCTTTCCTGGCTTTAGGTTCAGAGGTGTGAGCCAGTGATCTGCCTGTTGTTTCAGAGCTGTCCACACCTCTTCTGCATTGTGGGGTTTGTCACCTATGCATATTAGCTTCAGCACAGCCTGTTGCCGCTTCGCAGAGGCAGTGCTGCAGTGCTTCCAGCTTGGGACTGGTGTGGAGGGTAAAGTGGATGAGGATGCGCAGGAGGAGGAGGAGGCTGTAGAGTGTGGGTGAAACCCTAACTGAGGTAGGGCCTGCAATCCTTGGTGTGGGAAGGATGTGTTCCGTCCCTCGCTCAGACTGGGTCCCAGCTTCCACAATATTAACCCAGTGTGCCGTCAAGGAGATGTAGCGGCTTTGCCCACAAGCACTTGTCCACGTGTCTGTGGTTAGGTGGACTTTGGCTGAAACAGCGTTGTTCAGGGCACGTGTGATGCTTTGTGACACGTGGTTATGCAATGCGGGGACGGCACACCTGGAGAAATAGTGGCGGCTGGGGACCGAGTAACGTGGGACAGCAGCCGCCATCAGGTCATGGAATGCTTCCGTTTCCACCAGCCGGAAAGGTAACATTTCTAGCACAAGCAGTCGCGAAATGTGAGCATTTAGAACTGTGGCATGTGGGGCGTTGGCAGCGTATTTGCGCCTGCGTTCAAAGGTTTGCTGAATGGATAACTGCACGCTGCGCTGGGACAAGGACGTGCTTGATGGTGGTGTTATTTGTGCGTGGGCAACTTCAGGTGCAGGGCCGGAGGCTTGTTCGCGGGCAGCATGGACCGGGGATTGGCTCGCACGCACAACACGCGAAGACGTAGCAGTGACATCAGCAAGCACCGCTCCTCAACTCTGTTGTACTTCCCACAAAGTCGGGTGCTTGGCTGACATGTGCCTGATCATGCTGGTGGTGGTCAGGCTGCTAGTTTTCATATTCCTATGATGCTGGCATGGCAGGTGTTGCAAATGGCCTTTTTAGAGTCATCTGGAGCCAACTTAAAAAACTGCCAGACTCGGGAAGACCTAACATTTGCACAGGCACCTTGTGTCATGTTGTTGTTCCGGGGAACGGTTGCCTGCCTTCTGCCTGCGGACACCACCCTGCTTCTTACTGCCTGTTGGGATGCTATGCCTCCCTCCCCCTGTGCACTGCTGGCCTCGCTCTGCTCATCCTCCTGCCAGGTTGGGTCAGCTACTGGATCATCCACCACGTCGTCTTCCTCTTCCGTACCCTGATCCTCCTCCTGACTTCCTGGCAATTGTGTCTCATCATCGTCCACCCCTTGTTGAGACACGTTGCCAACGTTCCCTTCGTGAGAACGTGGCTGCTCAAATATTTGGGCATCTGTCCATACGCTCTCCTCATGACCCACTTCAACAGGAGCTGGCGAGAGGCCAGATTGTGCGAATGGATACGTGAACAGCTCTTCCGAGTGTCCAAGTGTGGGATCAGTAATGTCCGTGGATGTGTACTCGGCCTGGTGGTAGGAAGGAGGATCAGGTTGGGAAATGTGTGGTGCAGTATCACGGCTACTGACACTTGACCGTGTGGAAGACAGGGTGTTTGTGGAGGTGCCAATCTGACTTGAAGCATTATCCGCTATCCAAGTAACAACCTGTTGACACTGGTCTTGGTTCAAGAGCGGTGTACTGCTGCGGGCCCCAAGAATTTGGGACAGGACGTGCGAGCGAGTAGATGTGGCATTTTTTGTTGCGAAATGAGTGCTTGCACACGACCTTGGCCTCTGCCTGCACCACCATCACGTCCACTTCCTTGTTCCTTGCCAACGCCCTTGCGCATTTTGCCTGTATACAGCTACAACAGTCTCCTGACTGTTCTGGTCACAGGAAAGCTGGATATGGATATTAGACCCTGCCTGTATACAGATAGTCAGCTACAACTGTCTCCTGACTGTTCTGGTCACAGGAAAGCTGGATATGGATAGCCTGCCTGTATAGAGCTAGTTAGCTACAACAGTCTCCTGACTGTTCCGGTCACAGGAAAGCTGGATATGGATATTAGACCCTGTCTGTATACAGCTAGTCAGCTACAACAGTCTCCTGACTGTTCTGGTCACAGGAAAGCTGGATATTGATATTAGACCCTGCCTGTATACAGCTAGTCAGCTACAACAGTCTCCTGACTGTTCTGGTCACAGGAAAGCTGGATATCGATATTACACCCTGCCTGTATACAGCTAGTCAGCTACAACAATCTCCTGATTGTTCTGGTCACAGGAAAGCTGGATATGGATAGCCTGCCTGTATAGAGCTAGTCAGCTACAACAGTCTCCTGACTGTTCTGGTCACAGGAAAGCTGGATATGGATATTAGACCCTGCCTGTATACAGCTAGTCAGCTACAACAGTCTCCTGACTGTTCTGGTCACAGGAAAGCTGGATATGGATATTACACCCTGCCTGTATACAGCTAGTCAGCTCCAACAGTCTCCTGAGGACTGTTCTGGTCACTGGAAAGCTTGGACTCCGATCTGGATCACCCTGCCTATATCCTCCTAGATTAGTCCTGAGAAGGACTGTTCTGGTCAGCAGCAGTTTGCAGCCCTGCTCCGGATCTACCTATGAGGGCCGTAAATCTGTCCCATAGCAGCAGCAGACACTCTCCCTACACTGACTGTCTGGATGGCTGTGTGCAGAGCACATCGTGGCCGGGTCTTATAAAGGCTCGGTCATGCTGTGCGGGACGGCCAATCACTGCAATGCCACAACTAACAGGGCTGTGGCATTGCAGTGACTGCCAGCCAATCCCTGCATGTGGGCTGGCTCTCTAAAGAGCGCCAACATGCAGGGATGAGGACCCCGAGTACAGCACGAGTATCGCGAGATTACTCGGTACTCGCCGAGTAGCCCGAGTACAGTGATACTTGTGCGAGTACCGAGTAATCACAAGCGTACTTGCTCATCACTAGTAGTTGGCTCTCAAGCCTATACAGCTTGGAGTAGGACAACATGTATAAAAAGTATCATGTGATCAAAATACTCAATTGCCTAATAATTCTGCACACAGTGTAGTGAAAACCAATGAATGTTTTCCACAGCAGAAATACTTTCTCTGCAGATTTTTTCTTAATCCTTTCTGCCTCTATTAATTCAATTCCCAGTAAGCGTTTCATCTGGGATATTATCATCACCATCGATGGGATGCTAGGTTTAAGCCATTCGCCCAGTAAACCGTGTAGGGATACAACTAAGAATGTGTGAATATTTTTAGGGATCTTTGCTTTAACTCCTGTGGGTTAAGTCTCCGGGGGTCTTAACTGATGAAAGAGCATGGCTTGTGGTGTTTGTGGGAGTTGGATTCCCCAGCATAATCGAACCTGCTCCCTAACCTGTGTCCAGTACTCTGTAACTGCCCTGCATTCCCACACCCCATGCCAGAGATTCATTGAAGGCATCTGCACTTAGGGCACGCTGTAATCCTGTCAGGGAATCTAGGAGAGAATGGAATATTGAAACCATATAATGCTGTGTGCATAAGCTTAAAATAGGTCTCCCTCCATCTTTCGCAAAGAATGGATTGTTTGACCTGTTCCCACCCCTGTAGAAATGTCTCTGCAATATCTTTATCCCCAGTCTATTTCTCCCTAGTCTTAAACAGCTTGTTCTGCTTTAACTTCAGGAATTTATGTCTTACAGTATTGTATATTGAGGATATACTCGCATTCCGGATATTCAGATCTACTCTGTTATCTTGATTATGCATTCCCACTTCATGAAATAACCTGCGAAATCTAGATAGGCAAAATTAATGGAAAAGCATGGCCTGTAGAAAGTGTCTGATTTCTATATTGAATTTGTCCATGATTTCTTGTGAGCTCAGCCATCGTTTAACCTCCGTATGCATAATATCCCCCGCTTTCCTCATGCTATCACCTGCTTGTCCTATGGCATTTTTGATTTCCGTTCCGCGGGGCGTGCAATATTATTCGGCCCCTTTACTTTCAGTGCAGCAAACTCACTCCAGAAGTTCAGTGAGGATCTCTGAATGATCCAATGTTGTCCTAAATGACTGGTAATGATAAATAGAATCCACCTGTGTGTAATCAAGTCTCCGTATACATGCACCTGCTCTGTGATAGTCTCAGGGTTCTGTTTCAAGTGCAGAGAGCATCATAAAGACCAAGAAACACACCAGGCAGGTCCGAGATAATGTTGTGGTGAAGTTTAAAGCCGGATTTGGATACAAAAAGATTTCCCAAGTTTTAAACTTCTCAAGGAGCACTGTGCAAGCGATCATATTGAAATGGAAGGAGTATCAGACCACTGAAAATCTACCAAGACTCGGCTGTCCCTCTAAACTTTCATCTCGAACAAGGAGAAGACTGATCAGAGATGCAGCCAAAAGGTCCATGATCACTCTGGATGAACTGCAGAGATCTATAGCTGAGGCGGGTGATGGCCCCTTTACACGCAGCTACAGGTAACAGGTTTTCCATAGGTAACTTACTGGTTGCAGTGAAATCATGGGGACATGGTTCTATCTTGTTGCTGTGTACAAATGGAACTATGTCTCCATGATTTCACTGCAGCCAGTAAGTTACCTGTGGAAAACCTGTTACCTGTAGCTGCGTGTAAAGGGGCCATCAGCCTGTCCATAGGACAACAATCAGTCTTACACTGCACAAATCTGGCCTTTATGGAAGAGTGGCAAGAAGAAAGCCATTTCTCAAAGATATCCATGAAAAGTCTCATTTGAAGTTTGCCACAAGCCACCTGGGAGACCCACAAAACATGTGGAATAAGGTGCTCTGGTCAGATGAAGCCAAAATCAAACTTTTTGGGCACAATGCAAAATGATATGTTTAGCGACACAGCTCATCACCCTCAAAACACTATCCCCACTGTCAAACATGGTGGTGGCAGCATCATGGTTTGGGCCTGCTTTTCTTCTGCAGGGACAGAGAAGATGGTTAAAATTGATGGGAAGATGGATGGACTTGCAGCTGTAATCGCAGCAAAAGGTGGCGCTACAAAGTATTAACTCAAGGGGGCCAAATAATATTGCACACCCTACTTTTCATTTTTTTAATTGCTAAAAAAGATTAAAATATCCAATTAATTTAATTTCACTTTACGATTGTGTCTTACTTGTTGTTGATTCTTCACAAAAAAAATTTGAATTTATATATTTATGTTTGAAACCTGAAATGTGGCAAAAGGTTGAAAAGTTCAAGGGGAGCGAATACTTTCACAAGGCACTGTAGGTGAAATGGCTCTAAGAGGAAGCCTGGCGTGTGTATTCTAGCTGTCGAGTCCCTATACACCCCCTCCAGGTATATTCTAAAGTTGCCCTTTATGTTGAACGAGTCCAGAGTCGCCCCTAGCCAGTCCCAACTAACATTGTTAAAAGCTTTCTCTGCATTCAGAGCCCCGGTGCCGCGCTTTTTATAGTGCACTTTTCCCGAGCCCATTTTATAATGTTGCCTATGGGAAAAGTGTGCCGAAAAAAACACACAAAGAATTGACGTGGTCATTCTTTTTGCGGACGCAAAATACGCGGCATCTTAATGCATTTCAGCAAAAGCCTTCACTGCATTTACGCTAGTGCTCAAAAGCTCTGTGTAAAAGCACGAATATGTGGCAAATACCCAAAATGTAAACGCAGCCTTACAGCTCTCCTGCCTGCTGCCTATTCCCCACCTTGCTGCCTGCCTCCTGTCTGAGTGAGGGAGTCACTCGTATTTCAGTGTAAGGCCTCAGACACATAGGTGTGTGACTCGAACAGGTGCAATGAGAGAAAAATCTCTCATTCACCCAAAACAATGTTATTAAATGAATCAGAGCAGATGAGTGACACACGGATGTAACATGGATGCTAGGCGAGAAAAAAATCTCACACTCGCATTGCACTTGCATGACACAGGGAAGACCACACGCATGTCACTTGTACTACTGTCCTGGATGAAAAATGGTCAGAATTCATTTCATGTATCATGTGAGTGCTATGCGAGTGTGCAATTTATTTCTCGCCTAGCATCCGTATGACATCCATGTGGCATCGGTGTGTTGTCTGAATGTAATGTGTTTTTTACTCCGCTACAGCAGAGGTGTGGAACTCCACGCCTCTAGAGCCGCCAACAGTTCATGTTTTCAGGATCGCCTTAGTATTACACAGGTGATAATATAATCACCTGCACTGGTAAAAACTCTGACTCCTGTGCAATACCAAGGATATCCTGAAAACATGACCTGTTAGAGGCCCTCGAGGTCTGGAGTTCCCCACTCCTGATTTACAGGAACATTTACAGTATTCTGTGCTACAGAATAATAATGTATCAGTAAAAAATGGTTGCCACTAGAATGGTCCATATGTTGTCCGTTTTTTTCTTGCCCCCATTGACTTGCATTGGCAAGTCTTGCACAATTATTGGATCTACTTGCAGCATTTTGCAACTTTTTTCTCATCCAGAATCTGGATTAAACAAAGCTCAAGGGTGCTCTGAAACTGCCATTTGCAAAAATCGATTCATTCTTGCTACTGAAAATGTCTGAGTGAGATGCGAGTGTCATTCCATAAGTTATGCAAGTGCTTTGCTAATGCGATTTTTTTTTCTCAATCAGTGTCCGTGTTCAATCTATGTGACCTACTTGTGCTATGCGTTTTTAACATCAGCTTTTACGTGCTACATTATTCTATTTACATTTTCTTTCCAACAAGAAGAAATCAAGCATATAAAGATATAAATAAATGCTAGAATAAATAGATGAATAGAAAGATAGAGAGATGTCAATCAGCATTATAATGTCCCACCCCCTACATATTGTAAGCTTGCACCCTTTAGTGCCTTTCATTTAGCACTAAAGGGTATTTTAGCCTTGTATTTAGCTTAAAATAAATAATTAATAAAAAAAACACAACGTGGGGTCTCTTTTATTTTTGATCGCCGGCTTGGGTAAAGCAGACAGCTGCAGTTGCAGACTACAGCTGGCGGCTTAACCTTGGCTGGTAATTCAAAACTGGTCACCCAACAGCTGTTTTTTCAAAGTATTTATTTCATTTTAAATAAATAATTTAAAAATATAGTGTGGGGTGACCTCTGTTTGGACTATCAGCCAAGTTTAAGCTTCCAGCTGTAGACTGCAGGCTGCAGCTGTCTGCTTTACCAAAGCCAGCGATCAAAAATAGGGGGACAGAATGCCATTTTTTTAAATGGATTATTTATTTTTTGCCTAAATACAAGGCTAAACACCCTTTAGTGCCACATTAAAAGCACTAAATTGTGCAAGTTCAGAATATATAGGGGGCGGAACATTATATAGCTTCACATCAATCTAATCTATTATCTATCTCTCGTATCTATCCTATCTGTTCATCTATATATCAATTCTAGCTTTTTAGAGCATGTAAAAGACCATGCTAAAAACACATTGTGTGTGCTGTCTGTGTGCTGTCTGTGTAGCGTCCACTTTTTTCTCACACGCATAGTTTTGCATTGACGAGTTAAGTCTGAGACACGACTTTTGCTGTGATTTTTTTCTTCAGTCTGAATTGAGCTGAGGAAAAACTCACAGAGGTGAGATGAGATGAATCATTTATGGCCACTTTACACGCGGCAACAGGAAGATAGAAAACGGCAGGTGTCGGAGACAATTGTACCTTTTACCTTCAAAACACCTTGCAGATACCTGAATGACACGCAGCCACTTCAAGGTGTTTTGAAGGTAAAAGGTACAATTGTCTCCGACACCTGCCGTTTTCTATCTTCCTGTTGCCACGTGTAAAGTGGCTATTACTGATATTGGGCTGGGTGCAATGTGATTTTTTTTATCACACTGCACGGATCTGTTTTAAACGCAATTTCTCATCTGCTCTGACTCATTGACTAATGGTGGGTTTACACACACCAATCATTGTATCCAATCTCTGAACCAATCTCTGGTTGCAGTGAAATCATGGACACATAGTTCCATTTTGTGGCTGTGTACAACATGGAGCAATCTGTCCATGATTTCACTGCAACCAGAGATTGGTTCAGAGATTGGATACAATGATTGGTGTGTGTAAACCCACCATCAAACAGAGATTTTCTCAAATTGCACTCATACGATTCACACGCCCATGTGTCTGAGGCCTAAGGGTGTGTTCACATCTGTGTATATAAAATTGCCTAGATTCTCAGTCAGAAATATAGCAGAGTGTCAGGAGAGTGTCATGTGTTTATTTTCTCACCTAGCATCTGTATGTCAGTGCAAGTGCTGCAAGACTGTGCGTTTTTTTTATCACTTTGAAAAAAAGCACACTTGCATGGAAATCGCATTACATACAGATGCTAGGTGAGAAAAAAACGTACACTTGCATGATGTACAGATGCTAGGTGAGAAAAAAATGCACACTCGCATGATATACAGATGCTATGTGAGAAAAAAACGCACGCTTGCATGACATAGAGATGCTAGATGAGAAAAAAATGCACACTTGCATGACATACGGGTGACATATGCATGACATACAGATGCTAGGTGAGGAAAAATGCACATTTGTGCAACGACCGCAAGCGCTCGGGGGGATACTCGGTAGCTGGGCCGGTCAACTGTCTTGGGAAGGTCACGGTGGCTGTGACCCGGCTTCGGGACCCTGGCCGTGCAGTGAAGGGGGTATTTACAGGGGATGGCCGACGCTGCTGGTTTGGGACCTCTGGGGCAGATGTTGCCGCAGCCGTGATGGTAATGCACCCCACAGGTGCTGCGGAGCCCCAGGGTTAGTGTAACAGTCTTTTTGGGATGGTAATTGTAACCCAGTTTTTAAGGTTGAAGGAAGACTTTAAGTCCATCTAGTTCACACCCATAGCCTAACATGTTGATCCAGAGGAAGGCAAAAAAAACCATGTTGCAACTCTAATGCCCACTTTACACGCTGCTACATTTCTAGCTTATCCACAGGTAACTTACTGGCTGCAGTGAAATCATGGAGTCATGGTTCTATCTTGTTGCTGTGTACAAATGGAATAATGTCTCCATGATTTCACTGCAGCCAGTAAGTTACCTGTGGATAAGCTAGAAATTTAGCCGCGTATAAAGTGGCCATAAAGGTACCGTCACACGCAGCAATATTGCTAGGCAATTTCACTGGCAATTTGCTTATTTGCAGTGAAACCATGGACACATTGATCTATTTTGTTGCTGTGTACAAATGTAACAATGTGTCCATGATTTCACTGCAACCAGCAAGTTGCCAGTGAAATTGCCTAGCAATATTACCGCGTGTGACGATACCTTATGCTCCATATCAGGGAAAAAAAATTCCTTCCTGACTCCACATATGGCAATCAGACTAGTTCCCTGGATCAATGCCCTATCAAAGAATCTAGTATATATAACTGGTAATATTATGGTTTTCAAGAAAGGCATCCAGGCCCTTCTTAAATGTTAGTAGTGACTCGCTCATTACAACATCATTTGGCAGAGTTCCATAGTCCCACTGCTCTTACAGTCAGGGGCTGGCTAGCAGATCTTGCCCTGGGGGGCAGTCCACTTCTTCCAGCCAGCATCCAAGTGAGGAGCGGGGGGTGTGCTGTCGGAGCGAGGCCAAGTGAGGAGCTGGGGGGGGGGTGCTGCTTCACTTACCAGCCTCCACACCTCCGACCGCTGCCCGCCTGCTGCTTCCCGGGTCCTGCTGAGAGCTGTGGCCGCAATCACTATAAGGGGCGGCCCTAAGCTAGGACTCAACCACTGGACTGGGGGCAACTGCCTCCCTGTCGCCTGGGCCAGTCCGCCCCTGCTCACAGTAAAGAATCCACAGCTGTGATTATGATTAAGCCTTCTTTCCTCCAGATGTAGAGGATGCCCCTTGTCCCCGTCTCAGGCCTAAGAGTAAAAAGATCATTACAAATGTTTCTGTACTGTCCCCTCATATATTTATACATTATTATAAGATCACCCCTAAGCCTTTGTTTTTCCAAACTAAATAACCCCAAGTTTAATAACCTGTCTTGGTATTGCAGACCCCTCAGTCCTCTATTAACCTTGGTCGCTCTTCTCTGGACCCGCTCTAGTTCAGCTATATCTTTCTTATACACTGGAGACCAGAATTGTACACAGTATTCTAAGTGTAGTCGCACTGGTGACTTGTATAGAGGTAAAATTCTGTTCTCCTCATGAGCATTTATGTTTCTTTTAATACATCCCATTATTTTATTTGCCTTTGCAGCAGCTGCCTGACACTGGCCACTAAATGTGAGTTTGTCATCTACCCATACACTCAGGTCTTTTTCAGTGACAGTTTTGCCCAGTGTTTTACAATTAAGCACATAATTATACCTTTTATCTCCTCTGCCCAAGTGCATGACCTTACATTTATCCCCATTAAAGCTCATTTGTCATTTATCAGCCCAAGGTTCTAGTTTGCATAAATCCTCCTGTAATACAAAATTGTCTTCCTGGTGACTGTGCAATGTTGCAGGAGGGCGCGGGGAATAACTGGATGACACTGGGATTGCTGTTCTTAAGCGTTTACTCACAGTTCAGTTCAGCAGTCAAGCCTGTGAGGGGCACCGTGTCCTCCGGGTCTGTGATCCAGCCAACTCCCAGGCAGTTTGGGTTCACTCCTCCGAGACACCCTGTCATAAGCCTCTCCTGGTTGACTCAACCATGCTGGCTGCTCGCCTTTCCTTTTGGCGGCGATTGTTGCAGGGCGACATATCGCTGTCAATATTTCTCGGCGCGTGGTAAAGGTACCATTAAACAGCAAAACAGATTTCTGCAAGCAAGGTGAGGATTTACTAAGCATTAGGCCTCATATCCACTAGTGTTTACAGCATACGAATACAATCCTATAAAACATCGGATTGTACTTGTACCATTGTTAAACAATAAGGCAGTGTTTATTTGTGATTATTTTGCAGACTAGGGAACGGGGTGCAACAGCTTATAGTAGTACAAGTAGTACAACAGTAGTAGAAAACGCTACCTGGGAGAAAAGAACTACTGTATGAAGGGGCGATCCGTTAATTGTTACATTTTTTTCCTCCTCTGTTTGTTCCATACTATATGACCAATTGGTCAGGTCCTACTGTGTTCATCTCGTCACATAAGTGTGGGAAACCAGCTTGCTAAAATGTTACTCTGTAACTTGTTTTAATTGTTTTTATCCTGTATCTCCTAAACCCCGATCCCTATCCTTGGTCATATGTTTTGGGCACTTAGTTGACGTTCAATAAAAGTTAAGTTTCACTGCAATTACTGTGTGCGCCCCTTCATACAGTAGTTCTTTTCTCCCAGGTATCTGTGATTATTTTCTCATGCCAAAACAGCATGATAAAAAAAAGCAGTATACTGCGATTAGCAGCAAGTCTTGGATTACACGCACCCATACAAATATATGTATGCATGTGAAACATTGGACTGCACTTGGATGTCATCCAACTGAAGTGCGATATATGCCAAGGCAGTCAACGATCGCAGGATCGGATCAGAGGTGCATGACACTCGGCTCACAGCAGAACCTGAGCTGAGGGTCATTGGCATATCACATTGCATGGAAGTGGAACTCCGGCCTAAAATTACCTCTATATACATACAATTGTATGGGATATAAAATGCTGATGACAGGTTCTTTTTAAGACTTTAACACATTCCTCCCATAGATTCCAATGATGTTAGTTTTATCTGTGAACATAATTTTTTCCCTTCCAGTAAGACTGCAAACTGTAGGTATTGTCCATTGCAATACATTCCCTGGACTCCTGAGCTCTGAAAAATAGTGAGCTGGACTCTTAGATGCTTCATTTTCATGCAGGGCACAAGCAATGTGTGGGGTTAACTGTTGGATAATGAAAGTGAATTCAGCAATACATACTACAGTATATAACTGGACACTATCTGAACTAGATATTATATAACCTGCAGTCATTCTCTTTAACATGTCTCCTGCATTTGACAGTAGGTTACAATTTAAAGAAAGTGTGACTGCTGGCTCAGACTACACAAGGTTTATTTGTAGTCTGTTACTCTAAAGACACATACAGTTCTGGTCAAAAGACTGGTCACACTTGTCATACAGGCATGGCTTGGGACCTCATGCTGAGCAGACACACTTAGGTGAGGCTCCTGCTCTCCAGCCTAAATCTACAGGAATCTGGCCTGATCCTGGGCCAGAATTCTCATCAAATCAACTAGATCCACTTGGATTACACCTCTGAACCCTTTTGGATCCCTTTGGATTATTTCCAGCTTCATTTCCCTCTGGATTACCGAGTTTGGAACCCCCCATGTGGAATACAACGCTGGATCTCGCTCCTATGTGACCCTGGAGGGATCTTCAGGACCTGACTCTTTATTCAAACTATTTGATTCCTATTTTACACCTGGATCGGACCTCCGGGGCCCAGAGGAGCAGGTAAGCAAGCAATCTCGGTTTCCCGCCATTACTGCTGCTCCCTGGGGCCTGACCGGAGGGGGTTGCCCTGGTAACCGTCCCTGGTCTGTATCTGCACATGTTCTGCCTGCCCTTGTCTGTTCCGGGGCGCCCCTGCAAAGCTGTACACCTCCATCATACCCCTTAATTGCAGCAGAGGCGGCGGCACACTCCCCCTTGCCTCAGCTGTGGACCCTGCACCCTCCAAGACTGGCGCTGTGGGTGGGGCTATACCGAAGCCTGAGCACCCGGTGCCTGTTCCCTGCATTTGAGACTCTGCCTTTCGGCGGCGCGGGTTGCGGTGAGTGCCCTGAGCTGAACTGCTCCGAGGATCTCTGTGCCTCTGGAGCTCCCCCCCCTCCCATCTGCAGCACTGCTGCGACTTTCACTGTGACAGTGGCTCATCATTCACAGTGCAGCGCATTGGGACAGGGATACCCACCTCCCATCTGCACCCAGCCCCTTCCTTCCTGTACCACAAAACAGCCAGAGAAGACCCACTGTTCCTACCACGACTCACCTAGTTTAAGCTCTGGAGCCTACCTAGTACTGTACACCCAACTGGACGACATCTAGAGTCTGTCCATCTGACATCCCGGTCGATGGGGTCCAACCAGTGAGATACTTCCCTGAGACCCCTCTTCATCTGAACCCCAGCATCACCTTCTGTGACTTGGGTCAATTACTAAACCTCTCATTCTTTGGAGCTTGGGAGGAGTTGGGTATCCACGTGGACCTGGGGAAAATGGCTAAAACTATTAAGGCCGTGTACTCTAGCTCGTCTTGTGCCACCCTCCACGAGTCTTACTATAAGGTCCTCTCACGATGGTACTATACCCCTATCAAACTATATCATATGAACCCCAATCACGACCCATCTTGCTGGAGAGGCTGTGGAAACCTGGGAACCCTCTCACATATTTTCTGGCACTGTCCCATCCTGACCAATTATTGGAGAGATGTCAAATCTCTGATTACAAATGTCACTGGGATTCAAATAAACTTCACCCCAGAATTAATATTATTACTGATAGGCACAGAGGACCTCCCTCACCACATACGCTTCTTAACATCCCACATTATTTTGACTGCTAGAGTCCTGATAGCCTCGAGGTGGAACAAACCAGAACCTCCCACAGTGGATGACCTGATTGAAAGAGTGTCGTCTCACTGTACTTTCGAGTACAACTTCGCTATACGCGCAAACAGGTTCCCAAAATTCCTAGGGCGTTGGGAGACATGGTTGACAACTTTTTCCTCATCCCTCCTGCAATAGGCCGCCGACGTAAAAATTTGATGATTTGACTTTATCTTCCCCACAATGCTTTGAAGCTTGCATTACGATTTGCGACAAAATGCACAGAGTGTGTTCGGACTATTCAGTATTCAGATATTCATTTGTACCTTTCCAATTTTCTCTTATTATACAAGCGCTGTATTTGAATTTGTATTTCTACTTACGACTTGTACCGTTCATGTTATTTGTTAGTTTGTTTACTTGTAATGTTTATTACCCTTCCCCTCCCTCCCGTCCCCCTCCCTCTTTATTTATGTATCTAATCCCCTCCCCCCTCCCTTGAAATTTCAATAAAGATATTTGGACAACACTTGTCATACAATGGTTTTAGGTAAGTGGATATTCTTACTGTATCATAAATTAAGGAATGATATTCTGAAACAAGATGTATTGAAGACTGTACTGAAGGTCATGTGTGCACGTGGATTTTCAACAAGGTATTGAACCAAGGAAAATGGAGTTTGGACTTTCTTCTATTGATACATCTCTTTGCCTGCTCAGGCTGTTGTGCATCCAGGATGCAAGCGATGCAGGTATGCTGAGCTGTCATTTTCTATGTTTGGAAATTTGTATTATGGTTTAATTTTTAGTGCAAACCACAATGTCTTTGTGAGACGCAGACAATCTAAATTGATCATTTCTACAAGTTTGGTGACCACAATAAAATATGGAGGGGAAGATGTAGGGTTGCTTTGATAGTCACACTGTTTGTGTGCCTTGAATTTGATATGAATCATGGCTACCTCAGAATTCTGCAACAACATGCCATCTTATTGGGTTTGTACTTAGACCATTATTTGTGCATTGGAGAGAGCAAGGAGTCAAAATACATCTTGTAACGAGTCTATTAAGGTTGACAGACAGTCCTGTGGTGTATGGCTGAAGAAGATTGCAGTGTTTGGCTACATAAACTGCTCCCTGACATTCTATTCTTTCTACTGTGGTGTAAATGGTATCCTTTGTATCATCTCTACTTGGGGTTAATAAGTTTCCTTTTAGGACCTTGCATATCCTCACTTTTCAGCTTTTAACCATCATCTCTTCCCCTTGTGGCCTTTAAATACTCATACTTCACCTTGGTGTTTGCTAGTAATAGCGTTATATTCCTATTGAGGCCTTAGATGCAAGCAGTCGGCTTGTATTTATCTGAAGAACCTTTGTTGTTTGTTGCTATACCTCTCCCCAAATGTTCCTGGAAATAGGTTTTTGTGCACTTTCCCTGTGTGAGCCCCCTTTGTGTTCTTTAGTACTTAGTGGCGTTGACTAAGCGCTCATCCCATCCGTTCCCTACCTAGGGACCAGGTCAGGGTCTGCCAGGACCTTGTATCCTGCATAAATGCGGAACCTAACTTATGTGGTCAGGGGAGCTATGGGCCAGTGGAAGGTTTGGTTAGGGGTCATCATCTCCCTCTTCCCTAGACTCAGGGATTCCATTCTCTTCCCTGTGGTCATATGCAAAGTACTTCCTTATGCCTAGTGTGACACATTTTCAGGCTATTTAAGAGCTATGTGGCCAAAAGAGGGAGTGATGGAGTGCTGCATCAGATGACATGACCTACACAATTCCCTGACCTCAACTCAATAGAAATGGTTTGGGATGAGTTGGATGCAGGGGGAAGTTAAAGCTGCCAACAAGTGCTCAGCACCTGTATGAACACTGTCAAGACTGCTGGATGCCATTTAGGACAAGTCTACTCAGCATGTCACATACACACAGGCATCTTTTTCATAAAGGATAGAGGTAATCATGACAGTGCACATTGCAAACTGGAACGGTTTCGTAGTCTGAAGTCGCAAACAGTGACTGCAGACTTTTCTTCTTTAATTGTTGTAGCCGGTAACATAATCTTTTCTACATCCTGGAACTATTTGCTACATGGCACAACAGTTCTGTTTGCAGTTCCATATACTCTACAAGTGAAGCATCTGTATGAACATAGCAGAAGTAACACATACAGTTTCTACTTTTTCATATATCAACTACCAGAATGGATATAGTTAACATAAGTAAGTGAAATAAAGAAGTAGTTATGGTTATCTTTAAGTCAAAACCTACCAAAACCGAAGGATAAGAATCAGCAATATTTTAGTAGTCTACAAGACAATCTAAAAACATACAGTTTATATTTACAGGTGAAACTCTGCTCCAAAGGACTTAGCGGGAGACAACTCAAATTCTCGCGATTTAACTTCCACAATGCCGTGGTTAAAAGCAGCAGTGGCATCTACGCTTTTGAACAGAGGATGGAGGCTTCTTCTGCATAACTATCTTTGTCGTTTACCTCATTAGCAACCTGTTGGCGCTCCTGCAGAATACAGATGGATTACCATGAAAGCTGTGGGCCTAATACATCCTTGACACCTGCTATAAGTCCCTGCCGGAGACCGTTTTATATTCACAAACATAATATCTTGCAATACCTTGCAATACCAGAATATTTCAGTTTTGATATTAGTTAAACAATTGCATAGCTAAGTTCATTAGTCAAAAAAGTGAAAAAAAAAAAAATCAACATACTACAGATATTAAAAAACAACTTAATCCAAGAAAATAATGCAACCCTCACCCCCCCAAACAATCTATTTGTCCTTAGAAAAAAGCTTTATCATGAAAAAAAATGCTAAATTAAAAATAAAACCATAATTACCTTTACAGCGATGTCAGCAGTCTGAAGTTTGTGGAGTTACAAGGCTACATACACACGATCAGTATTTGCAGAGTTATGGACAAAGCGTGTTTGCGCTATGTCCATAATGCTGTGTTGTGCAGTACAAGCACAGCGGATTGGATTTATAGAAATCCAATGGCCACTACGCTTCTTTACTCTGCAGCTTGTCCGCAGCATGTTATTTATTAAGTCGGATGCGATCTTGGTGGGTGAATAATTTTTTCCAAATGCACAATTGTGATC
This sequence comes from Allobates femoralis, assembly GCA_033576535.1. Classification (NCBI taxonomy): domain Eukaryota; kingdom Metazoa; phylum Chordata; class Amphibia; order Anura; family Aromobatidae; genus Allobates; species Allobates femoralis. The sequence goes on from JARQOC010000003.1 coordinate 557,683,628, forward strand.
CGAAAGGCCTAAGGGTACCGTTACACGACGCAATATTGCATGCAATTTCACTGGCAATTTGCTGGTTGCAGTGAAATCATGGACACATTGTTACATTTGTACACAGCAACAAGATAGAACAATATGTCCATGATTTCACTGCAACCAGCAAATTGCCAGTGAAATTGCCTAGCAATATTGTGTCGTGTAACGGTACCCTAAGAGTCTGTGGAATTGACTGGATTTATATAAGTACACGTGGTGGGGACATAAAACGTAAGCTCCTTCAGAAAGAAATGTGATGGATGGTGTCTTTGGACACCGTTTCGCCAAAAGGTCTAAATGAGGCAATCAGCTTTAAGTCCTTTCTATAAAGGTTTTGTATATTAGTGATATCTATCTATATTTTATATTTACTTTGTCCTCTTTTCTCCACTTTTTAGTATAACTTTCTATATACTTATGACCTCCATCTGTCATATTGGATCAGCATTACCAGATTTGGATGAAACAGTTTTGTGAAATGAAGATGACCAGCCTCCACCATATTACGTGAACAACTATGGAGAAGATACTAATTTTGACAATGCCCTAACAAAATCATCAATGAAGAATAACCATATAGTATTATAGTATTAAGACTCAGATCTTTTTATATCTAGACCTTACATGGACAATAATTTCCTCTTCTATGGACCTTGCAATTTATAGATTGTTATGCAAATTCTTTATTTTACAATTGTAAGGTTGCTCCTACTGCCGTATATTTAGGGATAGAAGCTAATCCATTCATCCATTCAAGTTTTTACATCTTTCCCTTTATACTGCACTTAATTGTTAGTTGAGGATTTGCCCTCCAAGTTGTACACTTATTTTGCTCTTGTGCGTGCTCCCGCACGTGCGCTCCTCTGCCCTGTGCCTGGGAGTCAGGCTTCCTTGCGGTGGGGATGTGGGGAATGAGGCCGCACCTCCTTCCTCACATGACTCGCCGCTGGATTGCTCGGCTTCCGGGTCATGTGGGTAGAGGATCACGTGGGGTATGCGCCGATGTTAGAGCGGGTTGGCATGGTAACCCGCCATACTTCCGCTCATACAGCGGATATATGGGGACTCACTCATGTGATCCAATGATCACATGAACACCAGGAGGCAGGGAGTCCATTTAATGCGATGGTAGGCAAAACAACTAGCTATGGAACTACCGATACCGATTTCCGGATATTTAATCTTGTGTCCTTTTGATTACTGGGGAGGGGGGGTACAACTACCTAACTAGGGGGTTGTTATGACAATAGGCTTGCCACACTGTTAGTATGAATTTTGGGTATTTAATCATGTGATCTAACTGGGAGGTTGTCATGACAACAGGCTATGCTATCCCTGGTAGACCGGATTTATGGGTATTTAATCATGTGATTCCCTGATCATTTGACCACTGGGGTGGGCTCAGAATTGTGATCACTATTAGGCCACTCAGGTGTTTAGAATTTGTAATTAATACAGACCTACGGAGAGACAGGGCTGGGTATATAAGGAGTTCAGTTTGTAGCAAAGCCACGCCTCCTGACGAAGTCGACTTGGACAAAACATACATCGAGGTCATTTTGGCCGTGCGTCTCCATGTCTAGGTCCTACTCAAGGTAAATCATGAGCTATATATTTGTAAGCAGTGACTTCTGTTGTTTAGGGCAGATCGCAATTGGTTTGTAGATCTCTCTTTAGCAGCTGCAGCCAGGTTGCCTACCACCAGGGTTGGTGCACTCCTTGTATTACAGGCATATGCCAAAATATTGTCCAGTACAGACCAAGCTACCTTTAGGGTGCATAATATATATCAGGTCTATTATTATAGTCTGCTGTTGGGGACTTTACAATCATTATTTGAATAATTGGGATTCTAGATCCGTGCAGACGCATGTTTTGTCCTCTCTCCTTTATTGGTAAAAAACATATGTGCCATCTTTTTTCTTGTTTTTCCCAAAGAGTTCTGTATTATTTTATTGAGACCCATTGTTTTCTATATCATATTTAATAAAGCATATAATTATTTTCTAAAAACTATTATTGTGGATGGTGTTTTGTAGTGAGAGTGTTATCCACACTTTCATAGTTTTTGGTAGTCATAACGAGTCATTTTTAATACTTGCATATTCATCTGAATAGCAAGTCTAATGTTAATCAATTAGTGTTAGGCTCTGCCCACACACATCCGGTTAGAAAATGAGTCTTTCCGGAACATGGCGGGAGGGTGTGCTTTTTAACATTTCTACTGTATAAAACACCTTGCAGAGCCCCCCAGAGAGATCCTAACATCCAATCTGCTCTCACTGCGGTGCCAGCTCACTTTGTTTACTGAAGGGAGCTTTCAATTTATGTCAGACCAATAATGATCGACACATCACTCATGAGCACCAGCGATACTCGCCGAGTAGCAAATATGGTGAATACTGTACTATTCGTGTGAATAGTAACAATTATAATAACTCATCACTAGTCTCAACATGGTGACTTTTGTAAGTAGCCCCACATAGAAGAATAGATCTGAATGAGGGTAAGGTCTTGGTAACCGTAGGAGCTGAATCTGGCTTGCGACCCTATTTCAGAGTCGGATGTGGCTCTCAATGTCGGAAAGGTTGGGAACCTCTGACCTAAGGCTATGTTGTAACCTGACATCATATATGTATAGAGTTTTTTTCGTGACGCATTGTACTTTATGTTCATGGTAAATTTAGGTCGATTTGATTTGCATTTATTTATAATATCTGAAATTTTGCTAACATTTAGAAAAATTCTCTATTTTCAAGCTCTGAATTTTTAAGACCTGAAAACAGATAATCATGCTGTACAAAATAGCTAAAAAAAACATTTACCACACATTTAGTTTACATCACCATTATTTTTGAAACAGCTTTTTCATTTTTGTTAGTTTATGATAAAGGTTAATAGTGTACCAGTAATTTATCATTTTTTCACTTATGATGTGAAATTTAAAGATCTATGTCAGAAAACCTTTAATCAAAACTCCATTTTAAATCCTACGCCCCTTAAAGAGGACCTGTCACCAAACCAGGCATGGTGATCTAATTACAGCACTGAATGCAGCATGTCTGCTGCATCCAGGCAAGGGGTCCCCCAGCCCTTGAGCCCCCTGTACCCCGAGTAAATACACTTAGAAAACTTACATCCTGCAGCCAGAAAGGAGGTGGCTAGAGGCTGGAGCTGAAGGGCAGATTCACACCCCCTGCATGTTTAATCTGCCCACCACTGCCAATCATTGTCTCGCTCTTCCGCAGTATAACACAGAGTTTAGTTTTAGAAATGACCGCTTAGCCCCGCCCCCTGCGGCGACGTCACCGCTTATACCCGCCTTACTCTATGGTTAACATAGAGCAGGGCAGGTATAAGCGGTGATGTCACTGCAGGAGGTGGGGCGGCCGGCCTCCTGCTCTGACATCACCACCTTTCCCCGCCCTGCTCTATGTTAACCATAGAGCAGGGCGGGTATAAGCAGTGATGTCACCACAGGGAGCGGGGCTAAGCGGCCATTTCTAAAGTAAACTATGTGTTATATTTCTCCATGAACATATTGCTTTAGGTCCAAACTTTTCATTTCCACAAAAGATTAAAGAGATTATGGATTATAGAATTTATTGTACAGCATTTGACATTAAGGCTATGTTCGCACGTTGAGTATTTGGTTGCAGAAATGTCTGCACCAAATCTGCATCTCCTGGAAGAAAACGCACCAGAAACGCAATGTGTACTTAAAACATTTTTGGCATGCAATTTTCATGCATTTGGGGTGGGAAAATGCTGCAAAAACACTACAATAATTGACTTGCTGGAGATTTATTTCTTCAGCAAATCTGCAAGGGAAAAAAGCAACATATGCATACAAATCTCATTGACTTTGCTGGCATAAGGCATTGTGCAACAAAACTCATTGCCTGCGCAACCGAGGAGGAAGCCAGAAGAAGACGGAAGACGCTGGAAGAAGACGGAGGATCGCGATGGCGGCGGGACAGCGGCAGCGGAGGGATAAGTATACTAATCTCTTCCTTTACAGGATTGCGGCAGGGGGGGCCTGTATATACCTGCGGGGCTGCTGTATACTACCACTAGGGCTGTATATACCTGTGGGGCTGCTAGATACTACCACTGGGGCTGTATATACCTGTGGGGCTGCTGTATACTACCACTGGGGCTGTACATACCTGTGGGGCTGCTGTATACTACCACTGGGGCTGTATATACCTGTGGGGCTGCTGTATACTACCACTGGGGCTGTATATACCTGTGGGGCTGCTGTATACTACCACTGGGGCTGCATATACCTGTGGGGCTGCTAGATACTACCACTGGGGCTGTATATACCTGTGGGGCTGCTAGATACTACCACTGGGGCTGTATATACCTGTGGGGCTGCTGTATACTACCACTGGGGCTGTATATACCTGTGGGGCTGCTGTATACTACCACTGGGGCTGTATATACCTGTGGGGCTGCTAGATACTACCACTGGGGCTGTATATACCTGTGGGGCTGCTGTATACTACCACTGGGGCTGTATATACCTCTGGGGCTGCTGTATACTACCTCTCGGGCTGCTGTATACTACCACTGGGGCTGCTATATATACCTGTGGGGCTGCTGTATACTAACTACTGGGGCTGCTGCTGTATATACCACTGGGGCTGCTGCTGTATACTACCACTTGGGCTGCTGTATATACCTCTGGGGCTGCTGTATACTAACTACTGGGCTGATGCTGTATATACCACTGGGGCTGCTGCTGTATACTAGCACTGGGGCTGCTGTATATACCTCTGGGGCTGCTGTATACCACACTGCTGAGGGCTGTATACCTGTGCTGGGGTCCACCCTCGGCTTATACACGAGTCAATAGGTTTTCCCAGGTTTTGGGGCAAAAGTAGGGGGGTTGGCTTATACACGGGTCGGCTTATATACGAGTATATACGGGTATATGCTTGTTATTTTTCCACTGGCAAAGGAATGTGAGGACTTGGCTTTTGCTGCCTGAAATAAAGCTTTGAGTAATATATATGGTAAGTCTTATATACTGTACATACATTTTAAGATTTTATATCCTGATCACTGGCTCACAGGCTCAATGTATTGCGGCCATGCAGCCATCAGCTTCCCACGATAGTGTCCACTTTCATTGACAGCTCATTCCTCGCGGACAAGGTTCTCTCTCTCCTGTATCTGTACGACTTGATTGTCCATATGTATTGTACTTGTCCTCGTTTGCCCTTTCCATATGTAAAGTGCCATGGAATCTAATGGCGCTATATAAATAAATAATAATAATTCTTTACCTTATGCACTGCACAGCCAACTATCAATGAAAGTGCTGGGCCGTGGTTACTATGGTGAGTGGTGCAGCGAGTGGTGATGTGTTGGCTCCATGTTTGCCTCCATGACTGGAAGCTAGTAGCTCCCAAGAGGAAATAACTATATTTTCTCCTGGTAGTCACACTTTCAAGAAGGTGGAGAAGGTAGCATTGTGACACTATTCACCTGCCACACATCTGCAGGTAAATAGTGTTCTGTAAGGTGACAAGTTCCCGGTAAAGTGCTCCTTGTGGTCTACTCAATAGATCTATGGTGAGAGGAGGAGTCCTAGATAATTGATCATTTTTCTGTCTCCTGAAACTAACAATGCATGCAAGCAAACATGAGAAAAAGTCACTAAAATCGTCTTAGGGACTGTCAGATGTATAGATGTCTATTCAGATATTGTGGGTGAGGTGCACTTGTATCAAAAACCAACAGTTGAAAATCTACATATTGTTTTTATTTATATTTCTCAGTACCATCCACATTGGGGTTCAATCTAAATTACCTGCCAGTATCATACTTTCCACAGGATGGAAAACCCACACAAACATGGAGAGATGATACAAAGTCCTTCTAGGAGTCATCCTTGGTGGGATATGAGCCCACGACCCCAGCACTACAAGGGAAGAGATCTACCCATTGGATACTGGAATCACTCCTACTTGGGAAAGTAGATTATAATTTAAATTTATACTCGATGTCTACTCTAGTAAAGTTATGGAAGAATATTAATCCTCAATACCTACATTTTTTACTGTCTGACATCTCTATTCAAACTATGAAAGCACTTATGCCAGACTTGTGCCTGGGAAAATGGGAAAAAATGGGTATATGTAGACTAGGTCTCTTGTTTGAATCATCCCGACTCAGACCCTTCATCCCCCTGCAGGAACAATTTGGTATCCGTAAGGGTGGCTTCACACCACGGCACAATCAGGTCCGGGCTGTCCAGGGTGAACCTGACAGCCCCAGACCCAATTTTGCCATAATATAGCCCTATGGAGCCATCTGTCCGGGAGGATCCGGGTGTATTCAGATTTTTAACCTGGACACAAAAATGCTGCTTGCAGCATTTTTATGTCCGGGGCGAAAAATCTGCCCAAATTGGATCCTCCCGGATCCGGGGCAATCATGCACTCCCTAAGATGGGAGTCTATGGCGCCAATCCGGAAGGATACGGGAAACGGACGCCGGCTGCGTTTCAACGTGAGCTACGCTGAACTTCAGCACTGGAGAGCTGTCGTCTGTGAAGTGGTTCAGCACCATTTTGCAGGGGACAGCTGCGCTCTGCTGCATCCGGCTACAAACAGGACCGGAGGGCATATTAACCCTCTGGTTCTGTTTGCAAATCGGGTCCGGGGCTGTCTGGTTCACCCCGGATAGCCCCAGACCTGATTGTGCCGTGGTGTGAAGCCAGTCTAAAGGGGGTGTCACACGCGTCAATATCGCCTGCACGATATCGGCTGCACGTGACGTTGCAGCGATATTGACGCGTGTGACATACTGCATCAACCAGCGATAAATCGCTGGTTGATGATCGCCAGGTTTCAGAACCAGCTCTGAAACCTGGCGATTGTCGCCCGGTGGACACGCAGCATCGCTGCGTGTGACACTGGGACTAGCGATATTCCAGCTCCCAGCGCCTGTCACAAGCGCTGGGAGCTGGTCTCCAAGGTACACTGCGGGTAACTAGGCAGCGCGCGCTGCCTAGATACCCGACTGTGTACCTTAGTTACCAGCCTCCTCCGCTCACCGGGTGAGCGGAGGAGGCTGGTAACTAAGGTACACGTCGGGTATCTAGGCAGCGCGCGCTGCCTAGATACCCGCAGTTTACCTTGGAGACCAGGCTGCTCCCGCTTCCAGCAGGCTGGCAGCGGGAGCAGGACATCGTGGAAACGATATTTAAATCGTTTCCACGATGTTTCTGGTCAATTGATCGCTGGTGAGTCTGTCTGTGTGACAGCTCACCAGCGATCAGCCGTCAATGTCGTCAGCGATCATCTCGCTGACGACATTGACGCGTGTGACACCCCCTTAAGACTTGCTTTTACCAATATCTACAAATTAGACACTTATTTACCTCTCGTTCCTTTGTGGTGGATGACCTCCCTAGAAATTCTGCAGGCAGGGGCAGACTTTTTGGTGCCTCAAACTCCCCAGTCAAAAGCCTTTCTTATATATACAAACTCATCACACGATACAGATAATCAATTAAAGTACCATTGCATAGTAAAATAGGAAAAAGCTTTATCATTTAATGCCTTATTGGATCAGTGGTGGGAGTCAACTAGATGGATTCTTAAGTCCTTTTCATGTATTAACCACTTGGAGCAAATCAAAAAGATCCAGTTAGACTGGTATATGAGCCCTTTGAAGATTGCATCTTTTTACCCCCAACTCTCATCTACTTGCTGAAAGGGATGCCAACTGATTTGGAATATTGGGCATATGTGGTGGTTCTGCCCTAAAGTCCAGACATTTTGAGTTGCAGTGGAAGATCTCATTAACTCTCTTATGGTACATTTACACGCGGCCACAGGAAGGTAGGAACAGGCAGGCATCGGACACAATTGTGCCTGTTGCCTTGGAAAGACCACGATGTGGCTGCGTGTAATTCAGGACTTTCCTTCCTTCAGGGAAGACACAGGAAGGAAAGTCCTGAATTACATGCAGCAATTATCATGGTCTTTTCAAGGCAACAGGCACAATTGTGTCCAATGCCTGCCTGCTCCTACCTTCCTGTGGCCGCGTGTAAATGTACCATTATGGGTATTAGTATAAAATTCTCGGGCCACCTAGCAGTGCTTAACATTGGCATAGATGACCTTCAATTTCCTGTAAGACCCTGTATTTCTCATATCCTTATTGCAGCTATACAATGTTTGGCCCTATGTTGGAAGAAGTCCAGGTTACCTACTTTGGCTGATTTGATAGACAAAATGAATACACATCACCAATACAAATCAATTCTTGCTTCTAGTCTTCCACATAGAACCAATATTGATAAGAATTGGGCCTTGTGGAGTGCTTCACATTGGGCCTTCTTATCTAATATTCCTGAAATTCAGTTTTTGTATCTGGATACCTGTTAAACGTAGTATGCATACTTAGTTTTCTAACTTCTCTTATGGCGTCATGTTTATTGGTTAGACCATTTTTCTTTGGCAAACTGCTCCAGGTCCCTGATATTTGAAGGGTGCCTTCTCCAAACTGCCATTTTTAGATCTCTCCACAGATGTTCTATGGGATTCAGGTCTGGACTCATTGCTGGCCACCTTAGAAGTCTCCAGTGCTTTCTCTCAAACCATTTTCTAGTGCTTTTTGAAGTGTGTTTTGGGTCATTGTCCTGCTGGAAGACCCATGACCTCTGAGGGAGACCCAGCTTTCTCACACTGGGCCCTACATTATGCTGCAAAATTTGTTGGTAGTCTTCAGACTTCATAATGCCATGCACACAGTCAAGCAGTCCAGTGCCAGTGGCAGCAAAGCAACCCCAAAACATCAGGGAACCTCCGCCATGTTTGACTGTAGGGACGTGTTCTTTTCTTTGAATGCCTCTTTTTTTCTCCTGTAAACTCTATGTTGATGCCTTTGCCCAAAAAAAGAAAACATTCTTCCAAAACGTTTTAGGCTTTCTCAGGTACGTTTTGGCAAACTCCAGTAGGCTTCTTTATCTCTCGGGGTAAGAAGTGGGGTCTTCCTGGGTCTCCTACCATACAGTCCCTTTTCATTCAGACACCGACGGATAGTACGGGTTGACACTGTTGTACCCTCGCACTGCAGGGCAGCTTGAACTTGTTTGGATGTTAGTCAAGGTTCTTTATCCACCATCTGCAAAATCTTGCATTGAAATCTCTTGTCAATTTTTCTTTTCCGTCCACATCTAGGGAGATTAGCCACAGTGCCATGGGCTTTAAACTTCTTGATGACACTACGCACGGTAGACACAGGAACATTCAGGTCTTTGGAGATGGACTTGTAGCCTTGAGATTGCTCATGCTTCCTCAAAATTTGGTTTCTCAAGTCCTCAGACAGTTCATTGGTCTTCTTTCTTTTCTCCATGCTCAATGTGGTACACACAAGGTCACAGGACAGAGGTTGAGTCAACTTTAATCCATGTCAACTGGCTGCAAGTGGGATTTAGTTATTGCCAACACCTTTTAGGCGCCACAGGTAAGTTACAGGTGCTGTTAATTACACAAATTAGAAAAGCATCACATGATTTTTCTAACAGTGCCAATACTTTTGTCCACCCCCTTTTTTATGTTCGGTGTGGAACTATATCCAGTTTGGCTTTAGGACAATTCTTTTTGTGTTTTTTTTCATAGAAGACAAATTAAATGAAGATAATAATACCAAAGAATTTGTGATTGCAATCATTTTCAGGAAGAAACTGAGTATTATCTGAAAGAATTGCAGGGGTGTCAATACTTTTGACCAACACTGTATATATATATATATATATATATATATATATATATATATATATATATATATATTCACAGCCCAGTACAGACTCCAAATAAGATATATAGCCCAATACAGCCTCCAGGTAATATATGTAGCCACTTAGTTCATAAATACTGTTATACACTGGAGCCAGCGAATATATAGTTATTTATATCTATATATGCAGGTGTGCTGCTGCTAAGAGCCTGGGTGGTGCCCCGTATTTTTCACCCCTTTTATTTCTTCAAATTATACAGTGATTTATGTATTTAGGCTCTGCGCTAGACTCTCATAACCAATGGCAAAGTGTCATTAACCGAAGACACTTAAGGATATACACGCCTTCACAACATACAAGCTCAACATGCTCACAGGTATTAATACCAGCTATAGTACACAGGCACCAATACTCAGGATTGATTGTTTACATTCTGATTGAGTATTATATATTTTTTAGGAGCACAAGGATCCTATAACCACCTAAGCCCTAGTGATCAAGAGGCACACTAGCAGGAGCCCCACATTTCTACAGAACTAGATATTTTAACCAATAGAGAACCAATATTGATAACTCCTGACACATCCTTTATCCTTTTTATCCTAATTTTAATTATCATTTTTACTTTGTGTAAACACTAGTAATATTATTAAATGTATGTGATTTTTTGATAATCAATTGGAAGGATCTCAATTTATTATATTAACCATATCTCAGAATACTTTTGCCATTGGTTATGAGTGTCTATCGCTGAGCCTAAATACATAAATCACAATATATATAGCCACCCCCCGTTCCATAATGCTCTCCCCCATATGCGTTCCCCCTTCTCGATAGTGCTTCTCCCGCTATTTGGCCCCATTCATGTAGCTTCTTCTCCCATGTGGCCCTCATTCATGCAGCTTCTCCCCCCATGTGGCCTCCCCATTTGTGCAGTTTCTCCCCCATGTGACCCTCCATTCATGCAGCTTCTCCTCCCATGTGGTCCCCCCATCCATGCAGTTTCTCCTCCCATGTGGCCCCCCCATTCATGTAGCTTCTTCCCCCATGTGGCCCCCCGATTCATGCATCTTATCCCCCCAGGTGCCCAGCCAAATCATGCTGCTGCTCTCTAGTCTCTAGCTCTCTAGCAATTTTACCTGGAGCAGGAGGATTCCATTCTGTGTCTCACAGCACTGCAGTGTTGTCACTTCCGGGTCAGGCAGAGCTCAAGATGAGCTTCAGCCTCCACGGACATGGAACCTGGAAATTACAGCGCGATCAATGCAGCGTCCCAGTACTCAATGGATACTGGGACGTTGTCTCCGCCACCCCACCTTCTGCCCCGCCACATCCACCCCCGAGACCCGCCGCCTTGCTTGCGTCGGCTTCACATGGCTAATTTGTATAGCATCCAAATTAGCCATGTGAACAGCTAACAGTGCTGGACCTTGGGGGGCCCCTCCTGTTCGGGGCCCCGATGCAATGCTCCGACTGCACATGCAATATGTCCCGCCCTGCTTCTCCCACCCCTCCCTACATGATGCTAAAGTAACTGTATTGTATACTAATGCATCAACCTAAGTGCCCAAATAATTGTTAAGGGAGCAGTGCTAACCACTGAGCTACCGTGTTGCTACCTGTAAAAACTGCAACTGCAAGGAAAACCTTTACAAAACTGGATGTGGATTCAGGTGTAGTTCTGATGTGTTTTTAATCAGACTTTGCCCTTAGCACTCACTATTACCATCTTCATGAGTAAAAACTTGTTTTGTCCTACCGTACATTTTTGCTAAATTTGAATACAAGAAATATAAAACACCAATTTATTTCTTACAATACCTGGTCATTTAATGGTATCCCTTGGGACATCTTCTCTTTATTTTCCACAGGATGATAATCATCTGCATCATAAAATTTACATCCCAACTGCAATGAAATGTGTAACATTATGAAAATAATCTAAGTGGAGCGGTTCATGTAGATACAGAACATTTTTTATGTGAATCTAGCGCATTTCAGATCAGTTTGATGCAGTTTTTTGTCCGTTCATTAGTCCTGCTGCTTAACTGAAGGAGCGTTAGACATATCACTGACATCGTTACAGCAGTTTTATATTGTAAAAGCTAATCGCTCTAGAACCGTTAGGCTTTGCTATCACGTAATGAAAGTGCAGCTCAATAAGCAATAAAAAATGCTATGGAATGTAGTGTTTTTGGTGCGTTCCCCCATTCCATACAGACTTTAGTGAAAACGTTAAAAATTCCATGTAAAATCATAATTTTGCAATTTCAAATATGGCACTCCGTGTTTCTGTACTAAAAATGCACTGAATACTCTACACATCAAAAACGCATGAACAACAGTGAAATTGCAGGAAGGAAAGACAGCAAAATAGCAATGACCTGGATGAATGAAGAGGAGGAATTGTGGCGCCCCACCGGTCTGGTCCCAACAAAAGGATACTGCACTCACTGAACGGATGTGGTGTCCTAGTCCTAAAGGAAATGGGATGGTGAACCTATGCCTCCAATAAACACACCCACACACCCTAGGACTGAGGGGACCATGGGCAAATCCGGGGAAGGGCCCAGTCAAAAAGGGGACAAGGGAAGAACAGACGGTGGGGAGATAGTTAGTAGTGAGTTACTAGTTAGTTAGGCAGGGTGTAAGAACAGCCTGGGCACCCATATCTGGGACTAAAATAGTCGGACCACCGAACCGGAGGCCACGCAATCTCTAGGAGTGGTGGCCGAAACCCGACGCACCAGCTGAGAAGGTAGCTGAACGTCATGAGACAGGTACCAGTATCCCGACAGGACCCGTGGCTGCTAGATCGGGACACTGCGTGCGGAGACGCTGACAGTAGAGGCGAAGAAGTAGCGCTGTGAGTGTGGACAGGCCAGACTGGACTTGTTAGAGAGAAGCGCCCGGTGGCCAACTGCAACTGAAGTGAGTAAACCGGGTACAGAATTCCAATGCTGTATGAGACTGTGTTATTCTACACCTGCGGAGCTGCCGACTGTCGCAGTACACAAGAAACGAAGGCCCAGCGTAATCACGGCCTTACACACTCTTTCATATAAACAAATCTGCCCCGGCGACGACATCAGGCTGCCATACCAACAACCTCGGAGGTCCGACCCACAGCGTCAGTCCATGCTGACCAAGTATCGTAGGTGGCATCACAAACATTTCTTTAAACTTTATTCCCATCCAACATCTCGGGGTCACCGAGGCCGGGTCTCGACCTATGTGACACCCCGGCAAATCTGTTAGCCTGGTTCTGAGTACCCCATGGCCCCTGGGTTGAGAGAGTCAGAATTGTTGCTGCTTATTTTGCTTCCATACCTGTGATAACCTGGCAGAAAAAAAATGAAGCATTGCCGCTATGTGTGAACCTTAAGGGCCTGTTACACGCTATGATATCGTTAACAATATCGTTGAAACGTCACAGGTTTTCAGTCGTTTAAACAACGTCGTAATGACGTCGTTGCATGTGACACGTCGATTCAACCAACGATAAGTCGGCTGATTGTTCATCGGAGGTTTTTGAACCGGACCTAAAACCAGACGATGTTCGTCCGTCCAACCTGCAGCATCGATGTGTGTGACACCCTGATAACAATGTCGTTGATGACTTCGCCTATTCAGAACTAAAAAACGTAGGTGATCAAATGACCACAAGTATCGTTCGCTTGTCGAGGAATCATTGCTGCATCGTAAAAGATATCTGTACATGTGACATTTCACTAGCGATCATTGAATGACGTTCAAGCGATCTAGGTCAAGTCGGATCGTTACTCGGCTTGTTCGACCATTGAAACTTGTAACAGGGCCTTTAGTCTGTGAGCATTTGCCAATATGGCAGGCTTGTATGAGCTAGTATTACTGCTCTCATGGCAGTTCATGCCAGTGAAATATGCTATGTAAATACTTTTGATATAAAACATGTCTAAATCAAATAACCAAAGACTATTGTGTGTGTGTGCCTGCTTCTCCACCGCCGCCTGCAGAGTTGACAGCAGGACCGCTACTACTACTCCCCTCATCCATCCCCGCTGCCCTGAGGTAAAGCTCCACCTGTGGAGAGCTGTACTACTCTGAGCTGCACATCCATCACCTCAGCGGCCGGCCACAGCGCTGGTATCTAAATTACTAGGTACCACAGGTGGCGTCACAATACCATTCCTTCCCCCTCCATCATCAGCCTCACCCCCATCACCTATCACTGAGGGTCCAGGACACGGAACCGGGAACCGACCAGCCGTGATTCCCCATCGAAGCAACCGTCTATCCCGGTATCCGAGTACCCCCTACCCTGTCGACCGACTCACACTTGCATCAGTTTTCGGCCCTACTAACTTTCAAAGTGGCTTTATGAACTTGCGGGTGCATTCAGTTCATTCTGTTTCTCCCTGATCCAGGTGTCATTGTTTTTTTCACTAATGGTGGGTTTACACACACCAATCATTGTATCCAATCTCTGAACCAATCTCTGGTTGCAGTGAAATCATGGACACATAGTTCCATTTTGTGGCTGTGTACAACATGGAGCAATCTGTCCATGATTTCACTGCAACCAGAGATTGGTTCAGAGATTGGATACAATGATTGGTGTGTGTAAACCCACCATGAGACCAAAAATGCATTTTGGTGCATTTTTGGTTTCCATGACATAATCCAAAAGCACCCGGATCAGGGGCACCATGGATTGAATCAGAATGTGCCCGACGGAAGCAGGATCCCAAGGACTCTGGATCTCGCTGGATCCAGACACCAGATCTTGATTTTTGAATTGTGGATGCCCAGAACACAGTTCTAAAAGACATTCCCCCTAGGAGGCTTTCCTTAGGCAATGGGTATCTAGTGGATTTTTGATGTTGCAGATTTTTTGCAGTATTAATGCACCGATTAGGTAAATTAGGTTAGGCTGGTTTCACACTACCATTTTTTGGCATCTATGTGATTCCAGTTTAACCTGGATGCGTCCGCATCAGTTTTTGGACCCGTTGACTTTCAATGGGAATGGATGAACTTGCAGGTAAATCGAGTTCTTCGTGTTTCCCCCAGATCCAGGTTTTTAAACTGTGGATGCCCAGAATGAAGTTCTAAATGGCACTTCCCCCAGGGGACGTGTCATTTTCCCCGAATCTGGTGCATTTTTTCACATGCATTTATATTACCGTCTTTACATACTTCATGTTATTAGGCTTCAACAAAACTTTATTGACAGTCATATGTGGTTACATGCTTTTTTGGTGCCTTTCTGCCGAGGAAACACACTAAAACCACTGTCTAATGCAATTCTATGGGGAAAGTCAGCACATAAAACTCAGTGTATTCACTAGAGAAAATGACATGTTGTGATTTCAAATGTAACTCAGGGCAGTTTACAATTAGTAAAAAAGAAGCACAGTGGACATGAGATTTCTATAAATCCGATCCACTTTGCTGGAACTGTGAGATGCAGCCTTTTTATTGTAAAAAAAGTTATTCTTTTTAATTTAGGACTTTTATTGCTTTATAGCTAGACACTTGAAAAAGGCACTACTTGTGGTGTGGGTTATTTTGCAGAGCAACAATAAAACATACCTGATCTGCCAGAAGGGATCCTACTTCTGTTCTGTGAAAAGACAGAAACATCAGAATATAACATATCCCAAAATATGTACGGTACTTTAGATTAAAGAAAAGGCAGGAAAAAGTTCACATCAGTTTCCATTGGCTGTTTTTTTTTTTGTTTTTTTTTTGTTGTGTTGTTTTAAACTGTGTTCAAACTTTCTTTTTGTGCATATTCAGGGTCAGAAACAGCTTCTGGTGTATATCCAGAACATGACCCTAGGGAGGGGTGCACGGCCTTTTCTGATTCAAGGGCCACATTGTCATTTTTACTTACTCCCAAAGCCCACAAGAAACCTTACCCAAATGGCAATCAGTTTAATCTACCGTATATAACACCAGCATATTGTGCAGCCTTTTACAATTAAGAGGGTAAGGTCTCATTCAGACATCAGTAATTTTCCTGGTATCCAAAAAAAAAAAAATTTTGACTTTTGTCTGTTACACGTCGCAACATTGCATGCAATTTCTCTGGCAACTTACTGGTTGCAGTGAAATCATGGACACATTGCTCCATTTGTACACGCAACAAAACAGAACAATGTGTCCATGATTACACTGCAACCAGTAAGTTGCAAGTGAAATTGCATGCAATGTTGCGACGTGTAGCAGTACCCTTTAGGATCAGATTTTCATTCGAAAACAGTTGCAAAGCTTCTTTTTTCCATTGCAATGTTAAAAATGGACTGTACATGAATGACACTGTGTAGTCAGTGATTTTTCATGACCACTACTGTTATTCTCCTTGGAGACATCCACATTTATCCGTATCGATAAATAGCATCGGACTGCACAATGCCTCCATACTAGTCTGAAGCACTTAGTACCGTACTTCGCACTGCATCATCACTAATTTGCTGTTCGATCGACACATTGTCATGTACACGCCCAATATATGTTCCATATCACTGCACCAATGAAGGAATGATCAGTGGACTGACGTACCCTAGCGCGCTAACTGAAAATTTTACCGCCTGATCAAACATGCTTGGAGTTGTACCTCTGCTTTGTGACGGCATAAGATACTGAGAGCGAAGTGTTCAAATCGCAAATCGAGATCTGAGCCCATCAAGATCTATGCGATGAACTGATGTCACGATTGTTTCATCGAGGTGTATACACAGATGAACATTCCAGCGACAGAGCCTAATGCTGGAGATGAGTAACTATGGTACACGTCGGTGTACAAAGCGATCCGACCATAACCGATTGTCAAGTTACCAGCGATCTCGCTGGTCCACATTGCTGTGTTAGGATCTGTCTGTGTGACATCTCACCAGCAGATGTGATGAATATTGTAAGCATGGGTGCACGTGATCGCTTCATATCGCATGCGATATTTACGTGTGAGGCCCTACAATAAATCAAAAGTCGCAAGAACTCAAAATCTTACAATTATGTTACCATCTGAGCCAATAAAAACTATGCCATTGCAGCACCTATGTGATTTGACTGCCACAAGTGGTATGTCCCTACATCGTAGTAGTGCCATGTCTGAAGTGAATGAGTTCCCAATGCATGCACACACTGCCTGATCTCTAACCAATGGGTTGAGCATTAAGACCTATCTTTTCTGGTTCAGTCAGTCTCTGATTGGGGGAACGGTTTGTAGTAGCTAGGAAGAGTGGAGCAGGAAGTTCTGTCAAGTAGTGACTCCTGCACAGGAATACAGGGAAGTTCAGGAGAGCTGTCTATGAATTCCATGTTCTAGTCATAGGTCCGAATTACAGGGCCCCCCGCCAGTGCGTACCACATGAAACAAGAGGGAGTATAGGACAGCTCAAATGCACATTGAAACCTATTAAAATCACTGAAGTCAGCAGGAAGCCAATTCTCTCATCCAGCAGGGTGGACTACAATTCCCATCCGGCTGCCCAGACTGCAAACTTGGTGGAAGTGTACTATTCTGGACTTGATGCAACATCTTTAGTGACATGGAAATCAAAAAGATTGTTCCTACTGTTTATTGGTCTGCTGCCCTGCACCCATCACACCTACTATTACCCCCATCATCATCACGCCTGGGAGTTAGCCCTGATTGGGAAGTGTTAAACATCTACACTGCTACACCACCTATCTCCCTGGCAGCATCTGCAGTGCTGGCCACCTACTGGCTAGAAATCCCAACTGGCGTTACAAACCTATTATTTTTCTTTTGTTTATTTTTCTCTCCTTTTTTAATGTGAGCCAGGGCTACAGCACTGGGTATAGCCACCGTGATTCTCACCACTGGCCCAGCTGCTGGGTACAACAGCCCTTTGTTCTCCACCCCATAACTGTCTGATAGGTGAGAGTCCTGGAATTAGAATCTGCATCTGCTGGGAGAATTGGGGTTCCCTCCTTCCCTTGGAAGAGGGATATTAATAAATGTAAACTTGAAGAAAGAAAACCAGGCACTGGGTCCTATCTTCGCGCAATTATACCATTATGTGGGTTTGTGACACACCCGATCAGTGTTGCTCAACTCAAGCACAAGTACAGTCAATTCAATCAGAAAAAGAAGCGGCACTCACCGAGTTGCAGGCATATGGATAATTTATTCAGTCCATATCTGGACCTGTTGGACCTGTTGAAGCTCTGACTGAGTGAAACAGTCGATTGTCATCCAGCTGTGCACCCCCTCCCTCCCTGCATGTGTAACCCAGATATGGACTGAATAAATTATCCATATGCCTGCAACTCGGTGAGTGCTGCTCCTTTTTCTGATTAATATTAATAAATGTGTCTCTCTCCATTAAAGGAAGGGAAAAGTGCGGTCAGGCGGAGTGCTGGACACACAGAAGAAGGCAAAAGGTTAATGTGGCGCCCCACTGGTCTGGACTCCACAAGGGGTACTGCACCCAAGCCAGGGTGTGGTATTTTTGTGGTCAGAAGACGGGGATGGTAGGTATGGGATCCCCACCAAACACCGAAACACATAGACCCTAGTTAGGGACGTGGGTGGACCCGCTGTAGGGAGGATCCAGTCCAAGGGAGGAGAATAGCGTAGAGAAGTGTGGTTGGGAGGCAGTATAAGGAAGAGAGCAGTTTGAGTGGGAAGTCGAGTCGAGTTAGGAGGAGAAGGAGAGACAGTAGTGCAGTGTGGAACTGAGAAGCAGGGGACTTGAGCAGAAAGAGGCTCGTCTCGGGAACGGAAAGGAAGGAACCCTAGAGGTACCGGTGGAGCAAGAGCGGCCCGTGCACCCGAATCCAGGACTGGTGATATGAGATATAGAGGGTTTGGTCTAGAAACAGGGACCGGACTAGAACGCTGCTTGGGAGTCCAGCACCCGAACTGCTGAACCGGAGACCACAAGCTTCAGAGGAGCTGTGGCTCACACCTGGCGCATCCCCCAAGAAGGCAGCCGTACGATGGACAGGGGACAGGTACCGATCGCCTGACAAAACCCGTGGCTGCCGTATCGAGGCGCTGAGGAACAGGAACAGAGAAAGGCAGAGAGAGGCACACCACTGAGGATCTCATACATGCTGCCCCAGTTTCCTAAGGACCACACAGGCCGGAGCGTATCTGCGAAACAGTATAACATCGTATGACCTGTTGAGAAGTACTGTGAGTAAACCCGGGTACAGAATTGCAGAACTGTGTGAGACTGTTTTATTCTGGCGGTAAAGCAACTGACAGTGAATTCCGGCCTTATCAAGTAAAACTGTACAACACCACCACTGCCCTGGGGACTCGCTCCACCTGTGGGGAGCCACTTCATCCCAGCTGCCCGTCCATCCTCCCCAGAGGTTCTGCAGCAGCGGCAGCAGCCCATAGCCATAAACCACAGGTGGCATCACAAATAATTTATCCCTTAAATCACCCTATCCCTATATTTTCTCCCAGGAACTCTTTGACGCTCGACCCCTGTGACTCCTCAGAAACACTAAAGCCCGATTACAAGTGTCCCACGGCCCTGGGGTGCATCATTAATGTAAATATACAGACCTATATTTTGAATGCTACACACACAACGTGTTTCGGCGGCTGAATACTGCCTTCATCAGTTGATGGGCATCAATACTAGGATGGAGCATTACAGGCATTAATACTAGGTCCCTTCATTTATCATTACCCCTCTCTGAGGGCTGCAGATAAAGGAGCACAGGCATAATTACTAGGAGCCCAGCGTTCTGCCTGACCGCACTTTTTCCTTCATTTATCATTACCCCTCTTTGTGGGCTGCGAATGGAACAGCACAGGCATCAATACTAGGAGACCTGCAGGACCTTTGGTGATATGTTTCCAGTCACATGACAGTTTGGAATCCACGTCCCACAGCCCGACAGCCGGCTCCTCACTAACCACAGGCTTCTCCTGAGAATGTGCAAGGGTGCACAATCCGTATAGGTGAGTGGATCCTCGCTCTAATATAAACCCCACTAGACCACAAGGTATAACTCTATGAGCGCCCCCCTGCTCTGTTTATTTTCTCTCCATTAAAGGGGTTGTCTCGTCTACATCCACTCTGTATGACCTTCCAGAGCTGCAGCAGGTCATTTTATGCCTGTGGAGTCACGAGTGTTTTCAGCGGGAGAATGCAATTAAAATCTGCTGTGCCCAAAAGCCTGATCGTGGGCACGGATGCTGCGTTCTCCTGTGAACAGTTATGTGTCTGCAGAAGAGACACTGCGTCCAAAACACAGTCTCCAGAACATGGGCACACTGCCTTAGAGAAGCCACAGACCAGAAAGTAGGGGGCCACACAGAATGGTATCAAGGGCCACATTTGGCCCACATACTAGAGTGATGGGCACTCTTGCCCTAAAGTATACTAGACATGACGTAACCTTTTGGGTTATATTTGGACGTTATATGTTGCCTTCTCTTCTTTCACTGTGTTGAATAGCATACTCGCCAATTATCTTGCAGATATATACCAAACAGTTAAGGTACCATTACAATGGGCAACATCGTCGGCAACTCGGGCATGTTGAAGTTGAAGCAACATTAATAGTGCATTGCTACGTGTAACAGGGTGATTTCAACGGCGATAAGTTGATTGAGCGGAATTGCCAGGTTTACCAACATTTTGGTAAACCTAGCGATGTTGCTCAGGCGATCTGCATTCATCGCTCTGTGTGACACCGCAACAGCGATGTTGAAAGCAACTTCCCCTATTCACTGCAATGTTAATGATCGCTCGCTGGGTTGAGTTTAACCTGGGCAGCGAAAGTTGCTTTCAACATCGCAGCTGCGTTGTCGGAGGATTGTACCTGCAGAAGCACCAGCTGAGTGCGAAATGTTCATTGTACCATAGGGGCTACCTGGTCCTCCTTCCTTTGCACCCCCACATGTAACACCCCTGTGATGCATTAAATGGATTGAGCACTTTTATCCTGTGTGCAGCCCTGCTCTTTTTCTAAACTGGAAGTGCGTTGTCGGCAATGTCTCTGCGTGTTACATCTCCATAGCAATCTTGGCTAAATGCCCAAAACGTGCATGGTTGCCGGCGATGTTGCCCCATGTAACAGTACCTTTACAAGCCTTGAAGTAATGTGGCAAATATAATGTTCACAAAGTGAGTATTTTACTGTAAATTAAATAGCGGAAATTTAGGGTCTATGATAAATTATAAAAATTATAATAAAGACAGTGTGTGCATGGAATCCTACAGCAGGTTTTATAATCCTATCCTCTTCCATAACCCAGTCTCACTGTGCTCTATTCCCAGGAGTACACATGGGAGTAGCCTTTGTCCTACTCCTGTCATCAGAACAAAGCAGGATTTGCAGTGTCAGATGTCTGCGTAACCTCTTGTTTGCTGGAGAAATTGCAGTATTAACAGCTGGTCTATATAAAGAGAATGCACCTACTTTCCAGATCCGCTCACTCCCATTACCACGACTATCATAACTTCTTAGGATCTAGTAGCCACCAGGAAGAAACACTGTATTTCCTTCCTCCCCTTCTGGTGTTGTATACTGAGCACTGCAAGACGACAGGGAAGTAAAAAACACGTAATCCTTTCACCATTGCTTAGTCATTCTCCTCCTGCCCTGTGATTTGTTAGCATGATTGTACCATCACACGAGGCAATTTCACTAGCAATTTCACTGGCAATTTGCTGGTTGCAGTGAAATCATGGACACATTGTTACATTTGTACACGGCAACAAAATGGAACAATGTGTCCATGATTTCACTGCAACTAGCAAATTGCCATTGAAATTTCTAGCAAAATTGCCACTTGTGACGGTACCTTTAGGCAATCAATATGTCAATTAAGAAAGCATTAAACATGAATAGAAGAAATCTAGCTCGCAATGTTATGTACAATGCAAGGTAATAACTAAGAAATGCTCAAATTTTACAGGAGAAATTAACTTGTGTATGAGTATTAGAATCTGAGAGTCCTCAGTGATTGATACTAGGGATGGGCGAGTCTACTCGCTAGGACTCGTTACTCGGCGAGTAGTAAGGGACTCGGTACTCTGCGAGTTTCCCAGCGTTTACTCGCACAGTAACGAGTCCAATGCAAGTCAATGGCAATCCTAGTTTTGTCAGAGTTTACTTTTTCTCACTCGCTAGACTCGCTATATCACATCGCTATGTAGCTTGAATCTCCCCAAATCGTTTAAACAATCGCACCGCTTCACAGATACCCGCTGTCAGCACCGAGTCTGAGCGAGTCTACGAATCCGAGTCCTGTATACTGTATTCGGGACTCGCGAATACAGAATCTGTTATGTTCCGACAAAGCTTCCGAGACAGCCTAGCGTTTGGCCTCGGACACAGCAGCAAAAAACTGTTGTGAGTGGGGTTTCCAAAACGGCAATGCGAGCGCTTTCCGAGACACATCTGCAATTTGTAAATCGCACATTACGCGCTATTACTCGCTTCCCCATTCATTAACATTGTACTCGCTAGACTCGCAACGAGTAGCGAGTCCCGGGCTCGGACTCGCTAGAGTCAAGCGATTCCGAGTAATTTAGGACTCGCCCATCACTAGTTGATACCTTTTAATGGCTAACTGAAAAGATGGTAACAAATAGCAAGCTTTCGAGACTCTAAAGGTACTGTCACACGCCGCCATATCGCTGTGAATTCGCATTGTAGGCAATGTGGAAGCCACATCACCAGTGCAGCGTGGCGTGAGACAGGGCGATTTTATGGCGAGAAATCGCTGCTGGCGTGTCGCCTGATTGCCCTGCTCTGCAATGAAAACAGGCGATTTCCACCAGGCGATTTCAGTGCATCGTGGTGTGAGACAGGGCGATAGCGATGTAGAAAGTGAACTCAGACAATCTTGAATCAATTCAGGAGGTGTGCCTGAGCGTGCTGTTTGGCGCGCCCCATCTGCAGCGATTGGTGGCAGCTCCTACGTTCCCATTGTCTGGCCATGGCAAAGGCGCCATATTTGATGATGTTTGTGTTCTTCACCAGATTCATCTTCTTCTTCTTCTCAAATGTCAGGAAAGGCAGTCAAACTACGAGCGTCATGGAGTTCCGTATCAGAGTGATACTGCGTGTATGATGTTGGAGCGTCCAGACTAAATGATTAATAGTCCGAAAATGACGAATGGTGTATGAAAACATATACACAAATGTATGTGTAGTAAGGCAAGTGGTATTGCTGGTGGCTGAAATGCGAGAAACAATATATTGACTATACACAACTCAAAAAGGATATGTGACTCCAAATGAAATAGTAACGCATGTATGTCTTCCAGTCCGTCACCCTGCGGTTTGATCTTGATGTATTGAGGTGATGCCACAGAGTCCCTGAAAGGCTCACCACTCTGTTGCGCCTTAACTTGTCCGGGCCCTCAAGTCTCCTCGGCATACCCAGCGTGCACAATGATATCATGTTGTTGTTTGACGTTGGGCCCTGCCTTCCAGGTGCTTTCCCTTCCCCTGCAGAGGTAGCGATGGCATCACGACAGAGAGCTGCAGCCTGGGGCAAGCCAGAGCTACTCATTCTCATCAACATGTTTGACAGCTGGGATTATTGGTGCCATTATTGCTACCAGCACCCACGTCTCCACAAGCAGGCCATACTGTGGAAAGTGAAAAGGGCCCTGCTGAGGAGACTGGGGGTGGACCTAACCACACAACAGATCCAGAAGAAGGTGGCAGACCTTAAATACAAGTGTCCAGGGCACATTGCCAACATCCAGGCACAGATTAGGAGGCTGCGTGGTGAGTAATTGTAATACACACATACGTCATACGTCATTCCAACAACAATCAAGGCTGTAGCACCACAAGGAAGTGTAGCCTGTCGCATAGGTACCCTGAGTACCTGATGTTGTGGCTTCATCACTCTGCATCTGCAG